>JASVER010000065.1:1608411-1852962 GCA_030449065.1 Oceanodroma leucorhoa
CATGGGTGCTGGGTTGATGGTTGGACACGATGATCTTAGAGGTCTTTTCCAACCTTAATGATTCTGTGATTCTATGATTCTATGACATGTATTTTCCCAGAAAACCTCAGGCATGTCAAGCTACAGCAGAGGGACATGCTGTGGTACCAGATTGTGTGGCACTGTGAATTCTTTCTGGACTAAAGTGTGCAGTTAATACTAATTTGCCTGAATGGGTCCTGGAGGCAATCCATAGACTTCAGAGGGTGTGCTGGTAAGTAACACCACTTCATCTCTTCAAAGACCCACAGAYATATTTGTTTCTATAACAAGTTATTTTCTCTTGCTAGGAAGGGCAATGCTTTCTTTCCTTTCAAATGTCCGTGAGCTGTTGGTCGATTTTTGGCAGTCTGTTTTCCAGGGGTGATCTTACAGCACTTCGCCTCTCTCAGGTTTCTCTGCCCTCTGTAGTCTCCTCTGTGGAGTGCCAGGATGGAGGATAGATTCTTTGTGCCCCCAAATACCTTTCTTTCTGTCAGTCTGTTCCCCCTAATTGTTGCAGTTGTTTTTGTTGTTTGCAATAATTGCAAACTCACTATGCCTAGGGGAGGGGCAGGAAGAAATCAATCTTCTATGTCATTAAAAGTGCAGACAAAAAAAAAAAACCAAAACAGATTCCCTTGCGGGTATCCATGGCTTTTAACGTCCTTTTTATGTAGCTTGATTTTTGCTAATGAACAAGCTGTTTGTTTAGGGCTCTTAGATGAGACTTTAGCTTCAAGGGTAGCTGCTGAAAGAAGGGATAGGAGAAAGGAAAGGGGTGGAAGAAGAATGTGTAATGCCATGAGGACACTCACATGAATTGTGATTTTTTTWAAATTTTTTTTTTAAGGTAGAGGAGCTGCTTTACTTTGCGATCTTCAAGCAGCTCCTCTGTCGTTTGCAAGGTCAGGATTTTCTAGCTCACTTGGAGAGGATGCTCTCTGACCAATGAGGCATGAAATAGCAGTTGGAGAAGGGCTTGATAAATATTGATTCAGAAATTGCCATGGCTGCTGACTCTGTGATTGGCCTGTTTACCCGGCAAATGGAAGAGGAATGGAAAGAAGTTGTCCATTTCTCAGTGATGGTGGCACATGCATTTTTCAACACTGTCCTAGATATTTAAGAGGAAAGAGGCTGAAAGCTCAGCCCAGCGTGTTTTTCAGGACAGCATTAATCCATTACAGCAGACCAGACTTTGCAATCCTTTCTCCCCCCAGGAGCCTTCCCTTCTTAGTTTCATTAAACTCCGTAAGGATGGTTACACTGTCCCGCCAGGAGGAGGAAAGTTTTCCAGTGCAAGCGGGTTAGGCATTTTGCTACTTTGGGGAATATCTGGACAGTGTTTGAACTAAAATGAGTACATACTGCCCGTGCTCTAAGATGAATGAATTATGTCTCTGTTAGCCAGCTATGAGCCTGAATCTGTGGTTCCCCACTGAGCAGTCTATGCCTCCTACCCTGCTGGGTATCAGCAATATAAAATGTGAACCAGCAGAGTGATATCATACCACTTCAGTATTTTAAATTATGCAGATATGCCACTGCTAACCTGCTATGAGGAATCAAAAACTCAGGTTTCCTGTATTGCCAATCAAAACCTGAATTAAAAGACAGAATTGGGGTAATTAATTCAAGCTCAGTGCTGTGCTAATGCCAGTTACCAGATTTTTGGGTTGTCTTAGAGTACAGGTAAAA
Source organism: Oceanodroma leucorhoa (assembly GCA_030449065.1). NCBI lineage: Eukaryota > Metazoa > Chordata > Aves > Procellariiformes > Oceanodroma > Oceanodroma leucorhoa. The sequence continues at coordinate 1,610,131 of JASVER010000065.1, forward strand.
ATAAGCTCAACCTCTGCCAGCTGTACTCAGTGGAGGTATCCCCTGGCTGAGCTGTTCCCAAATGCCACCTGAGCTTAGGGGAACCCTGGCCAGTGTTGCAGGGTTGTCCCTTTCCCTATCCACTTGAAAGGAACCCTATGCTTACGCAGTGCTTGCTATCCGTACTTTTCCTGTTAAACATGAAGTTTGAATATGTGTTGTTTTGAAAACATATACCATATAAATTGTAAGAGATGATCACTGAGTCAGTTCTGCCACAGGAATTTTAACACCTTCTGATCTATACTTTCAGCATGTTCAAACCTGTGTAACACGAATGGGAGCTGTTTTGTTTCCTTTTAATTTCTGTGGCTTACAAAAATACTTCAATTAGAGAGGTGCCTGGGGACTCTTGTCGAAGTGTGGTGAATGCATGTAGGACTATGGAGAAGGCTGGGAAGAGGCAGMTTTTGTTCTGAAGAGCTAGTGGTCTAGGCAAAACAAAAGAGAAAAGGAACGGGAGAGAGGAGGTATTTGATGAACTGAGACCTAAGTTCAACTGTGTGGAATCTTTTTGTGAATAATGAATTTATTAGGGGGAAAAAAATGCATTTTCTTTATAACACTATAATTAGCTTGTCTGAATTTGCTGACGTGTTTTGACTAGATTTGTTGTTTGAAAGCCCTAAATTCACAAATAACTGACAGTGGTGAGATCAAGGGCTTGCTCCGCAGCACTTCCCTGTCCGATATCACGGTAAGCTCCGTTTCTCRTCTGTCTCTGTGTGTGCTCTCGACGCTGGAGCGCATGGCCCAGGGAAGAGTTCATTGCTACAATCTGTGTGTAGCCTGCCCTGTGACAACTTCTCTGGCCCAGAATAACCATGCACTCTTCACCGGCCTTCAGCAGTACCAATCCACGTGGGCTTCCTCCTAAGCCAGCCTGGCCCTTTCACGACTGGGACCCCAGCCCTGCAGGGACAGAACAGAGGTGACTTCCTTTCACCGCAAAGCGTCGGGATGGTTCGTGGTCTGGTCGCAGAGCTCTCTTTGCTTAGCCCATCTGACCCGGCACACAGGTGTTTCCTGCCTCTCCCATAATGGATGTCTCTCTGCCCATGCACCTTGCCTTTTGCTGCCCGTGGGGAATTAGCCCTTTCACACCCTGCTGCTGTGTGCTGGGAGGCACTCTTTATAGACCRGCAGGTAGCTTCATCCCGACCCTCTGGGGAAGAAAGGGAACTGAGGAACAAAACCGTTTAAAATCAGGTGTTGGCTGCATAGTGACAGGACTCTGCTCTGCCACAGGCATCTTCTCCTGTACTCCCTCCTCATGATCTCCCGTCTTGGAGTAACCTTCACAGGTCACTGTGCAGTAATACCGCCTTCCTGATAACCTCATTCAACCTGCTTGGGTAATGAGTTGCTTCTAGAGAGGGATACCATTTTATTAACATCTGACTATAAAGAAATATTGCTGTGGGTTGGGGCAGGGCTGAGAGGGGTCGAGGGCAATGGTGTATGGTGAAAACGGATTCAGGAGGCTCATGGATGTGTCATTCAAAAAAGCACAGGGCAAACAAAATTACCACTGGAATAAATGACACTGATACATTTTGGGAAACCCAGGCTGTTAAAACACATGATGTGTGTTAAAACAGATGCTGTGACACTGCCTGGYTCCTGCCTTCTAAAAGAATGATTTCTTAAAAAAAATTATTTCTATTTTGCATTGCCTGATGGTCAGAACATGAGGATTTTCAAACCAAGCTATCAGTTTTATCTGAGCTTTTTAATTCGCTTCACATTTAAGCAGACATGATTCTAGCTGGTATATGTTGTACTCAGCTGTGTGAAAAATTCGTACAATATTGCCCTCTAGCACCACTAGTCTGTGCATGCTGAGTTCTCATGTGGTTTATGCTGCACTTTGTGTTTAAGAAAGAAAAAGTTCACTGTAAAAACAAAACTTTACTTTCTGTAAAGCAGAAGAATGTAGCTGTGTATTGCTTTTGAAATTGCTTAGTTACTTTTTTTTATAGCTGCACTAACGCATGGGTCCCACAGTTGGTGTTTTTTATACAGGAGAGGTGTCTCATTATTAGGTATTTCTGCAAACCAGCTAGGTGATGTTTTATGGCTTTCTAATGTTGCTTATCAGATACTATAATACCAGAAACCACTTCTGATCCAGTTATTYGTTCTCTGAAATTGAAAAGAAAGTTTTGGGAGACTGGCTGATGTAATGTTATCATCTAGGAAGAATGGTAGGAATGGTTTAGTCTATTTAAGAGTTCCAGTCTGGAGGCTGTGAGACTACAAACTAAGCAGCAAAAGCTGAAGAAATGGCCTMTATCAGAGAAAGATGGTTTGGGTGAGATGATAATCCCCAGAGTGTAAGTAGAATGGTAATACAAGAAGTGGAGGACCTTTCTAACCAGGGGACTACRCGGTTCTTGTTTTCATAGCTGGGACATTATCAGATTTGTTTTCAGAATCTTTATTTTTCCAARAAGTCACTGTCCTTTATGCTAAAGATTCACTGGAGTTAAAAATCTCCTGTCCATTGCTTTCCATTCCTCTCTTTGGAGTTGTTACTTCATTATGAACAGGGTAACAATGTGCTGTTCCCTTGACAAACTAAGACAGGAAGGTGAGGAAGTGGCCAGAAGCTRGTTTGTCTCAGTCGACCATAGGGGTTGGGACTTTACTCAAGCTTCTGGTATTAGCAAAGAGTTGGTGTGGTCAGTCTGAAACGGTCACCTCTGAGAAAGAYACACTACAGGAGAGTGAGTGGGTCTCTCTTCTCTCAGTTCTGGCTCAAAGCCTCATCAAGGCACTTGGTTGCTCCACATTTTGAATTAATTTTAAAAGCTGGTATTGACTGCCTGGGCTTAGCCCAGTTTGAAATACCAGGTTTCCCACCAGTTGCATAGCAGTGCTACTCTGGCTTATTCTCTCTGCTAGTTCTGCATCCACAGTAACTGTTGTCTGAAGGRTCTCAGCAACTACGCTGACTCTGAATGCATAATGCGCTGAGTGGATGGYTATGCTGCAACTAGTGTGTTCCTCATTCACTACTATGCATACCTGAACATTATACCTTAAGTATACATACATGAATGACACTATACGTCTGTTAGGAGAGTGCTTRGATATACTTCCCAGGAGTACTGTTATTGGGCTCTTATTATAAAATACTGTGTTTGAATATATCTCAAAGCATTTTACGAAGGAGGTCAGTTTTATCATCCCTCTTTTACAGAGGTTTATTCCCAAAGTAAGAGCAGGGAAGAGACCTGCCTATGGTTACAGAGGAAACTAAGACCAGAGGCAGGCCTAGATTTCCAGTTTTCCACGTGCAAGTCCACCAGTTGATCCAGCAGGCCTTACTGCAATGGATGGTGTTTCTATGGATCAGTCTCTTTGGAGGTCTCGATCATTTGATTATTGTGATCTAGCTGTTATATTAAAAGGAAACTCTTATTAGTATAGYTCCAAGTTCCAGATGTTGTTCACATCAAGGATTTCATAGAGCTAACCTTTCTGAAGAAGCTCTGATAGATGCCTGTGCAGTAGTACTGTCTCTACTTTTAGAGACTAGGAAACCAAGGCAGGGAATAACAAAGTGACTTCCGAAAGTCAGGTTTGGAGGATGTAGCAAGTCAGTGCCATTTGCTGGGAATAGTTTCGGGGTGTAACACAATAATGTGCTTCTTCAAGCCCTGTGTGCGCACTCACTTCTACCCATAAGAGAACTAAAAATGGCAGATGGTGATGGAGTACACGTGCTCACAGGCTGTGGTGATGTCTCCCAATCATTCCTAATGCACAACGAAGAGGAGATGGTGGAAGGACAATGGATACAAAGGCAAAAGCCCCTGACCCATGTGTGTATCAGAAGCACCTGCTCCACATGTCCAGCTGGATGCTGACTGCATGTCCCTGTACTTTGGGACGAGGCGTGTGTGTGTTAGTGCTCATYGATACCATACAGCAGCTGGTTCAATTTGGACCTTTGATTGCCTGTAGCTCTGGAGCTGTTGAAGCGTGTGTATGTTTGCACGCAGCCTAATTAGTGCTATTATCATTGTCATTAATGGCTTTTAATGAAGAACAGATGGTTCTGTCAAGGTTTCAAGCTGTGAAGTTCACTAACCCATTTGTGCTAAAAGGAGGGAAAAGAAAACAAAAMCCCCCCTCATTCCAAATTGATGGTGGTAGAGGGGAGTGAAAATKAAGATTGCCCAAATGTAAACCTTATGTTTTCCTATGCAGTCTGGTCTGAAGGCACATGCAGATACTTACAGAAGCCCTGCTTTTTCACTGGGGAAAACAGGGTTTCCTGGCACTTATCCTCWTGAGGCTCTGACACATCAGTTATCTTTGTCGTGTTTGAACTGAGACTTCCCTGAAGAAGAATGGAGGAAGGGATTAACGTGATATACCCATGCCTTGGAAAGGGTCATCACTAGCAGGACAGGTCAGCACTGGGGAATAAAGGAAGGGGAGAAAGGGAATATGTATTTGGAAGGGTTCTCAGTAATGTCCAAGTAACCCAAGTCAAGAATCTTGAAGAGTTTTAACTTTACCCTCTTATTCCAYTTCACTTTTGCCCCAGGCTTGACTGTGTCTCAGACATGGCTCTGGTAGGCATGTCTCTTCAGGGCTATAGCTCCAACTTTTTATTCCAGAAGATGGAATGCTGCTATTCCTCATTAGGAATTCAGATGGTCTGCAGTAAACATGGGATGATGGTGGAGACTGACTGGAAAAGGTGAATCCCAAGCACGGGTCACTTGATAGAATGTAACTGTCTGTCCTGGCAGCAGCTTTTCTCATCTCCCGATTATTGAGCAAAAAGRGGATGTGTAAACTATAAGCTCACATTGATCAGTGCCAAGTCTGGTTTAATTAAAAGTAACTCCTTTTCTCATTTAATTTTGAGGGAAGCTTTTAGTCTGCCTGTGATTCAAGATTAGCTATCTACTTTTGGCGTGGTGTCGTCCATCTGGATGAACAGTGTAATATGTACATATAATACGGGATGTGTTTTTAGTATTCACTTCTGTCTTCTGTTATTGAATGTACTCCATTTTATATGGATCATTCAAGAGTATCTGCACAGCACCTGAATGGCCTGATCAAAAATCTTTTCAGCCTCCTGGTCATGTTCAAAAGGTTTCCTATCAGAAGTCCACTTAGAATTGCCAGTGTAATGAGTGCAAGTCACGTTACTACCTTTGTAGATGAGTTTCGTATAGGACCATGTGTCTGTCGCTTCAGACTCATGGAGGTCCTATTCTTCTGTGTGGATAGATTGGATTTGGGCCTTGAAATAAATATCAGCTCAACTGCAATGTCCTCAAGTTGAAATTGCAACCTCCCCATTTCCTTAAGAATTTAGAAGAGTTTAAAGAGATTGCTGAAGAGTATCRTAAGTAATAATGTTATCCTGGTGTTGGAGGAATGCACCACAGGAATAAACAGTAGCTGGAAATACATCTTCTCCCTGCTTTTTTTTCTTCATATCTTCATTTGGAAGAAGGAAGAAATTAAATTCATTAGCACTGATCCAGTGCCATATCTAATTAGCTGCAGTATGGGGCACTTCTCTAATCTTGTGTCATGAGTACAGTGATTTAAGAGGTTTTTTTTTTTCCCTCTGCACCAGCATCTATTAAGGATTAAGTAGTGATATGCCTGATTAATTTACATTGCCTTTATCAGGCTGCGGAAACAATTATCTCTCACTGGGAGAATTTTCAAACAAACATGGTCACGTCCATGAAGTAATCTCCCAAGGAGTCTCTCTGGAGCTGCAAAAGGAGATTTAGAGAAATAACAACCAAAAATTCTACTGCTCTTCCCTGGCTCCTTCCCAGCAGTTTCATAAAGCTTCACCCACCTTCCCRCCTGGTCCCTGCCTATCAGGAAGAGGCAAGGCTTGTAGAAATGAAGCCCCCTTATTTCACCAAATGTGTAGCTGACTTGCCACAAGCCCTTAAGCATGCTGTGCTTTAGATGTGTGCTTGGGAGAAGTCCTCTGGCAGTAGCATGCCCTTTATTATACTCTGTCCTGTGGAAGTTTAGAAAGGAGGGTTTGGGAAGGCAAATGGAAGCAGCAAAACAAAGTGGAGAGAACACACAGTACTCCTCCCCATATATGCCAATACAAATACAAGCTAGSATTTTGGTCCCTCGGAGACACAGATATACAATCCCAGCCTATATAAATACGCTCCTCTCAGGTGCCTCTGAGCCATTCAAAGATGCTCTGCTCTGGTAGAGCATCTGTATGCAATTGCTTTAGGTGCTTAAGCTTTCCTATGCAAACATGCATAGGAAATGTGGCTGGTTATCTCATTAGTTCCCATACAAGGCAGCAGCTGAAGACTGAGGGTGAAGAGGAAGCATGGCAAGCTTCATTAGGCTGAGTGGAAACATTTTCACAGGAGTTTATGGAGAGTGGAAATGTCACACTGTGTCTGCAATCAGCAGAAGATTTAAAAGCTGCAAATGTCTGCCCATGGGGAAAAGGTCCGCCCCCATCCCATCTCAAGCTAGGCTGGAGGATTCTTTCTTTCCCTCCTTCCCCTTATTTAATAGGTCCTTTGTTATTTATGTATACAGCAAAGCTTTTCAAGGCTTGTTTTTAGTATTTCCTACGTCTATCCATTAATTTTGGTTTTCCTGCCTTTTGAGGCAGTCAGGTGTGTCTGGGGGCTTTCAAGGAGTGCAACCCATATGGGAAAGTGAAACCTTTTCCAGGTAGGAGCCTGCAGGAGAGCCAGGGATGAGGAGAGCTTGACTGGCTGCTGCGGCCAGAGGAAAGCAACRTCGACTGCCAGTGGCAGGTAGGAGCTTGCCAGGAGGAGAGGGTTAGGTCTGAAGTGAGGGTAGCAGTCTTGTCTATGCAGAGTGGAAAGAGGACAGGCTGGTGAGGGACAGGGGTAGAGAAGTACTGAGATGTGAGACAGTTTTGAGAAGCATCTGCTTGGATGGCTTGGAAAGTTCAAATAGCTGAAAGGAAGAAGGGATCTCTGGGTGGGACAGCTGAAGAGGTGGGGGCTTTCTCGGAGGGGGGCTTGGAAAGGGAGGGGAGAGAAAGAGAGAGGTGGGTGAAAGGGGGTTTTAAGAAAGAAGTTTGGGAAGAGTCAGGATGGGGGGAGCTCTTGCATGGGGCAGTGCAATGCTTGGAGAGTAAGGTGGTTCCTGAACAGGTTTGGATGGATCAGGGCAGGAGTGTGACCACACTTTTTGTAAGAAATAGGGTAGCTCTATTCACTGGCATGCATATGTGTGCTTCTTTATTTCAGTCTTGTATGCTTTTTCTAGGTATTTTAATGTCCTAACATTTTTCTTTTAAGCAGCTTTCCCAGCCCTGACTAACGCCTGTGTTTAAAAAGCGTATTTTTAATACACTGTACTAGTGTTTTTGGATTAGCCTTTGGTTTTGATCCCAATGTGAGTATTAGGAATGTGGTTTTAAAGTTGTAATGTTACTTAGTGCATCATCACTAGTTATGGTCTTAATTGCTTCCTGTCTAGTACTTAAGCATTTAGACAAGAGTGTGAATACATGATTTCCACAACTTGCTCTTCCAAGGATTAGTCACTTTACAGTGTTGGCAAATCACTTTTCTAAAGTATATCCTAGGGCAATGATTGTAAGTTAAGATCTAGGTAGATTAAGCCATTTATTATTTTAGAACTTTGATTTCTTTCAAAACTATGCCATCACTATTGTTTACCACATTTAAGGTTAAAAAGATATTCAAATACATAATGGCCTGAATGTAAATCTGTCGTCTTGTATTCTTCTGCGTTTTCTCTCCTGTTTTGAAATGCACCAGACCATTAGTTTCAGAGGAAACAATTAAGTTTTGATGTAGAATTCATGGCTTTAGAGCAGTTTCCAAGTAGCAACCAAGTATGAGATACAAAGGCCGTGTATGTAGCTCACCCGTCAGCTCCACCCGGGGAACTTGTGGAGGTGACARTGAACAGGTGATGCCGCTGTCCTCGCATCACAGTTTAAGCTATAACCAGACTCATGCAATATTCACAGAGAAATCTGAACCCAGAACCAGTTYGGCCGGCTTTGTATTTTGTTACAAATCAAATTACCCACCAGTTTAAACTTGCCAGTTTCATGTACAGAAATGTCAGGTTACAGCCATGTTTGCAGAATTGCAATAGGAAGAGGAATTGCAATAGGAAATAGTGCAAATAAAGCAGATGCTGAGGATGTGTAACTGCAAATATTGTTTGATATGTTCAAGATATTTGATATTTTTTCAGGCCATCTGTAAAGTGCATCTGAATGTTCCTTAAATTTAAGCCATCTCTGGAGAGCCCTAGACCCAGTTTTCAATGCAGTCCTATTTTAGGATGTTGTACCATACTTTACATGCAAATACTACCAGCATACAATTTTGAAGCAAAACCCAGGCAGAATCTGACAGAGGTCAGAAAGGTTGAGCATATGACTTGTATTTAGAAATCACTGAAGTTTCATTTAGCTGTATTTGGTGCCTCATATGACTGTGAAATGGGTGAATAGAAATGTATATGTAAAAGTGAGATTTAAGGTTATGCTTTTAAGGTTATTCCATGCTGCAGTGTGGGGTCTACATTGGAAGGAATTTCCCCCCCCGCCCCCCCTTTTTTTTTTCTAAGTTGAAGTATGCATTTGTGGAAACTCTTGTTTGTTAGCCTCCTAAATATCTTTGGTTTCCACTGCTCCTCTTTGTGGAGTACTGTCAATCTTTGTTGAAATTACACCTGCATGACAGATATTCACTGACACTGTAGCATATGTATCAGCTTGCACCAGCTTGGGAATCCACCTATATCTGTTTACTTCTGCTGACTGTTTACTTCTGCTTGGTGTTTGGGTTCTTTTTGTTGTGTGCATGTTGACTACCTGACTCAATTTAAATACTAGGTTTCTTTGCCTTCTCTTTCATTCTTTTTTCTTTCTGTGTTGGACTGTACATCTAAGACAGTAGTAGCAACGTACAACAGAGGTGGTGAATTTTGGTACTCTCCCAATGAAACTGGGCCATCCTAGATAATAGGCTGGCTCCACCTATGGCAAATCAGCTTACCAGGGGAAGGGCCACAGAGTTGCCTGGCAGGGTCTGTGGTTACCTGGGACAGAAGCTGTTCTACTGTTCCCTCAGCTTTTGCTGTGAAAATGGCTGAGGACTCCTTAGCAGGAGCCTGATAAATAAAATCTCTTCTGCTTATCTGAACACAGAAATTCCAGGAAGGTGAACTGCTGTGACATCACTTATTTTCACTCTCTGCATTATCTTTTCTTCGTCCGTTAAGCAAATGGCAACTGAATTAGAAAACTTTCTTTTTAACTCTGTATCTGCTTGCTTTTGCTGTTCTATATCCCGGAAGAATTGAACTTAGGGGAGAGCTTACACTTGCAGTTAATGTGTGGGAGTCACTGTGGCAGCTTTAAAGGGAGATGGGACACATCTGAGAACTTAAGAATTTGAATCACAGCATCCTTCAGTCCCTATCTCAGGATGAATCAAGGTATTCTGCACTGAAGGCCATCCTTAAAGCCCAAAAGCTATAGATAGTACCTGTTGTGATCTCTCATGTGTTTCTGATGGTCGCTGGGAAAAGAATGAACTGGAAGGCAGTGGGAGTGTGCTGGGGACAGCAGTTTTGGTGGGGTTCGGAGCGGGAAGGTTCTGTGCAGAACAGAGCAAGGGACAGAGCCAGCACAGGCGGGAGATACTTGACTAAGGGATTGAAGGATAAACTCATTGCTGGAAGAGCAACAAGAGATAGAAGGAAGAGAGAGCAGTCATAGCAGTAAGGACCAAACACATGTTTTTGGATGTGTAGGAATAGTAGCAGACTTGCACAACAGGTCAGAGAGGGGAAGTCAGAAGGCATGAGAAACACAATAGAATTCCTTTAAGAAAAACAAACCCACACAAATAACAAAATCCCTTCATAATTTTGCTAGCTAAACAAGCTTCATGGGCACCTAACTCCAAATTCCCACATTCTGAAGTGGGAAGCGATGGGAGTGTAGACTTTGCCCACTACCAGCAAATTGGAGTGTATGGGATGCAACATAGAGGTTCCCCAACAACCGGCAAGTGTCCAGCATCAGGGGGAGGCAAAGGAGTCTGATGCAGGACTCCTCCCTGCTAGGCACAAGCTGAAATTCTAGCAGAAATGTTACAGTACATCACGCTGAGCAGCTGAACCCACGTGTACCTGYGTGAATAACCATTTCTGATCAACTTCTAAGCATGATATTCAAATTGATATCCCTTATCTCTTAATTAGTATCAAAGCTTGAACCAGCCATGTTCATGTTGTCAGCCTAATGGGCAAGTAGGTGTGGCAGCTGTGATGTGTCTTGATTTTAAGTAAGGCTTGGCACAGTGCTGCATGGCACTCTTGTACGCAAACTCAAGCAGTAAAATCCACGTAAGATTGGCACAACCAGTGGAAAAACTAGACTGAGTAATCTATCAATAGTTCTTTGTCAAGCTGAGAGAACATTCAAGTATGGTCATCAGAAATCTGTCCTGGGTCCAGTACTATTCAATATTTTCATTTGTTATTTTGACAATGGGAGGACAAGCACGCTTATAGGATTTGCAGATAATACTGAGCCAGAAAGGATTGTCAGCCTTTTGGAAGACAAAATTAGAATTCATAATGATCTTGGTAAATTGAAGAAATTATATAAAATCAATAAGATGAAATTCAGTAAAGACAAGTGGTTAGAAAAGGGAAAAATCAAATATACAAAGACAAAAGTATCCAGTTTTGGAACCATGTTTTGAGAATGATAGACAAATGGGAGAGGGATCAGAGTTCTAGAAAATATAACCTACATAGAAAGATGAAAGGGACTGGGTGGAAAAGAAAAGAATATAATTTAAAATATATTAATATATGCCAGATAGTTTCAGTGAAGATACTGGTCAGATATTCTCAGTATCTAACAAGGTAAGAATGTGATGAGTTGTATTTGCAAGGAGAGATTTGGATTAGATTTTAAGGGAAAGCTGTTTGTACAGTTAGGAAGATAGCACTAGAAGAGCTACCTTGGGAGGTTATGAAATCTGAGGTTTTTAAGTACCAGTGAGTTGAACGTCTGTCTACGGTGATTTTTGCATACCAATCCTGCCTCATGTGAGGGGATGGATTAGGTGGAAGTTCTTCAATGAATATATGCTAGACAGGGATGTAAGCGGGAATGAGTGTGTAGAAATGAATGTGTAAAAACCTGAACTATCTGTCTTTTTGTCCTGTAGTGTAGTTTCACCTTTGCTTTCATGCTGTTCCTCACAGGAGACTTGTGTCACTTGTCTTGTGTCTGTGGTCTCCAAATAATTTGGGCAAGACCCTGAGCAACCTTATTTAGCTTCAGAGTAATTTCTGCTTTGAGCAGTCTGAGTTGACTCCAGAAGTCTCTTTCAGCCTCAGTTAATTCTGTGAATCTGTTTTGGGTGGCCCAAGATCTACCAAAGCTCTTGCTGCCAAAATTGTGAAGAAAAAGATCTGACACTTTCTACTGCCAAATAGATAACAACTTCTGAAAAGGTTGATCTTGCTTGGGATTGCTAAAACAGCAAATGACAGATAATTGATGCCAAATGTTTATCTCCTTCATATTGTATGATAAATTGATATATTTTTAAACATGTAACTAATTCCATTAGGAAAGCATAACAAACGTTCTTTGAATATCATCAGCAGAAGCTGTATACAGTATTGGCATAAAAATGGGCAGATTCAAATTAATTCAGAGTTGTTTAAAAGATTTGGTAACTTTGCCAGTATAGAGAGAACATGGATAGTATACAGAAAGCATGCTTACTTGCAGTTTTAAGAAACGTGATAGCATTCACTTGGGCACGTCTGCAGCAGATCAGGCAGTGTCAACAATGACAACTATATGAAAATGGTTGTACTTTGTGACCAACTCTTTCCATTTAACGACTTGAAGCCGATCCCAAAACAGGAGCATGTATATCTCTGCGTCGGTGGACAGCTAAGTGCCTCCCATTCAAACGTAAATACGGAGATTAGATTTATAGCAGGATATGGCACAGTACACTGTGTCATGAGTCAGAGCGAGACAATGCATGAGTAGCTTGAAGGTCAAGAGACAGTACAAAATGTGTAATGGAATGATCTTCATGCTTAGCTTATAGCTGGAGAAGCTTGAAACATTTGTGAAAATTGCTTTTGTTTCTAAAAAACTATTTCAGGGAGCTGCTTGAACCAGTAATACTGTATCTTTGCTTACTGCTTCAAAAGGAAAATTGAGTTGCCTGGTGACCTGTGCGTTGTGCATTCTCACACTGATCCGCTGGCTGTGTAGAAGGGTCCTCTGCTGCGGCAACTGGCCGATTTCCTGGATAGACCCTAGACTTCTGTGACACTCTGGTTCCTTCTTACCAGTGCACAACCATTAGAGGTTTGTTAGCATGTTGATCCAGATGCTTAAGATTTTGAAGTTCTGAACGATGAATAGTCGAGTGATTGTCTCGCAGTACAGAATGGCTTTCTGCTCATCCCTGCCATTGCAGCTTCCCTTGGGGAAGCTCCATATTAGTTCCCTGGGGAAGTTCAGATATTGGATATCATCCCTGATCCTCATGAAGAACGGAATGAAGACATCAGTTAGTGGACTACACACCCGGGTGCACAGCCTCTTAACCACAGCCAAATAAGAGACGATGAATTCTGTTGTCTCCAAGCAAAGGTGTTACAGCTTMTGCATGCTGGTAGATAGCACGTGAAAGAACAGTGTGGTTGGGAATGCAAGGCAGACTGGGAGGTAAAGAGAGTATGGCCCACAGGAACACTGGAAAGCTATGTTCGTCTTATCATATGCAACCACCTGCTAATTTCCTCTCCCTGCCCCCATCTTGTTTCCTTCAAGGCAAATTATAGGTCCATGAAGACCTTTTCAAGCAGGATATGACTGAATTTCAAATCTTTTCTTTATTATGCATGGTGAGAAGGGAAACTGAAGGCAACCTCCCTACATGTCTTTTGCTCAAGCAATACTTTTCTCTGACTGCAGATTTCTCTGCCTCTGTGTGCTATTTCCTGCTCCAGTGCTCCATGTAAGCTTTATTTAAGCTGTAGCAAGCAGGGCAAGGCATGGGTCCTTCGTTTTCTTGCACGCATGRCTGGCCTATAAGACAACCTTCACTGTCCTTCGGTTGTGCTGCTCTAAATGTCTGTTAAATGTGGACTGTGGAACAGGCATGTACRCTGAAGAAGTTAAACACTTATAAAAAAAACCGTGAGGCCTGTGTATTTACTTAGTATGCTGCTCCACTTTCAAAACCTTGCAAAGCTTCCTTCATCCTGACATGCTGATGCATTTCACATGAGCATTAGTGCTGTTAATCAAWCCAGAGTCTCACTTCTTGAAATTACAGCCAGCCTCTTTTGTATTGCTTTTGCAGGCAGCTACAAGCATCTCTCTATTGATTTCACAAATATTATGCATAGTATCTAACATAAAGACAGTAATAAACCACTGGGACTGAAAAACAGGGGTTTGCCCCAGCTTAAGGGCTCAAGGTTATGAGAAGGACATTGCCTTCACAGTCTGCCCCATCCATGCTGCAGTCACCTCACGGTAAGTTTGCAGAGTGTTTCCCAGTTATCATTGCTACTGTTTGCCTGTGGTAAGATGATGGCTTTGCTGGCTGGCCTGTGAACTACAGTGATTAGCAGAGGGATGCACTAAACATTTTGTGGGATCTGCTRTGGGGAAGGTAGTCACGGGTAGGAAGTATGGTAGCAAACTGGGGACAGTTGTCCTTATCACCACAGCTAGATCAATGTGGGTTTGTGAATCAAAGCCCTGTGCTAGCTTAAAGCTAGCGCAATTTTCTTGTGTAGCAGAACCCTTAGGATTGCTTGCTTAAAGGCATGTTTGTGATGGCTTTAAGCTGATGTGAAGATGTTCATGGCACAAAACTGAATCCACTGTTGGATTTGCTAATTCAGTGCATTTTACATGCATAAACAAGGCTTAAGCCTGTCTTCTTACTACACAGCCCCAAGCATGTGAGARGCTTCAGTTCATGAACTGTCTGTCCCCTCTATACAGAACATGTTGTGCCGTAGCCTCYGACAGTTGTAACACTGACTGTATTCGCATGCTTACATTGCTGCCTTACAGTAATATGCAAAATATGACTTGTCTCTCAAAGACTAGGTCAAGACATGCATTGTAAAGGACTCTGACTGGAACTCAGCTGAAATAGGGTTTGGTGGGGTTTTTTTTCTTGTTTTCATGCCTACTGAAGGTGAAATGTTGTAACACTGCCCCTGTCTAACAGGGCAAACTTGAGAGCACTGGTTTGCAACATGGCTTCTCTTGCATTTGCCCCTTTAAGTTTGAGACTCAGTTTCTCTGGGACAGGGAAAAAAAGTGCTGAATGGTGAGGTGGTAAGCTGTAAAACTGCTGTGACTGGGCTGTAGATACCTGAGTTCTCAGCCTTACTGCTGGCTGTGCAGTCTCTGGCATGACATGTAAACTCAGTGCATCTGCTTTGTAAAGCTGTGCAACGAAGCTACTGTTTCCGTGTGCCTGTTGTCTGCCTGTTCTGTTTGTTTAGCTGTGGCATTTTAAGTTGATTCTTTCTAATATGAGTCAACCTCTTGTGTTCTTCCTGGCTTCGTGTCTCACTGCTATTGATTACTCATCTGTTTGCCAGCTCTGTATGTCAATATGCACATAGTATTGCAAGCTGATGGCTGCTCAAACTAATAGCAAGCATATTTTAAAAAATCCAGCTAGATAACAAAATTTTTCTGCACTTCTCTGCTATTTTGCTTCATAAAGCAGCATGGAAACTTTTCCATGGCTAAATTTGTCAGTCTCTTTCTGCTGCAGCTTCCAGGCATAGGTATGAAGAAGAGGCATGAAAAAGGAATATGAAACACACAGGACCAAAAAGCCCCAAAAATGCCTGGACTGAGGTGTAACTCCATTCTGCTTCTGACCCTGAGGTAATCACTTTTACCATATAAAGCCAAACTCTGCTAGACATTTCCACAGCCTTGACTTGAATTTTATGTAGTGTTTCCGTCTGAGTCTCGTTTTACCTCAAGCCAGTGTACCTCTATTTTTAAAGAACAGTTCTAAAGCAGTTTGGTCTGGTTTTATAGCTGTCCTCCAGCTTGGACTACATGCAGATATTTTCACATCTTGATTTGGTTTGGTATTTTTTGGTTTGGTATTTTTTGGTGTGGAAGAGAGTTACTCTGTGTCAGGTGACAGAGGTGGCTGTGTGGGTTTGTGTTTAGCCATCAGTGCCACCCTGATCAAAGCTCCATCTGGGCCTTTTGAAACAGCCAGCTCACTGACTGTCTCACTTCTTTGCTGCCTCTCTCTCATGGCTGTAACAGCAGTTACCAAAAACTTCGTTTGCAAAACTGCTCTACTTCCTGCCGGGTTAAACTTTACATCCCTGTGTTGACTGGCGTCCATCTGAATGAGGGGCCGTTGGCATCCGGCTTTGCTCCGGCTGCCTCGCTTGCTCCAAGTGCAATAGTCATCGTTCTGCCTGTTCCTCACAGCCCTTTTCCCAGCCAGCATCTATTTGCTTAACCAGCCAGCACAGCTTGGCATTTGCATATGCATATCTGAGGGCCAGTTGTCTAATTTCATTGCTGGCCCAGTCTAATCTCCTACGCTTATTTTCAGTGGTGGTGAATGGGGGGAGGACAGAGAAATAATTGAAATAAATGAAGCTGGATGATGCCTCGTTTTGGCTGCTGGCAGTGTCCTGTTTGCAGGGGTAAAACTCTTTAGTAAGCTGTCTCCACTTGCAAGGAAGAGGCCTGTGTGGCGACAGAGAGTATGAATGGTGGAGAAAACCTCATCTTGTTTTTTTTAATGGTGTTTTTCATTTTTTTCTTGCTTGCTAGGTCCGTAATACTGTATACTTGACTGGTCTTTAACCTGGTAATGCACTTAGCTGATTCTGCAGTTGTTAAGTATTATGTGGAAACAACGGACTGAGAGAAGCTGTCAGGCTGACTGTACTGAATTTCAAAATGTTCATGCAGTTACTCTGATACTTTCCCCTGATGGTGGAAAGGAGATGTTTTCTCCCCGCTGTCAATGAGTCCTTCAATTTGTCAAATTCTGTACCATGGATAGACAAGTTGGGCACTCAGCTTCCCCAGGGAAGAAACTAGTTTAGAAGAGGCTGATAGTTGTTCTTGTTGCCATAGGTATCTTTCTTAGTGACTCCTCACATTTGAATAAAGATGCTATTCTCTTATCGTTGTCCTTTGAAGCACAGGGGAGATACTATAATGTACGTTTTACAGGTGAGAAAACAAAGGGACAAAGAAAGAGTTTTCTTTCAAAGATCCCATGACGACCCTGAACTGCAGTTAAATCAGAAACCTGGAAGCAAGTAAAACTCCCAAACTCTCAAATGTTTCTGTTGTCATGAATTTGAAACTAATAATTTGATTTTTTGCAGCTGTGAAGGAAGTTTAGGACTTAAAAGATAAGACTTAGTGTCAGGAGATGGGAGTTCTGCTCCTGCTTTGACCATTGTTTGTTGAAAAATAGATTATCATAGAATCATTAAGGTTGGAAAAGATCTCTAAGGTCATCAAGTCCAACCGTCAACCCAACACCTCCATGCCCACTAAACCATGTCCTGAAGTGCCACATCTACATGTTTTTTGAACACCTCCAGTGATGGATGGTGACTCCACCACTTTCCTGGGCAGCCTGTTCCAATGCTTGACAACTCTTTCAGTGAAGAAATTTTTCCTAATGTCCAGTCTAAACCTCCCCTGGTGCAACTTGAAGCCAGTTCTTCTTGTCCTATTGCTAGTTACTTGGGAGAAGAGACCAACACCCACCTCACTACAACCTCCTTTCAGGTAGTTGTAGAGAGTTGTAGGAGTCAGCCTCCTTTTATCCAGGCTAAATGACCCCAGCTTCCTCAGCCGCTCCTCATAAGACCTGTTCTCCAGACCCTTCACCAGCCTCGTCGCCCTTCTCTGGACACGCTCCAGCACCTCAATGTCCTTCTTGTAGTGAGGGGCCCAAAACTGAACACAGTATTCGAGGTGCGGCCTCACCAGTGCCGAGYACAGGGGCACGATCACCTCCCTACTCCTGCTGGCCACACTATTTCTGATACAGGCCAGGATGCCGTTGGCCTTCTTGGCCACCTGGGCACCCTGCCGGCTCATGTTCATGTTTTATACAACTCTGTCTAGAACTTGCATTGGAAATATTACTTGCATTCTTTATCTGGAGAAAAGACCTCTCACTCATCCCATGCTTCGTTTCCATGTAGAAAACTGGCATGTTACTACACATTTCTACGGTATTTCAGAGTTGCTTTGCAATTGTATTTGGGAAGTACTTTGAGATCGTTGAAGGGAGAGAGACGCAAAGTCATGTATTTTAACTTTCACAAGGGCTGGTTTTTGTTTTATCACTACCTCAGGATGACTGGTCAGAACCCCCTTTGGGGTTTAGTTAATGACAATCCAGCTGGATCAGCAGTATGAGGTTTCAGCATCTTTCCTTCCTCTCTCTCCAGGACTTGGATGTACTACTTCATTCAGGAGACCTACTGTTTTACAGGTGGGGGAATGGGACAGGCAGACCCAGGAGCAAAACATGGTTGGACAGAGGTTACAAAGGTTATTTTGAACAACTCTTAGTGATGTATCTCAGTTGTAGGGGAAAATACATTTAACATCACTGTTGCATTGCTACTCGAGAGCTGAAGTGAAGTGGTAGCTTGGTATCTTTTACCTAGGTTAATCCAATATGCAACTCTGAATGGGCTTTCTTGTTAAAAGTGAGTGACTTAGTAATGAAACTCTACGAATTTCAAAGGAAGGATCACGGGAGCTAGAGGCCAAGGACAGGCAGCTAGGGAGTGAGGGAGCATGATTGGTGTGGAAGAGAGTAGGTTGTCAGCATGTTGGTCTCTGGCTTAGTACCTTGCCTAACAGTGATTTCTGTCAGGCTGGCAGGTTTCAGTGAAAATGAACATCAAATTGATGATTCATAGCCAGTGCCTTTAAAACAGCCTGCTTGCCTCCACCTGGAGTACTAGAAGAGTTTATGGTTCCTCTGTTTCCCTACCTTGCCTGCAGGCAGGTGCTTCCTAACTTCCCACCGCTGGCCCCTGCTGACAGCGCAGCGCTTCAGTCCCAGCTCTTTAGGCCATTTTCTGCCACCTCCCCTCCTCTGTTACTTCCTTAGCCAGCTCCCAAACTGTGAGGAGTGCTTCCTGTAAAGGTCTTGCTCTTTCCAGGCCAGTGGCATCTCCAGGGTTCAGGTTTGTGGCTGGTTTTAACTTTGTTTTGGGGAGGGACTGTGCAACTGGGCCACACTGAGTCTTTTCTTCCTGCTTAGTTGGGGTGGAGAGGTGGTGTCTGGTAATGGACCAGCAGATCACTTAGAGATGTTATCCATCACACAGGCAGAGAGAAAACCTGCAGATTTTCTTACAGGGCTAAAGATTTCAAACGATGCTGAATGCGTCAATGCTAATCCTGCATTGGGCAAAATGCCAGAGTCTGCCTAATGCCATTGCTGGTCTGACATTTGAGCCTCCATCCTAATGGATGGCAAAGCGGATCCCTCCACCTCACAGAGCCTCTAATTAGAGCTTAATGACTTTCCTCGAGAAAGGCCTCGGAAATGAGATTCAGAGAATTTCCTACTGATAATGTGTGGCATGTGTACCAGGTTGGCCTGCTTTGGTCAGACTTTGAGGTCTCTTAAGTCATATGGTCTGTGTTTCTGTTTACAGTATCTATCTTTTTTTCCCCACCACCGTCACCTAAACCACAAAATCTGTCCTGTGTAGAATGACAGCTTCCCCCATATCTGAAGCCATTTTGGGTCTTCTCTGGGCAGGAAATGAGTTTTAAACTCTGCTTATACTGGCATGGCTCTTGGCATGACAACTCTGTTTACACCCTAAAACTCTTCAGTTCCAGTTACCTGCAGTTTCTATGAATTTTTGCTTTAGTTGAAGTTTGCTCTTATTGAACAAAGAACCCATTTTTCATCTTTTTTTTTTTTGAGAAACCACTCCCCCCTCTTTTTTTTACTAGACATTAAATTCAGTGTTCATTTTCAACCAGTTTAACTTTGAACCTCCCATTTTCTTAACAGAACTAGGATGTGGGCTCTCCAAAAGGCTTTGAGAGCAATTTTTCCTTCTTGATTTTGAATGTATCAGTTTTCTTTCATGTATATTCATTAAGATTCCTAGGCTTTAACCTCTGGCTGTGAACAGTACTTGTGTGTTGATGGTGGAGTATATAAATATGGAGYGTCTGTTTTGCGAGAAGCCTGACCGTGACTATGAGAGTTGGACACTTCAGTATTTTCTTTCAATGTCTTTGTAAGGTGATTGGAAATTCTGAGAAATTTGAGTGGTACCGGTAGCAATCAAATATATTTTTCCAGTAATTTTCTTGAAACTAGCTGTGTACTCACCTACATAATGCTTTTGTCAGATCTCCATTTGGTGTTGCCACAGTGTGGTTAGTGTTGGCTTGCACAAGGGTTGGAGGAAAAAACTGAATTTGAACTTGTTGGCACAATCACGTACTTTTGCCAGTGTCACCAGCAGTAATACTAACTTAAAAGTGGTTTTCCAGGCATTTCGGTTCAGTTAATACAACCAAGCCTTAATGGAGACTTGGTTCCTGAAGCAAGCCTATTCCACTTTGTTTTACTCTGGTTGAGTGCACATATCTAAGGGCTGTGTACAGTAGCCTTCCTCACAGAAGGCTATTCAAGACACATTACATGTCAGCTGCCTTAGCTCTTATACCACCCTCTGATAAGAGTAAGAGTACATAAGAATTTTGAATGTGTAAGGCTTTTTTATTTTCTATACTTTAGTGCTTCTACCTGTGTTATTTTTGCTAAGCCAGACTCTTCAGTTTCATTATAAAGTGAACCAAAGCTGAAGAAAATTTGAATCGTTATGGTTTTGCATTTTTTCATCATAGGAATTTTTTTAAAATGTGAAAATTAAAATAAAGTTTTTTCAAATTTTCAGATTTACACTGAGAGTAGAAAGAATTTTTTGAGTTATTTTGAAAATTCTGGTATAATCTTACAGTTGGAAAGGTGGGTAGGAAAAGAGGAAGACCAGAATGTTTTGCCCTTTTGCAGTACATTTTACATTATCAGTTGGTGCTAAACTTAAACTCATAAAAGAGAGGAAAGCTGTGTAGCAGCCATGGGGCATGCATGTGTGTACATGTGCAAGGGGGTTGATTTAGCTAGAAGCAGAATGGGAGCTTTTAACTATGGGTGGGAGGAGAGGAGGTTCTGGGATATTTCTGAGGGAGTCTGCCACCTCCAAAATCCTCAAGGAAGGATGTGGATGTGCCAGGGAATTGTGCCTTCTGTAGCTGAACGGTTCCCAGCGTGTAATGCTAGGAGTCCCCCTTCTGTCCCAGCACTGCTTCATGGTTGCAAGGCTCAGTTTTACTGTCATCTTTGTTTCTGTCATCCACTTATTTCTTTTTTTGCATGAATTAACCTCTCATTTTTGACCTTAGAATGCCATAAATTTACCAGCGTGACTCACAAAATTAATGTCCCTCTCGGTGCTGTAAGGAAAAGAGACTGGCGCCCCACAGCTTCAAGGCAAAAGGCTGATCAGACATGAATTCATGGTGCGTTTGACAGGACGCTGTGACCAGCCCGCTCCAGTGATGGTCCAGCACAGGGCTGGCCAGAGAGGGGGCCGGTTCAATAAGGCCTTAGGTTTCAGGCTTAGGAAGCAGCACGGGATGTCCAGGCTGTGACTTGCTCACATGTGCATTCATTAGCTACATTAACCATTTTGTTGGCTGCTGTTTTTGGTAGTGGGGTAGCCTTACTGTTCTTTGGTCTAGGATAACTCAGTGCTGGAACTAGAACAGCACTTGGTTTTTTGGAGGCCAAACTGGTTCTAGGACTGGCAAACTGTAAATTTTGATTTAGTGTGTGTATTTAATAAGGATGGGAGACTGATTATTTGATAAGGGTGGTAGATTGCTTCTTACTGAAGTCCATACAGATGTTTCAGATACYTAAGGTGTAACACATGTAACAGACAAGTTGTTCTCATTAAAATCCAAGCAATTACTGGGGCTCACTTTTACCACATTGATACTGGGTCTATCTATCTGAAATGCAGTGGTAAGCTGTGTCTGACCTGTGGAGTCTGAATTTCTCACCCATACAATGTGAAAACAGGGAAAAGCTTGAATTTGAGATTTCATGGCCCAGATMTATTTTAATCCAGTGATAGTAGCAGGGGCTGTTGCTGTGAAACATTTTGTTTGGACAGCTAGGAGTCAAAATCTTTAAATTATACCTTCTGGTGGAGGGGAGGGAAGAGGGAAGAACAGATTGTTTAAATGTACAATTTTAATCATGTAGGAAAGTGGCAGGAGAGGAGGTGTTGTAAAACCCCAAACTTTCATATGGTTTCATTTAAAGGTTGTAGATTTGACCAAATGTCTCTTTCTTCCTCTTCTCTTAGCTTCTAAAAATCATATTTATTATTTTTGACCTCCTTTTCATAGTTCATTTTCTATTTTTTTTTTTTCAGCAATCCTTGAAAAATGTTCAGGTTATGTTTAAAAATAAATGCCTAATATTATCCCTTTACTGCATGATTGTAAAACTACAGATAAAGATATAAGTCAGATCACTTGGAAGGATTGATGTCAGACTGGAAATCTCTAGTACTTGAGATACTACTTGGGAACCCAGTATGATAGCTAGGCTCTGGTCTCAAGGCTGGTGCCTTGAAGGACTATGGCTGCAGTATAACTGCTTCCTTCTGGGAACATGAAATAATTCCTTTGGGGAACAGAGAACATGAAATAATTAGGCTGCGTTTCTTTGGTGTGGGGTGGGAATTGTGGGAACAGTTAACTGCATACATACAAGGCCCTGATTCTTGGACTTTCAATTCCCTTAAGCTCAAGGAAGCTGGAGTAGATGTCATTTTAGAGAAGCAAGCAAAAGGGGGAGCATTCACTGGGGACAACTTCTACAAAAAATTAAAAGTAAACAGGTTGCTGATTCCCCTTTGGAAAGTGGGGTGGTGGGTGAGGGTGGCAGAGAAGTTGAGAGAGTAGAGGATGGCATCAGAACAAGGTGAAAGAAGGCAATTCACTAGTCAGCACTTCCCCATCTCCGGAGGCTTGCATTTAAGCACATCCATCCAGTGCAGCTGCAGCTTCATTTTAGGAATCAGGAAATAAGCTGAGTGGCAAAGAAAGATAGGAACTGACAGCTCTCGCTGTTCAGGCTCTCCCCTTCGCACTGGGAGAGCAAGTGGAGAAGAGCTTTTCTCCTGCAGAAGTGTATACCATTCACCGGYGGGCATCATTGCTTAGCGGAGAAAATGGTAGAGAGAGAGAAGGACTTGTGGAAGTGTATGGTCCCAGCTGCCTGYGTGAATTAAGCACAGTGCCTGTGCGAGTTTTGCTGACTTTGTGCTTCCCTGGGATGGGGGCTTGGGGGGGGTACACGGGATGGGAGAGCAAATGGCAGGTGTGAATCTGCTGACATTTTGTTTCCAGTGGCTTTGCCATTAGCAGCAAAGCTCATGCTCTCCACTTTAACAAAACCCTTTTAGAGCCCCATTAGTGCTGCCTTTGTTTTTTCTAGCCTGTTTCATATATAATTGTGTCTTGTTTATGGAAAATCCTGAGGTGAAGTGGAAGCAATTTCTCTTYATTCCAGGTGGCAGCAGAATGGAAGCCAAATCCTGCTCATGCCAAAGACCAGCGTGTTCCCGAGCCTTCGTGCTTCTTCCTTTTTACCCTCCCATCGTATTCTTGCCAGGACCAAAACCAACACCAACTTGGTGGGTGGTTTGTCTTGAAATAACTGAAGATGGCCTATGGGCTCTTTCACACCATTTTGAATTGCACTGCTTTTTGTGGAACCAGGGATGAGAGGGGACACCTGTATGCGGGCAGATCGTGTCCTTGATTGTGCCAYAGCAGAGCGCTGCCATCACATCTTTGTCTTACAGGTAGAGTTTTTGGCAACTGTACACACCTATGCTCTGAGCGTCTCTCCCAGCAACTTCTGGTCTTCTGTGATTATCTGTTGGAATGATGATGTTGGAGTGAAAAATGATAGYGATGCCACTATCAGCAGCCAAGACTGATTAAAAACTGTGTTCCMAATAGGTAACAGGTTAGCACTCAGTGATATCTGCTCCTTGGCTTCTTACAGCCCATATGTGGGCAGCAATAGCTACCTACCTATCTAGCTGTTAGCTAGTCCAYAAATAATAATTGTGTGAGACATTGAATATGCAAGCTGACTGAAGAATAACCCCAGCCCTGATAATGTTTAGTTACAGCAGTAACAGAAGAAATACTAGACTTAACATCTTTTTCTTCCTRTGTTACTTTTGGTCATTTAGTTGGCTTCTTTTAAATGGTGCCTATGTAACTTGTGAATTACAAGACTCACAAGAACCCAAAGCAGTGTAGTCTGCTCATCATTTGTATAGTGGCAGTGATATGTCTTTGCTGCTTCACTGATAACCCTATACAATCCTGTAGTTTCTAAGAGGTGGTGCACAGAATTTGGCCTGTTGATTAACACTGTTTTCAAATCCTAAGTCTCATGAAGCCAAACACTGGACTGAAGTAACTTCTATTTTTAATTCCCCCCACCCATCCCAAATCAGAAAGAGAAAAATGTTCATTTGGCTTCARTGTAATGTTTCATTTACAGCGTAGTTTTTTTATTTTCAGATAATGAGAGAGAGAGAGATTCAACTTGCCCTTCTGGATCACAGAGATCTGGACCCAAAATTACATTCTCTCCCTCTCTGCCTCTCTCCCCAGTACTGTGTTTCTAAGTTCCTCTTACTATTGCTTTACTTCAAAACTTTGTTTRGGAGTCTCATCTTCATTCAAACGTGATCTGTGCTGTGAAGAGGCTTGCTGACCCCATCCTAATAGCTGTTTAAAGCCATGGTAGTCTGCCTTGCTGTGTGCTGTTTTTCTTCTTCCTTATAGATGAGTCAATCAGGAACAGTTTCCCTAGTGACTTCAGTGAAGCTAAAATCAGAGGAATGTTAATGTAAAGTGATTGAGGAAGAGTGATGGAATACCCTGCAGTTGTTAATCTACTTTAAAAAACAAATAGTTCTCCTGAACAACCTCACTGCAGCTACTCCAACATCTACTTGTCACCCTGCTTCCTCTGCAGTCCCTTGATTTTAGCCCTGTTTTCTTCATATTCTCTTGGACTTCAGGAGCACCTAAAGTAAAAGGAAAAATCCTGGAAGAAGTTGTGCCTTCTATTACATCTTTTGTTCACACCTTGCCACCTCCTGTTGCTGYCTGACTTAATACATTCCCAATAGATCTAGTTGAGGGGCAGCTTACCCTGACAGGTACCCTGATACCTAATGTCAAGTTGTTAAAACAAGAAACAAGGAAGCTCTCCTGTCTTGGGAGTAGAGCTTTGCAAGTGCCTCTAGGCATCACTAGAATAACTAACAATTTCCAGAGAGAAATCATGCACAGGGGATTAAATGTTTAGACATATTATGGAGRATCCTATACATAAAAAATTCTGCATCTGATGTATAACCATATATGTACGTGTATGTATTTGCGTAGAGTATTTGAATGATAGAAGAACTAACTTCCTTAGGCCAGTTGCAGTGCCGGTATATGGGCAAGCACATGTTACCATGTACTTCACAAGAAGAGAGCTGCTAGCAGAAGAAAGCTGTCAGGTAATGATTTTCATTTTCTTCTTGTGGGCAAACTGGCTAAATTATTGATGTTTGACCTTGCCACCCAGCAGCTTGCGTTATGGAGATGTAATAGCAGCTTCTCCTGCAGGTTACAGAGAAAGAGATCAAGTAGCTTCATCCTCAAGAGATGAGTTTACTGTTCTTTCATTTCCAGATTATGTTTTGGTTGCTCGATTCATGTGGGTGTCTGATGTGTGCTCTTCTGTCCTGTCCCTGWTATTCTGTGTATAATTTTAAGGACTATCTTTACATTTAAAAAACTAGACTCCCTTTATTTTTTTTGTGGGGCACGTACAAGAGTGCATGAACAAGAGTTCTGGCTTTGCAAGAGTGGATTTCCCTGGGTTGGTTTTGCTGTGCGTATATGTATCATTCTGTACTGCTTGCAAGTACACTGGTGTTTGGTTAGAGAGAATTGTGTGCTTCTGTATTTCTTACACCCAGCTTTGCTTCAGTTTTCTCTTTTTCATGTAATTTCTGCAGTAGTCCTCCCCTTGACCTCTCATCCCACCTTGTATTATTCCATGCCTACTTCTGTTTTGCAGAGTCTCCCATCAGTTTCACCTCCCATCAGTTTCCCCTTCTCTTGAAAGACACTCACTCTTTCTGCTCACCTGTCTGCTCTTCTCCACTGATTTTAACTTAAAAATGACCTCTCCCCCAAATAATTTTGTCTTAATCTCTTGATTATTATTTTTTATGGCTTTACTTTGGATTTATGTTGTGTTTGCTTGAAGTGTTTATTTTTAGTCTGTAATCCTATTCAAGGTGGAAAATAYGTATGGATTTATAACCTACTGTGTAAATCCACAGTGCTATGTATACTTCATTTTAAGAATTACTCAAAATAATCCAYGGTTTCAATAAGGGAAGGCAGCACAACCACTGACACAAAGGTAGCAGAAGCAGCGTTCTGCTTCCAAGGCATATGGGCATAAGGAAATGGACAAAAATCAGTATGTCTGTGCTTCTCTCACTTTCATTTATGTTCCTTGGAAGTTATTTAGATTCATGCTACAGCTGTGCAAGGGAAGGATTCAGATGATGCTAATGTGCTGGTGGAAATGCAGGTGTCTCTGAAGGCTTCTTTTGCTGTCTTTTTACCTTTACTAATGTAAGCAGATGCCAACTAAGACCCTACACATCTGCACCGTGGGTTGAATAAGCCTATAGAGGGACCTGTGCATTGTTAGGGAGCAGAACTTCCTTTCTATAAAAGCTGGAGAGTATCCAGGACAGCACATGCAAAGGGTAGATCAGGGTATGACAGGACCAAAACACTTGATCTCATTTGGTGGATGATAATTCTTCAGTTSTAGCCCCCAGTCTCTCTGAGAATTCCCTATTTTTGGCAGTGTACAGTGCATGACAAAAGTTTTCATAGCTGACAGCCTGGAGCATAAGCTGGTTTATTTAGGATTTTAATTCTACTGTACTTCCCATTTAAAGCRCCTTTTTTGTGTTGTGTCTTCTTGTACTTTGGGTAACCCATCAGCACTACCTGCCTGTTCCCCCAAGGCCAAATAGAAAGAGCTCGTGGTTGTCATTGACCCATCCTGGATGTCAACTCAAAATGAAAAGTGAAAGCCTGACAGCCTGTTAACGATCCCCTGGGATGTCCATTTATCCTATGCGTCATTTTCTAGTCCTTAAACACTTGGAGTATCACAGAACAAGTCCTGAATGTGTCACTGGCACCACTCAGAGAGGGTACAGCAAGAGATGGTTCAGACAAGTACTATGGCATTTGCAGCCCTGTTATTGTGACCTAATCCCATGATAACGTGAATCATTTTAATGGAGATGTCAGCTGCAGTTTAAGCCCTCACYATCCGGTCTGCCCCATCATTACATCCGCCAAGTATAGCAACATAACTCAATGATACTGTTCAAATTACACCAACAAAAATGATTGAAATGTTGCTCTTGGTTTCTACTTTTGCGTATGGTGTATTCACCTCCTGCAGTACAGACGTCAAGCAGAAGAGGATATTGAGGTAGAGGTGCTGCTGTTCAAGAGCAATTCACTTTTCCCGGCTGAATAGTAGTGGTTTCCCTTTCTTAGGGTCTTTCACTGCAATTGAAGGACAGAATTTCAGCAGTATGGGATCATAAAATGTGAAAATGATATCAAAATGCTGGATGCCACTTCTTTTCTTCAATGAATCATTGGGGTTTTTTCCTGCTTTGTTGAATCTCCCACCACAGTGGAAACTGCAGAAAATATGAAAAGCTGAGTGATTACGCATCAGTGTTGTATTTAGGGTCTGGAAAAAATAAAATAAATAAAACCAAGATGTGCAATCAGATGAGAGTAGCTAATGTTTAGCATAGGACAGCCTAAAAGTTGTCTATCCAAAGGCAAAGCATGCTGCTTTTTTGTTGGGGTCTTTTGGCGGTACTAATTTTTGTAAATAACAGATTTCATATTTCTTCYCATTAGCATGAAAAGCACTTTCTAGAGAGAGCACAGGTCTTGGAATAAAATTCTCTCATTATTTCCAGGAACCTAACAGAGCACACCGCGACTGCATGCATGCTGTGGACTGGCACTGGTATTGAGCCGTACATGGCTTTAGGCTGAGTTGGAGCTGGTGTAGGTCCCTCAGATGTCATTTTGGCCACTCTAACTTAATGTAACCTTGTGTCCCAATTGTAGAAGAAACTGTTCTGTATCCTAGAGCAAAATCCTCTTCAGGATTCTGACAGTGGCCTGAAACTTAGCGATATTATTTTCTTTAAATCAGATTGTTCTTATTTAATGTCCTTAACTGCTGGTGAACTAAGGTGTGGAAAACCTGGCTCGAATCCTAGAGATACTTGTAAAATGGGGTACCTTGCCCTAACTGCTTCTAGCTCCTTCTCCAACAGCTTAAAGGTGATTATAATTTAGAGAGTATGTTAGAGGTGGTTCACTTGTCCTTCTGTTTTCTTTCTATTTGATGCATTGTCAAAAGAGAGGAAAATCATAGAATTTGTTAACATAAGTGTTAAATGATAATAATTTCAGGAGTTATCTACACCCASGTAGTTTCATTTGCATCAATGGGATTAAGTCAGTAATAGTTTCAGATTTAGATRAAGGCTTCAAATGATAAAAAGAAGAGGTTAAGAATAGAAAAGAGTAATTTCCCAYTGTGGTTACCAGTGAATAGGCCAATCATCATGAAGCATGGATATATAAAAGATCTGTTTCCTATAGCTGGAAATGCAGAAGCTAGGGCTCTTCACACGCGCACACACACACACACACACACACACGATAGGAAGCAAAGTATGATAAATAGAGTGGAAGCAGCAGGAATGTGAGACAGAGCGAGAAAGTCAGGCTGGCTGCTCTATATACTCCCTATTACCCCTCTTCTTTCCTTCTCTCTTGGTGCTCCGTGGATAGCCAAGAGAGAATGAAACAGGCAATGTAGCTGAAGATTTGAGGGAACTGCAATGTGCCGTGCTTTGTGGGATTTGCTTCTCATCGGTTTGGTATGCTTATCTGCTCATGCAGGACACATTATCTTGAGCTGTGGTGTCCTCTGGAGCAGTAGTGTGTGGAAAATGTCCCAATTGCTAAGAGTTATCTTTAAATTCTAACATGGTAGAGAATTGATTTAACCTAATCTTCTTTCCCTGTGCTTTATTTATTAGTGATCCATTTAATGGAGATGTTTAAAGTAAATAAGGATCTTGAAATATGCTACTGAATTTTGAGTTGACCTCTATTTTTATTGCCCCCCCTCTSTGATGTATGAGGATGAGAAGTCATAAAATATCTGTCAATCTTGGTTCCTTTCTGTGATAAGGGGAGAAAGTTCTGATGAGAACAGGGAGAGGAATCTTTAGCTGACAATGAGTTTTATATTTACCTATAGTCTTCCTCAGCCTCTTAGAATATCCAGCTTGAAGGCTGAAAACTTAGCATATCCACTCCCAAGTGCAGGAAAATGTGCAGCCATGGTTTCCGCTCTCACTGGAAAATGACAGATGCATTTTAGCACCACAAAAGTAAGGAGAAAAAAAAAAAAAGATGGCAACTCCTCTTTAGCTGTAGCACTATCGTTGTCCAGAAGGTGGCAAAAAGGTAATTCAGGAGGGAGGACATCTGTTCAGCCGCTGCGGAGAGCTAGCACCTGTATTTAAGCATTTCTACACTTCTGCTTCTTGGTACACCAAAAAATGCAGCTAAGGCCTTGAGCTGTTTGTGGACAAACAGCATATTAAATTCTGCTCTAGCATTGCATGTGTAAACTAATTAAGCCYACGAGACTGGGCAAGCTATGGCTGAAAGTACCATCTGATGTACTGCTAGCACTGAGGTGGCTGTGTGGATGGGCAGGATTTCAGGATGATGGGCAAACTGCATGCCTGAGYGACTCTGTACTTCCTGGAGACAAGAAGGACCCTCCAGGTTATCAGAGGCCATCAATTCACTGGCTTGTTGGCCATGTCTAGGCTATATTGCTATGGGGATGAATTCAGGACATGCATCTTTTCTTCCCACAGGCTGCCATGCGATATTTCTGCCCACAAAGTCCAGCAATAAACTGGATCTAGCTCCCATTGATGCTAATAGCAAAAGCCGATCAGGCAAAATTAGAGTCATTATATRCATTAAGAGGCAGTGTGTGACCATCCATCTCAATTTAGGCCAAGAAGTTCTATTTTATTAAATTCAAAGATTGATGCTACTGATCTGATAACTTGTTTTCAAAATATTTATTATGAGCAAGCTTTCTAACGCAGATGTTTTCACTTGCGTGGCAGGGAAAGCAAGACAAAACAGGATGGTATTCTGCAAGTAAGAAAACATCAGGAAGAGTAGCTCCCAATTAGCATTTCTAATTTACATCCCTATTAACATCCAGTCTGGGTTAGCTTCTCAAGCCAGGGGAATCTGAGAAATGACAGCATGTGTAAGGCACAGCTCTACACCTCAGCTGCTGCCTCCAGCTTCTCTGCCAGCTTGTTGTTACAGCTTGGATTAGGTGCTACATGTTTACCTTGACAACCTGTCTTTTCCATTCACTGAGCCTCTTGCTCTAGAGAATTACAACRAGTGATGCTTGTGGTGCTTGTGTGACTCAAGGCCAGTTAAAGAATTGCTCTTTATAAGATATGATTCTCCCTAACAATGCAGCAGGTGCAGGAATAGTAGAAGGGAGAGTGGAAAATATTCTTTCTTATATTTCCTGGATGCAGTAATCTCAGGGAAAGGACTCAGGAGAATAGTTGTTTCCACATCTGTATAGAAAATYGTCCACAGAAGTTTCCACCAAGCTCAGCTGATTGCAGTGATAGTGCTTTCAGCCATCTGCTTTCTGCCTTGGGCCTGTTGGGTCAGCGGAGTGGTTGYATACCTCACTGTGTTCCCTTTTCATCTTACAAACGGGAGAAGAAACTGTCTCTCTGCTGGCACTGAGGCCAAGTTTGGGCTGAGAAGGCAATTTGTAGCTCCCATCCCAGAAGCGTGGTCTGTCTATTCTGATCTGTTGCTGCTTAGAGTTCTTGCCACTGGTTGTCCTGCCTAACTTTGTCTGTAATTGGTAGCATTGGCTGAATATTTGGAAAGTGTTCCTGCCTTAATTACATTGCACTGCAATTGAACATTTGAATCAAGCACTGATCTTCTTAAAATAAAGCATATGAAAAAAGCTAATGCCTGCAGGTGATACAAACATTAACTTTAGAATCAATGTCTCTTTAATGTGATCATCAGAAATATTCCCTGATTTAAAAGATCTTTCACAAAGTTTCATAGAGGTTACATCAATTTTAATTTTTATTATTAAATTTGATTTTCAAAAGATCATCAGGTGCTGTGATTTCCTTCTAACTCACTAAGCTCCACTGTGATTCTTTGCACGCTTTCAAGCCTAATTTTAGCTTAATTACTTTTTTCAAGGGGGTCTATACGGAGGGTCAGGAGGTAGACTGAGCTGAGGCTTGCTGAAGTTTCTCAATTTTCCTCATTACAGTTTCCTAAAATTGTTCAGTTGCCAAGAAAATAAAGGAAGTTGGGTTGTGCCTGGATGAATAAAACTGTTTAGTAATTTATGTGCAGTTTGGGCTCTTACTTAATGGGTTAAAGATCTCCATGAAGAATTTTAACAATTGATACAGCCACTATTAAATAAAACCCATGTCTGAGGAAAACTCCATTCCTTATAATTGAATAAAACCACTGAGAAATGTAACTGCTCATCCCTATTTGTCATGAAGATGCCTTTAGGAATTTGGACAAATAGCAGAAAGATCTTCTAAAGGGTGAAGTCATACACGTGCCTATGAGAATGTGTCTCTCTGAAGGCAGTTTCAATTGCAGTGTGTAGTAACTGGTTAATTTTAAACCTTGCTAGAGAGTAACTCTTAAATGAGTATATGACAGAAATAATATTTTGATATTTGCTAGGAGGAGTTGACATTTCAAGCCCACAGGAGACAGTCTTTTACTATTAAGAGCTAAAATAACAGCATGCRTAACCTTTCAGGTAGCAAGCTAACTGAGCACAGCATCATCTTAGAAATGCCATTTTAG
The DNA here is from genome assembly GCA_030449065.1 of Oceanodroma leucorhoa. Lineage (NCBI taxonomy): Eukaryota > Metazoa > Chordata > Aves > Procellariiformes > Oceanodroma > Oceanodroma leucorhoa. Next base: position 1,641,482 of record JASVER010000065.1, read on the forward strand.
GGAGAACCAGTCTTTCATAATAGCTTTTGTCTTTTTTGTATGTGCAGCTCCACTGTCAAACCAGGCATGATACTCAGTGTACAAGACAATATATCAGTTTTAGCCAGCGCTGCAGCAGGAGCACCTAGAGCTAACTGTTTCAGTTTCAAAATGCTAAACGGATCACAGACTGCAAAATTCTTCTTTATTTAACATAGGGGTGGAAGAATTTTCCTTCCTGGAAGCGCATTTGAGATATGCACCCCTCATGGCAAATCTCTGCTATACATAACAAGTACTTTTAGCARATTTTTTCAAAGGTCCATAGTACTGCCCTGTATTTAAAAGGTGCAAAAGATGCAGTAGTCAGCATGAGAAGAAGCTTAAAAAGTAGCTGTCTGGAAAATGTGCACTTCAGATGAGCAGACGAGAATCCTGTGATTGATTGTTTGATTATGGGCGTCTAGGAGTAAATATCAAAATTGTAAACTATGCAGCAGCTTAGAAGATGGAAGACCTAATTTATTTGTGTTCCGGACTCCAATTTACCATGTGCTTTTGGGACAAATGTCAAACTGTGGTACCTGAACGTGCCCATTGCTGAGTTGAACTTCACTTTGTACYGCATAAAGCACTCCATTTCCAGTTCAGAAGTTGATATTACTGAGCATCAGGCAAATATCGGAGGTTAAGGGTAACTTTCTGCAGGCAGCCCTCCGCTGCTGGAACACTCTTAAGGGTTTTTTTGAGGACTGGTTATTGTATTTGTTCAATTTGTGTGGTGTGCTTTATTTGATGTCTGTAAGCTATCAAACTGTCTGGTATTTCAGACTCTTCTACAGACACAAACATTATTGGAAAATAATATAGTGAAACTCCCTCCCCTACTTGTATGTGTTTTGAATGGTGACTGGTTTCTGGGTTTGGAATAGCAGCCACTGTGCTCACCACTCTGTAGTGTAACAGAGAAGCCRTTTTTTTCGTAACTGCTTTAACTGYGGTTGACATTGGAAGCTGGTGGCTTGTGGAAAGGCTTAGATTTTGTATATCATATGTAGCTTTTTTTTCCCCTTTTTTTTATTTGGGTAAGAAGAACTTTTTTTTTTGATGCATCTTTTATAAAATGTTGACAYAAACTTAACGTTAAAAGTTAATTAGCTCTGGTCACAAGTGTTTCCTAAGGAAACAGAAACAATGCCACAATTTCAAAATTCGATGGCCATATTTCAGTAAAGAAAGAGTGACAGTGTGCATCTCACTTTGATTAAATGTGGTTAACTGGATTTTTAAATGCTAGCAGTAAGAATAGGTCTTACTGATTTTAGTAGTTTCACTAGGTGAGCATGTGGTCCAGTATTAACAGTTGTCCTGAAGATAACAATAGATTTTAACTTAAAGAGATTTTAAGTCCTAATTCCTTACAGTTGTTCTCATGAAAGGATCTGATTTCATTAGGACTGCTTTTGTCGGTAGGGATTTGCAATCATGTCTAAGATATCTGTGGCTGAAAAAGGGTCCTCAGGTAGAAACATTGTTTTTCAGCTCACAAACTTAGTTTGTAATTTAGTTTGATGTTGAACATTCATAGATTCTGAAAAAGTCACACGTGAACCAGCAGAACAACAACTGTCTGCCTGTCTCTGGAGGGCAGACTCTCCGCAAGGTGTTCCCCTGAGAGATTTGTTGTGCAAACCTGTTAATAACTTAACTGATTCATGGATGAAGTTTTAGGAACTACCATTTAATGCAGACTGATACTAGGGTAGAAAAGGAGGATTTTTTTTCATGAGAAACCATGTCAGTATGTTGTTAAAGATCCATTAAGTTTCTTCAGAGTGATGAGACAACTGAACCTGTATCAATTCTGCTTTAGAGACAAATTCCCAGCAAAATGAGGACCAGTGGGATAGCAATAATAGCAATTGCACAAATTCTTTGCAATTTAACAGACTTTTAAAAAAGGATAATGTTCAATGAAGGAAATCGTTCTATAATGGTGTTGTACAATCTGGATATACCTTATACTAATAATCACGTATTTTTGAGAGCTACATTTTCAAGTAATTTTCACAAAGTTGGTAGATGGTTTCAGTTGTCTCTTCTGAGCTCATAATTGCATGCTTCATATGCAAATACTACCCTACAGCAAAAGTCACTGGAAAAGGTATGCATTAAATGAAAAAGGTGGGAGGATTATTTAGAATGACTGATTAAATTTTCAGCTTATCTCCTACTTACTGTGAATGATGCTTGTCCTGTGCTTTTCACCTGCGAGTGTCCTCATCTCTGTAAAGCAGATTAGACATTTAAAGGAAAGAAATACCTAAAGTTACAGGAAGGATAAAGCCAAATCTTCAAACCTGGATTGCAAAGGTTGATTTAAATGCCTAAAGTTTCTAGCCCTCTGGTATATATGACCTTAATATGGATTTCCCAGACAGTGAGGGCTCTGGTCGTTATTTGTTACAGAATGGCGCTATTTTATTTTATCTTATTTTTTTCCCCAAAGCCTGGCACTGGCTCTGCACATGCACTTGGCAGAAGGAGACCTATCTGGAGGTGAATGAGGTACTTGTGGTACCTGGCACTCCGCCTGTTCCCAGAGGCTTAAATGACCTCTTGTATACAGTGCATAGCACAGTCTACAGCCTTTTGGCCCAAGCAGTCTTCCCTCATACCATCCCTAGACCTCTGCCACTTAGGGCTGCTACCACAGTGTTTGCCACCTTGCCAGCAGCACACACAACATCCATGGCTGGGATTTTTGTCTCTCAGAGGAGATGAACCTAGTGCTGCTATCACCTCAGCCTCCTTTCTTGGGCGGCTGGTTTCAGCAGTGCTTGCGTGGAGCCCACACGGGTGGGCCTGCCCACCTCCAGCATGCACTGGGCCTCACCCCTCATGTTGGCTTTGCCCATCGACTAGTCAGATCATAGGTCAGGCGTGTTGGGTTTCTTGACAGGCTGCTAGGGAGCCTGGGCTTTTAGTGGCCATAACTCTATTACATCTTTCTCAGTTTCTCAGGCAAACCAATAGAGCTTTGACTTAGGAAACTCTACAGCCTCCGGTGTATGTGACTCATGAACATTTGCATGCTGCAGATTTCTGGGCCCCTTCCCATGGATTCAGGATCTTACTTTTTTTGACATCACTTTGTTTTAAATTTTTTGGTTGGTGTGGTTTTTTTGATTTTTTTTTTTTTTTTTTTTTTTTTTTTTTNGTAGCCAGAAGTCTGGAAGCTGCTTATTTGAGCAAGGGCTCAAAGCCTTCAGAGATTCTGCTCTAACTTCAGGTCCCAGGGCCCAAGTTCCTGGGTTTTGGCTTCAAATGTGAACTTTGATTTGAAACTAAGAAAGGAGGTAGGAAACCTGCTGAAGGATTGGTGACGTTTCCCACATCCATAAAGTGATGGATTTTAAGCCTGCAAAGGTGGAAAACTGTTTTGCGTTTCTAGCATATTTTTCAGTGCCTATTGATGCTGAAGTGATCTGTTAAATCCTTCATCACCTATGCTAACCACAGTCCTCTTTTTCAGAATCTTCGAGACTGTTACCATAATCTCACCGTAGTGTTAGATTGTTGTACTTGCCCACCTTGTGTTTGCCACAATAATTCATTAAAAGAAATGGTCCTAAACCAGACTCTGTGGTCTGGGGATTACCCTGTGGATCGTAGGAAAGGGTACAGGCTCCAATGCCTGTGTGTCACTGAGTCAAAGTTGTCAGCGTAGCTCTCTTTGGAAGCGGGTGTGTTTTCAAATCTGAGGCTTGAGAAACAAACAAGTTTATGCTCTCTGAACAGATTTCCCCTGTCCTTTCCATTGTGCTACTGTATTCTTTCATGCCTATTTTGAGTATGATTAAAAGTGATAAATGTTTTCTGTGGGACTGAGGCACAAGCACACTTCTCTGTGCTCTGAACTTTCCAGAAGGGCAATCTGGAGGGGGAAAAGGGGGATGTTGTCAAGGGGTCATTCCCAGCAGTATTGATCAGCTTTAACACTAACCCTTTCAGAGTGTCTTTACCCTCCTCGAGAAGAAACATTGTACATTTGGTGTGAAGAATTTAAAAGCTTGCTTTTTTTTTTTTTTTTTTAAATAGGCTATAAACGCATGCTGATTCCCTAGTGAAATTTCTCAACAGTATCTGCACTATCACACGTTTTACTTCATCTGTGGACTAAAAAAAACATACAAGACTGTTTTTTGTATCTGTGCACTTGAATGTTAACTACTTTTTAATTATGCTGATTAGTAACGTATTGAATAAGGATGAAAGTTTTCTGTATCCCTTCTCTGGCCTGTTCCCCACTCCCCCATTTTTTTTAATTGCCTCTAGTTCATTTCCTCTTGTTTCATTAGTTGGAGTGATTTTATTTTTCAGCAGATATTTTATTCAACAGGGAATATGGCTTAGGTTTCCATAAATTTCAGCTCAACTCACTAATTATCTTTGGTCTATAAAGAAAGATTAAAAAAAAAAAGGTTGGACCAGTCATAAACATATAAATAAAAAATTAAGCCAGATAGTCTGGGAGAAGAAGGAGATGCTGGAGGTGATGGTATTGTGTCTCCCAGCTTTTGAGATATCAGAGACCTGAGTTCAAATCCTGTATTTGCCTTTGAAAGTGTGACTCTGTGTCACCCACATGAGTGTTGTGACAACTATGCTACATAATATTTGACTTTGTTTCTTTCATTGTTTCTCTGATAATGTTATTGGGAAGACACAGGCTGTTGCTGCCTCCTCACAGGTTCTATGGTTGTTGCTGAGGATAACACAAAGTACAAAAGAGTTAAGGGATTCCCAAAATCAAAGCAAAACACTTTTGGAGCTAGTTGTACAAAATGTTTGATTCTTCATAAAACAAAAAATGCTTAAGTTCAGTGCTATTCAGAACCACTGTTTTCTTTGACAGGAAGTGAGGAGAAGTGGAGGGATATTCTTTTGAATAAAGTTAATTCACTATGATGCACCCTTAGAACCACCATCCTGTGTATGTCTATATTACTGCACTCCACTAACTTTTAGGACTATGTTGGTGCTCCGGTTTTGACCCCCAGTGATGTCTGGGAGAGCTTGGCACTAGACTGGAACCTCAGAGCTGGAGTCCTTCCTTCTGGATGGCTAGCCGTAGGCACCAAACCCAGATACTTCTGCAGTCTGGGAAAATGCAGATTGCTGCATCTGAGTGCTGTAGCAATGAAAAGCCCTGGTCTACCAGAAGGGTGCATTTGTGGACTTTTTACTGAAAATCCAGTTGCAACAGAGACGGTCTTTGCCAAGAAAGTTCTTTCATGTGCTGCTGGCTTGTTAGTTTCCCATGGTATTGGAAGCATATCTGTCTAAGGTGAATCTCTTAGGTGTGAAGTCGGCTGGCCTGATCATAAAAACAGGTTTTCCAGGGAGGTATCYGCTACTTCTTGATGCAGGTAAAACAGGAAATATCACAAGTAGAACATTTCTCACAGTATTTTGGCATTTTGATTGTAAGTGCAAAAGCACATAAAAATAAAATTAGCTTATTTGCAAAGATTARTGGAACTCGTCAGAACCGCTATAAATGTTTCATTTAGGATTTGCGTGAATAAACAGCTTAGGTTCTTACTACAGCCAAGCATTTCTTAAACAGTGATCCTAATGATTTGGGGAAGTTCCACTTGTTCAACAATGAGAAATTAAGAGAAAGCTGGAGACAGCGGAGAGGTGGAAAAAAAAAACCCAGTARTTTTTTCTTCCTTGCTGGATAAGACTTAGTTGGATTCAGCTAAAGTAGAACCATCTGTCATATGCTAAACATTCAGAACACGTGGTTATAATTTTGAGTATTAAGTGGAAAATGACCAAGAAATAAATGACCAGATCACCTTTCTCACCTAAAAACAATGCTTTGCACTCCTAATAAACAATGCTTTGCACCCCTCAAGCCCCAAAATATTTCCTTAAGCGTAAGTTTTACTCCCTATTGGAAAACGAAAGACTAAAAATATGACAGGAGCTTTCCCGTCTTTCATCTTATTGCTGCTTTTGCATGGGATCCATGGCAGTAATGGTGAGCTGGAGCCCGATGCCCAAAATAAATTAAAGACGGATTTGGGAACTCTCTATTTCTGTGTTCTCTTCACTGTCCTTTTGTCAACTGTTATTTGAGCTGGGAGAAGTTGGTTATGATCTTTGTGTGGTTTTGTGCCTGTTTATATAAATGCATTAAAACTATGTACCCACCTTACATTTTCTAATAGTGCAAAGCTTCCATGAAGTGTGAAGTTCAATAATTTGCAAAGAATTTACTTATACTGCGTTGTAGTTAYGTGGGTTATTTGGTGTACTCCTGCAAGAGAACTTCTTCCCTTCTGCCTCTACTGATGTGAAACAAAACAACTCAAAGTCTAACTACTTCCCTTTACTTCCTACAAAGCCCACTCACAAGACAAAAAAGAAGGCAGATCTGGTACATCTCTGGTGGGATTTTTTTGTCAGCTGTAGAGAAATTGCATCAGAAAGAAATTTGGCCTTAGGAAAYGCAGGGGCATAAGGAGTAAAAGCTGTAATGTGAGTTTGTACAAACTTGTAGTATAACCTTGATTTGCCTTCTTTGATTTATTTACTTACAGACACAGACACAAACACAAACACCACCACTAGCCTGAGACTAAAGGGGGTAACAGGAGTTCAAAATTCTGGAACTTCATTCTACGTGGTAAGTGAGATTTGGATGTGTCATTGCAAGAGCTGTTGCAAAAGATGTGAGATTATAATGTGAGAAAAGAAAAGCTTGCACATGTAGAAGCTATAGAAGGAGTTGGGGAAGAAACATGGCCTGCTGTTGAAGCCAATTCTTTGGGACCGTGCAATAACTAGGTTTATAGGGACAGAAAACTTTGATACTGAAGTCAGTTTCAGAATAGAGGCCTTTGGTATGAATAAACCTATACAGTAAGAGTAGTCAGTACAAAATGAGATGCAATCCATCCTAAACATGCATTTAAATACCTTGCTAAAGGGAATTGTTTGCAACAACAAGGAACCTTGGTTTTTGCATGCTGAGTCAGATAACTTACTTTTGTAATTCTGTAAATATTACCCACCGTGGTATCTTTCCATAGCAAATTTTAAAGGATTGCAGGAGTACCTATAGTCTTATGCAGTGAAGCATTCAGAGAAGCTGATGAGAAGCTTCACTCTTGTTTCAGTTAGTCCTTGATTATRCAGGATCAGAAAAGTTCAGCAAAGCCATCTCATTTCAGCTAGCTGTTGTTGAAAGCTTTGCTGTACCAATTCCTAGGAGTTTCTGCACTGTTTTCTGCACTGAGTCTACATCCCCTCCCTTGTCATTGTTACTTGACCAAGCTGATATCATTTTAGTATGTTCCTGCAGCTTTCTTCCTCAGAGCTGACTTGGGTGATGGTCTTCAATGGCTTATGTCCACAGGCAGCAGATGATGCGATCCCTCAGACTGTTATAGCTTCAGATGCTTTAACTTGCAGTTGGGCATACAAGAGATCATTTGGTATTCCTGGAGAGGTGTGGATTTGCTACATATTCAGGTGCCATGGCCACAGATGTCTTTTCTGTAAAAAACACTTTCCATTTTTGTTGTCTGTATTCCTTGTCTGCTGCTGTTCATTGTGGAGCAGTGTCTTCTGGACAAACTAAAGTCTCAGGAGGGTTTGGCCTTTGTGATTGCCTAAGTGGTGCTGAATAATTATTTTCTTAACTGGCCTGCAATATGGTATACTTAAGTATCTTCTAACTTTAGTACCTATACTGTATCTAAACCACCACTGGCACGACAAAGTCATCAAGAAGTTAGAGGGTCTGGGTGCATGGYGCGTGTGATAGAAATGCCGAAAAAGATATAATCCCAAGCATTTAAGGAAACTGTTAACCCAGGTTATTATACCATTGAGAGGAAATATCATTTAAGCAGTTAAATAGAGTTTCTGAGGACATTTCCCAACCACTATTGCTTTTCCTAGCATTTGAAGACTTAGAAGACAGCACTGTATTTGCTTATTAATGCACGTGCTTCCCACCTGACTTACCTACACCAGACAGTTTTTTGAGGTAAAGCTATTGYTTGTGGTTCCTCTGCATGAATGATGGTCTGTTGCTTCCTGATAATCAGATGGTCACCTTTAGCAAGTATTATTAGTGCATGTGTAAATTCAGTGAAACCAAGCTTGCAATACAGACCCCTGTAATGTCTGTGGGTATGCAGAAAGTTGCTTTTTAAAAGATGGAGTAGGAGCAGGCTTTGCTTTATGAGAGAATTCAAAGGAGGCGTGGGGGCAGTAGCGTATGGCCTTGCATTCTTCTGGTCCTCGAAAGAGAACACACAGTAACTCTATTATAAAGTCAGGGTTATGCAAATTTGAAAAATAATTTTTGTTGGCTATAGCCAGAATCTATGCCAAAGCATGTCTTGTGCAAGGCATCTTGCTCTCTGAGGAGGTAGACCTGTTGAGTATTTGACTCTTGGCCAAATGATTTCTTGCTTTATATTCACAGCTTTTGAGAAAGACTGTGGCTGATTATTCYGTGCAAAGCACAAACCAGCCTTAACGCAGGTTTTCTACAATATATCTGAAAATGAAGTTGAATAGAAAATCATGAAAAAACAGAAGTTACAACAGAAGTTGGCCTTATGGCCAGCTACGTTTTCTTTTTGACACTTAAGTCTTTTCCTGGCGTGRTAGAAAATTCTGGAATTTATTTAATGAGCTTGAGGATCTCATTTTGGTAAAATAAGCATGTAAAATATAAGCATATGTCGTTATGTTCACCAAGCACTTGAAATATAAGAGTAATTACTGGTGTCTCTTGTAATTCAGGACACTTGCCAGGTTGTTGTAATGACTTATTATAAGAATATGTTACAATAATCTATACTAATAGCCAATTTTCTATGCRTTTTCAGGTTTCTCCAGTGGTTTAGGAGAGATATATGGACAATGTCATTATCTCTGAAAACTGGAGGTCTACAATGGAGGACAACAACGGTCAGTGTTTGCAGTTCACTGGAAGAATGCKAGCAATTAGCCTTGACAAAATGGAAAGTTACTGCAGTACAGAATTATCACGGAGAAGAAGGTGGGTCCCTGAAAGTTTCCACTGAATGACTTGTGTGTGTAAACAAAGACAGATACATCAACTGTCAGTCATTTATATTGCATTCCAATCTTTATATTTCTTTTCAAGAAAGCCTATCTTGTGTTATGCACACTTGAACTAAAGAATCAGGATCCACAGGGAATGCATGCTCACATAGGGCAGTTTCTCCCAACCAGAGTAACAGGGCCATGAGGGGGTCTCTAGCACAGCATAAAGCTTTGGGAGAGCTTTGACAACACTGAAGTAAGGATCAGCTGAGAAAAGATTTAGGATTTCAGTCTTGAAACTGAGTACCTTGCTCTTTCTTGACAAYGTATTTAGCACAGAGTCATGTGATACAGCCTGTAGTTTACTAGCTATGTATGTAGAGACTGTCTGCTGCAATAATGTTGTTCCTCATCAAAGGGAAAATGGGTGTCTTCAGTAGCCATGAAAACAGCTATTGTACATCAAACTGAAGCTCTATGTCACTCCATGAGAACAGCTATCGTACGTCAGACTGAAGTTCTACGTCGTTCAGTGTAACGTCAATGAAACATTGACACCTCTGTAACAACYAACCACCAGAAATCTGGTGCAACTCAGTGTAGTGGAGGCATACATGACAAGCTGCACCACATCTGTGGTGGATGCTCCAGGCCTTCATTTATGTAGCCTGGATTTTTTCCCCCCCTSATTTAGCACAGCATTTCTTGGTGGCTGCCTTGCCACTTCTATCTCTATAAACAAACTGTTCCAGCCTACCTGTGTACTGTGTAGAACATGGACAGAATAGAATGGCAGCAGCTGTTAGCTTTTGGCTGCCTTCCTTAGCTTGAATTTATCATGCTGCCCTGCATCATTTTATTCTGTAGAACGTTACTTTAATCTGTTTCTCTATATGCACTTTTATGCTGGTATAGTGCAGTGTTCAAAACAGGGACTTCTCTCTGTGTCATGTTTTTTTTCTGCAGTTCTTAAAAGTCTTCACACTTTTAACCCAAAATATTCTGTCTAGGTTTTTTTGAAGCCTAGTCAGGGTTTCAGGTGCCACTGTACTGGGATGGGATCATCAAAGGCTTGATATAAATAATTATGATGTTTGTTGGTGCAGCAATGTCAGTACCAGCTGAAGACATTAGACTGTGTTCTCTGAAATGCTTACTCCAGAGTGGGCTTTCCTTTGTGAAAAATAATGATTAGTCATCTGTGAAGAAGGAATGATGTTATGATGAAAATGCAGAACTGGCTCCCAAGCTGCCTCTAGCTAGAAATTAGGTGTCCYACCCCAAATAAAGACCAGTAGGAATTTTTTAGTGCCTAAATCCTTTTAGGTCAGTATGAAAACAGCAGGGGTTTTGCCTAAACTTCCTCTTATGGCAAATAGGGGAGACTTGAGAAGATAAGTGGACTCATGCTTGCCAAGTGTTTTGAGCTCCCTCAGTGGAAAGCACCAAAACCAAGATAAATGATAGAAGGTTACTTTGTTTGTAATAATGTAAGAATTTGTTTAAAATATTAAAAAAAAAAAAAAAAAAGGAATGTGGGAGAGGCTAGGAAACACATACCAGAGACAACCAATGGTAAAAGCTTAAAAAGAACAAGGAGATATAAAGCTATACAAAAAATGCCAAAAGGAAAGAGGTAGGAAAAAGCTTGCTGTACAGCAGGTAACGCAGCAGAAGCCTAGGGCTCCTCAACACTGTGGTAAAAAACAAGAAGAGGAAAAATACATGGAAGAGAAAATGCAAGTTAGAAAAGGCAAGGGAAGGGAACAGTAGAYAAAAAAATACATAGGGAAATTAACTGAGCAGGTTACCTATTATTTGCTGTGCAAGCCAGCTGAGCATAATGTTTTTTAGGCTGGTTAAGAGGAATTCTGAGTGCAGAAAACCTAGAGATTGTGCAGGTAGCCTGCAAGAAGGCCTTTGATTCAGTCCCAAACTCAAGGAGATGGAAAGCACTGAAAATATATTTCATTGCAAATAGAATCACTGTTTTTACATCTTTAACAATGGTGATGGGAAAGACACATCTCACCACTAATTATCAGCCTAATCACCTTTCTATCTGCCTGAGATACAAGCTTATGCATAGATAGGCTTCTGTAGCACAACTTTTTGTTGTTTGAGTCCTGCCATTGTGCACTCTGTTGAAAAGAAGTCAGTCTGTGTAAAACATTATCAGCCACCTCTTCTACAGTTATATGGGTTTTTGGGATTTCCTTTGACCTATCTGTCATGAGGTGAAGCTAAGTAGACATCCTTTTAGTTGTAAAACTTCAAGAAGAAAGTCATAAGACATTGCTTTATCTGGGCTATGAACCTCTACCTGAAATAGAAGAACAAAAGTACTCCAAGCATCAGTTGTTGGAATTAGAAAGAACGTGGAAGGTAGTTCTGATTATCAAAGTTCTGATTATGAGAAGTTGAATTAGGTCTACGATMATCAAGAGACTTGTTACTTCAAAGATACTTAATGTGGCAACATTTTCAGTGCTAAAGATTGGCATATTCCAAAGTCAAGGGCAAAGACTGCCAACCTATACTCAATGACACCAGTTCGTAAGATTGAGATAAGAATTAAATAATAAAATACAGGAAGAAGGGAAAAACAATCAGGAGAGGCACTGTTAATAAAAATAAACAAGACACACAAAAAGTTGCAGCACTTAGGTTCTGTGAGATTCCCTTTATCGTGGTGTAGACCATTTCCAACTCATTTAATGCTGACTGGTTCGATAATTTCCATTAGGTCACTAGACTTTCTGAGCTAATCAACTAAAAGCATGTTAAATGAAATAGGAATGATTGGACCAGATAAATTGTTAGCAAATATCTCTCTCTTGGGATTGCATCTTTTTTTTCGAAAAGTGGTATCAGGATTGCCTCTTTCCTCTGCCCTCTATAAAATAAAGTACTTTACGGGTCAGGAGGACAAGATCAGTTTTGCTTGCATTCATGGTATTTGGATTAATCTCACACAGTGATATTTTGAGATTTAGTGTTTCCATTCCAGTTAGAAATGGAAAACAACCTTCTAATACTGCAAATGCATTTTATTCATTGTTGCTTACCTGCTCACATAGTCTAGATGCTTAGCTGTGCCCAAGGAGGTCTCATGAAGCCAAGACCACAGACAGCAAGATCCAAGACCATCTCTGCAAGGGATTAATTCTCAGTGTAGATAAGAGCATTTTCGTGACCATTCCAAGCTGTGAAGGTCACCAGAAACCTCTTCAGCCCTTCTAATGCCACATGTGATTGTTGTAGTTAAAGCAGACAGTTTAGGAAACAAAAGGCAACTCAATGCTACAAGAGGCACAAAAGAGAGTACACTGGTAAAAATCAGTTGTGTTAAAGGTGACACTGTGCTAGGAATCAAGCGTAAAGCTGCACTCGTAGACTGCAAAAGTAGCCCTATGTCCAGTCTTATTTTATGGAAATTCTGTAAGAGATGAGATGTATTCTCTGTACTTGTGTGTGTCTGTCTGTGTATACATATATATAACTTTTCCCTCAGAGGGAATGCAACCAGCTTAAAGGATTAGTATAGAAGATGACTTTGAACTTACATGAAGAGTGACTGAAATTCATTGACATCTGATGTCTGCTCAGTGCAGACAGGTGCATATTTTTCCATCCTTTATCCTGTCACAGGAGGTGAACAGGACATGTCATGTAATGATATGGCTGGATAGGAGTTTATTCCCTACTCCTTAATGTGCATATTTCCCTATATCTAATTTCAGGTTGCAGAGCTGTGCCTTGCATTTAGAATGGAAAGTGTAAAACATATCTATGACTGATTAAAAACCACAGTAAGAACCCAATATATTACAAAAGACTACAGATTTACAGAGTAGGCAGAGAGGCCAGTGGTTGGATGGACCTAGAGACTAACCCTGCCAGTCACTCTAATAGCGTGCCTTATTGTCACAAGAGTCAACAAGTTGTAAGATGCTAGTTTTGTTCGTGCATGTCTAGCAGGGTAAATCCTTTTCCAGTCCTAGCATCTGTAGAGAGCTGCTCTCTCCCAGGCTACCAATCCAACACCCTTCAGTTCAAGATCTGGCAGAAGTTGGAAGAAATCTAAGGAGTCCTTCCATCAACKGACAGTAGCAACATCTGTAGGGTCCATTTTCATTGCTTGCCTTTTCTAAGGCCTAAATCCTATTGATRTTAATCGAACTACTTCTATAAACAGTCATCTGTTTGTCTAGGTGTCTAAATGCCTTTAAAACTTGGTTGTTCATCTCTCTGTGCTTCCTCTTTCTTCTAAGGGGCAAGAAAGAACAATAAGCATTTTCCTACCATACATTTAAACACCAAAGTTCTTGATGACTATGAATATTTGTTCCTACTGGGCGAATGAGGAGGAAAAGAAACAAAGRAGAAAATAAAAGATTTTGAAGGACTCCGCCMAGAAATTAAATCTTTAAAAATGCTTATYTTTATGTCTATGCAGAGAGTGGGCTCTATGATGTCATTAGGAGGTGACTAAATGAGCAGTCTGAGTAGAAACTGTTGTTACGACGGGTTCTCAATATAATAACAGGTGCATTAACAAACTCTAGAGGAAAAAGCTTGTAAGGACTGAGAGTGATGCGTGTATATTAACAAAGCTGTTGAAAGAACTTGTTTGAGGCAGGATGTTCTAGAGATCTCCAGGAGCCACTTYAAAGGCACCCTTGAATAGTAACCGGGAGGCATCACTGCTAGACATTTTGCTCTAGCTCAAGAGGTAGGAGTGACAAGGAGCTGGCAAAGGCATAACTAATCCTTGCCCTCACTGCTTTCTGCTGGGCTTTATGTTGATCCTCAGCAAAGCAAGCTGTGAATACTGATYGTCTGCCACATCTGTCTCCTGGCACAACCGTGCATATGACGTTGTGGCAGATTGAGTGCTAATGACTCAATTACAAATATTGAGACACACACCTAAGAATGAAGTGGCTAGTTGCCTCCTTATAGCCCAGAAATGAAATACCAGAAGAATTTCTGGAGGAATTCAGACATGACAGAAGTTAATAGCTGTTCTTTAAGAAAATTTTGGTATCAGCCTTGATTTCTTAGAACAGTGCACGATTACAAGCCACTTAGCCACATGATCAGTTCAAAACAGCAAGTTTATGAAATCTTTTCTCTCTCCCTCCTCTTTTTTACTACCATCATCAGAAAGTCCTTTTCTGTCTTTTGGTCCCTAATCACCAGATGCAAGTGAGAACAGTTTTTCCTTGGATCCTAATGTGTAAGGGTCAGTCACACTCCTAGGTTTTTTTTTCAGTCACAAGAGGGAGAGAGAGCAAAGACTTTCTGTTGTCTCCCTCCAAGCTGGGCTTGTACACCCTTAGGACCTCAGCCTTCCATGGTACCATGAACCCAGGCACACAGCTATTGTATGTCTGCATTATTGCTGATACTTTGCTATTGATATTCTCACTGAGGAGGTCTGAACCGATGAAGTTTGTTTTSATCAGCTGCTTAGACTTTCTTACTGCTATCCACTTGTGAATAAATAGAATTTTGTGAGCTTTTCAGTATAGAAGCTGAATTTCATATGTGTCACTAGACTTGAAGGAATAGATTGAGACTAAAACCATGGGCTTTAATAAGACATTTAAGGGACTAAAAGTCTGAGTTACCAGTCTACTGAAGGATAAGGGACTGACATGATTTTTTTGGTGGAAATAATGAGCAATAAAGGAAGCACAGTGCTATACTGTGAAGAGCATTTAAAGGAAATACTAACTTCTATAGCATAGCATTTATTTTTCAGGTGTTTTATTTTTATTGCCTTCAGGTATAAATATTGAAGATATAAATTCAAACAATCTTAAATTTATTATTTAAACTGGCAAATATCATCTTGAATAAATTTTATTATATCTCTTTTTAAAAACAAATTACTGACATTTAACAGAACTAGAATTTGAAAGCAGACTATTAAACTATTTTAAAACATAAAACAAATTTGCCATTAATCTTTTAACTTATGTGTCTAAGAATGCATTGTGTCATAAACTTCAGTGTTTACAAGATCCTTTTTTTCTAATTTTAGAATTATCTTTAAAATGTATTTATCACACTGTGAAAGAAAAATAAAACAATGTTTAAGTCAGCACAGTGTTAACATTTACCAGCCTGGAATTYAGTGGAAAGTAATGACACTTACCTGCTTAAGTAGTAACATATGGAATCCATTCAAGAATATCTAAAGCTGGAACAATAGATAAGATAAGCATGCTGGAATGTTGGAAATATGCATAAAACCCCAATAAATTATTAACATAGGAGGGTGATGGCACCACATCATCTGAAACTGTCAAAGATGTATGTGAAATACTTGAACAGGAATATGACTGGTTAGAGAAATTACTGACTGAGTATGCATGAAATTTTGTGACTATATCACAGAGAAAAAAGATGTGATACAATTTCTCTTTGAACTCATTTAACCTGCTAATCCACACCGTCAGTCAACAAGACTACTTGGCCAATGTTGCTAATGAAATGCCAGTTTTGTTTATAGTCACTGCATAGTCACTGTCTGCTTATTTAAATTGTTTTACAGCAGGTCTTGACAGTTTCTTTAAAAAAAAAAAAAAAAGTAAGCACTAGCAGTTAGCATTCATCAGTGGAAAAGTCTCTCCATTGTTACTCATCTTCATTGTTCTTAAACAACTTTTATGTTGTTCTTAAACAACTTTTTCTTATGAGGAGCGGCTGAGGGAGCTGGGGTTGTTTAGCCTGGAGAAGAGGAGGCTGAGGGGAGACCTTATCRCTCTCTACAACTACCTGAAAGGAGGCTGTAGAGAGGCGGGTGTTGGTCTCTTCTSCCAAGTAACAAGTGATAGGACGAGAGGAAATGGCCTCAAGTTGTGCCAGGGGAGGTTTAGATTGGATATTAGGAAAAATTTCTTCACTGAAAGGGTAGTCAGGCATTGGAACAGGCTGCCCAGGGAAGTGGTGGAGTCACCATCCCTGGAGGTGTTMAAAAAACGTGTGGATGAGGTGCTTCGGGACATGGTTTAGTGGGCATGGGTRCTGGGTTGATGGTTGGACTCGATGATCTTAAAGGTCTTTTCCAACCTTAATGATTCTATGATTCTATGAACTTAAGGGTTACAACTAAGCCATRTTCACCCAACATGAAGAAAATACATCTTAATTGCTGAGAAGTATTTCAGTATCTTTTAAACCGCAGGGTATAAAGATTACCATCCTCAGGGGCATGCCTCAACTTCTTCATGTATGTAAGGCTGACAAATTGAAATCTCCTCTCACTCTGACACTCTTTTGGTAAATGAGGGAATATGACATATCTTGCTGCATAACCTTCAAGATAAAATGGTGGCTTACCAAATGCTTGCTTTGCATGTAAGTCCTAGGCAGTAAGCTGAAAGTAATTATTCATTCTCATTTTCCATTAATTTGTAGATGGTGTTGTATCTTCCACAGATAGAATTAACATTTATCAGTATAGGCACTAATTCATTGACAACATTAATACCATTTTATTTTAGCATATTCTTTACATTTTCATATGTTCTTAATGCAATTCTGTTGCTGTATTGAGAACACTCAAGGAGGTAGTGGATTATTCTATTTCAGCTGTATGCTGACAGAACAATTAGCACAAATATTTTGATATTCTGTCCTTGAGAGATCAGAGGCTAAAGAGTAAGATAGTTCTTTTATGCAAATTCTTTAATTGTTTAATTAACAAAAAGAGGAGTCAATCTACTGTCTCTAATATATGAAGGTTTTGATCTATCAGGTATATAATTTTTGTTATTGATTAATCTCAGGCAAAACCACATATAATTTCCTGCTACAATAACCTATATGAATAATTATAGATTATTTTATGGTAAACTTCCTTTACATTGAAGTGGCTACCAAAAAAATCTTTAGGAAATATTTGCTTTGCAGCTGTGCAGGAGTTACTGTCATGACCCACTTTGTATCCTGTCTTTCATCTGACAATCCACTAGGAGCAACTAAAAAGTTGTTTGCGTGTGGACTATGGTAGGACTTAGGAAATTTGTTGCTATCTTAACCACTCCTTGAAAAATCATTTCATCACTCTTGCCAGAAAATGTCAAATCTTATCCTCTTTTTTGCTCAGTAAAACTGCATGGTGCACTGAGACACTGTCACAGTAAGCATAAATTGGCTAAGGTTKTAAATATAATACTTAGACTCAACCTTAAGTCACAATTATGCTGTCTTATCTGTACTTCATATGCATTGAGCCAAGAGATCCCAAAAACTATGCTGCTCACAGATGGTGTTCACCTCATAGAGAATATGTATTAAAAAGGTGGGGTGTATAAGGTACTTTCAGTAATCTGTAGGTATTCTAGAACTTTGACTGATATATTGCACTGATGACTGACATGATCTATATGTAAAGTTTGTAGAGAAATCCTTTGGTTTTAATGACATAGCTTAAATATATACTGTTTTTGTTTKGGAGGTGTCACATGAGATGGTTTAGAGAAATTAAATTGTAGACACCTGAAATCCAATTATTCAAAATCCTACTGGGAAAGCCCATACTCATATGGGTACTCATACAGCATATGCCAAAAATAATGTTTGAACAGGCAGAGTCTCAAACATGAGGATCACAATCATGCCTTCTACTTGGGTGTGCAATTCAGCCTCAGAGCATCAGAAAGGAACCACTTTTTGAGCTTTGTGTTTCATCTTTCTTAACTGGCTAGAGTTCCTCAGGCTGAGTCCTATTGTAAAAATATTGAATGAGCACTTTACCACTGCCTGGTGGTGTTCCACAAAGGTTTGTTTACTTGATTTAACTTTTCTCTTGTTTATGATGCAATTCTTAAAATAAGGGATGAGTRAACAATCAGCATAGAATTCTGCTTCCTCCTTTATCCTGCTTGTAACACAGTGATGGAGATATTTGCAATGAAATTGCAGACTTGGTTATTTTAATTACATAATAAATACATTCCTCTGTAACAGGATTTTGAGGAGGAACTTTTTTTGAGATGGATCCTCCTGTCTCTTTTCATTACCATATGGTAAACATGAGAAGTGCTTTCACACTGTGAGGTTATATTAGAATATGAACTAGAAAAAGATGTTTTTGAGACAGACAAAACTCAGATGTATTTGATCAGATAGATGAAAATGAAAGGATTTCTAAACAAATTTCTCCTCATCCCCACACAGCCTTGCAGTGCCTTTCCTTCAGGCTTTCTCTTAGCCTGGTTGTTTTTAGCCACTTTCTGAATTACAACAAAGTCCACAGAGTTTCCCTGACTTCTTAGTAAATATCATTTTGCAGCCTTCACTTCTGAGGCTTGCTTGCATAATTTTTTTCAAACTTAGGGGTCATCCAGTCTCTCCCCATATCAAAGGCTCCCAGTTTGGGGGTCTGTTTCTTGCTGCCTGGCCTGGAATCTAGAAGGTTGCCCAGCTCCTCTGCATGCTAATTTTGAATTTATTTCTCCCTTAAGGTAGGGCACTAGCAGATTGGATTTGGTCCTGCAGGCTTGTCTAGGTGGCATAAATAGCAATCAGAGTCTGCTAATTTACAATTGGAGTTACTTCATAGACTGGATATCATCATATGCCAGCCATGTGAGAGAGTATCCTGTGAAAAACAGTGTAAATGTGAATGAAAGAAGTGAGATATCTGAACACTGGATGAGAACTCTGCTGCCCTGTGCAGGGAAGGAGAAGGATGTTCAGGAACCAGAACACAGTTTATGTTGCCTTATGGCTACAGATGAAGTCTGTATGGGTGTAAGGACCTTAACTCCATCTTGTTTGGAAGAGACTGTTGTATAAACATCAGATGGTCATATAACTCCTAAAAGGCTGAAGCCTCTAGGAGAAGTTGAAGGTGTTGGACTTTTTTGGGGAAGTCACACTGAGAAATGAAGCTATTTAAAACATCTGTCTCAGAGTGGTGAAACTACAGGTTCCAGTTGCTTCTAAAGGAGAACTGGTGTCTAGCACTGAAAGCAGAAAGCTCCATGCAGACATGACAGGAGAGTTTCCCATCTTCTAATGTTTCCAAAAAGTGCAGTAAAAATAAGCAAAGTGAAAGACAGTAATCAGAGGAACGTAGAAACATTTTCTTAAGTGGCATTACAGAAAGGGTGAATAAGGAATAGGACATAAATCAGGCCTGTTTGTGGCTGTTGGATGGTCGAAAGGATCCAGTTTCTCAGCTCTGACCTGGAGGGTCAGAAATAGCAGCTGGAAGCAAAGATTTAGTAGGACGCAAGTAGAAATAGATGACAGAGGAGGGGGTGAAAAAGAGGCAAGTAGTGAAAACACCAGTAGAAGTTTAAGAGAAGGGTAAATATTGATTCCCATGCCACTCTTTCAACCCCCTTACAGCTCAATGAAAAGTCGTTCTGTGGCCAGGCTTTGGTACCTCACTGAACTCAGGCTYTCCCTCACACCTGTTTCATGTACTAGGTGACATCAGGGCCCGTATAGGAAACACCGGGTGCCACCTTTTTTCCCCGTATCGGTCTCATGATGTTGCTGCTAGAGCAGATGGATGAGCCACTGGCATGGGATATGACGTGTGATTTACACCCAGGATCTCAAAAAGACATTGTGTGTCATTCAGGTGGTCTGTCAGCTTAAGGTGCTATTGAAAGAGGAGTGCTTTTGCATCCACAGRCTCTTAGTAAGTGGTGGTTATGTATGTTGTCAGATGCTGATGGGCTTATTGGTTCTAATTGTACACACCAGGCACGTCAGAAAGCACAGTTTCCTAGGATTGTTACACAGCAACTGACTCACAGGGTGGCCTTTTTCTTCATTGGTTTTCTTGTGTGACACACTCCCATGACTTTCGAACTGTCTCAGCTGCCTTCCTGCTGTTTTGCCTTCACAGTTATGAAGTCTTTTTTGGATTACTGTTTTTCCTCATCTGTCTCCTTAGGTATCTAGAAGTCCCCAAGGGCTCTTGACACCCATTTCTAGTAGCACAGGCACTCTCGTTTCCAATTTTCCGTTGAATGAAATGTCAGCACACGACAAGCCATGCTTTGCTGGTGCCGTGCTCCAATTTAACAGTGCTGAATATGGACTCCATCATTTTTCATTAGTAGGTGCTTTATTATTTTGACACTGCTTTCTACCGATCTGTTATACTGGAAATAATGGGGACTTGTAGTGACATGCCTCGTACGTACTTCACTGCAAACTGCTAAAACTCATGTTCATTAAAGGTGTCCTGTTGTCAGACATTACTAATACAGGTACTCTAAAATACAGCAAGGATAGTACTGACATGCACAAATGACTCCTGTGCCCTGGCAGCCAAGAGGGCAAACTGCAACCTGGGGTGCATCAAACACAGCATGACCAGCCCGTCAAAAGCAGTGATTGTCCCGCTACATTCAGCCTTGGTGCAGCCTCACCTTGAGTACCATGTGCAGTTCTGGGCCCCACAATTTAGGAGGGATGTGAAGGTTCTTGAATGCGCCCAGAGGAGGGCAACAAAGCTGGTGAAAGGACTGGAAGGCATGTCCTATGAGGAGCAACTAGGGACTTTGGGCTTGTCTGGTTTGGAGAAAAGGAGGCTGAGGGGCGACCTCATTGCTCTCTACAGCTTCCTGAGGAGGGGAAGCGGAGAGGGGAGGTGCTGAGCTCTTCTCCCTGGGATCCAGTGATAGGACGCCTGGGAACGGCTCAAAGCTGCGCCAGGGGAGGTTTAGGCTGGACATCAGGAAGCATTTCTTTACCGAGAGGGTGGTCAAACGCTGGAACAGGCTTCCTAGAGAGGAGGTCGATGCCCCAAGCCTGTCAGTGTTTAAGAGGCATTTGGACAATGCCCTTAATAACATGCTTTAACTTGGTCAGCCCTGAATTGGTCAGGYRGTTAGACTAGATGATCGTTGTAGGTCCCTTCTAAATGAAATAGACTATTCCATTTCATTCTATTCAGATATATTTGCTTTTACACGGGAATGAATTTGATAGTCTGGGACACAAATAAGTTGGTTTTCTCCCAGCCAGCAGTGACAAATCCATGCCTATTTTGCTCTGGGGGAATACTTTTTTTTGCCCCCTTATACCACCTACATCTTTACCACTCCTTCTGGCCTATGCGACAAGCATAACAATTTCCTCAAACTTGCCGCTTATCTGAGGCTGGTGTAAAATATCATTGGTCCTATGTTTAGATTTTAGATCCCTAAATGATTCTGTGTATGTCCTTTTTAATACTTTTTTCTCTGATGTCTGAGGATTTCATATGAATTGAAACAAAGTCACATTTAACAATTAAATTTAACCCTTTATTACCTAGTATAATTTTAAGGGGTAAAGCCACTCTATCAGCTATTATGAACCATTTGGAGCAACTGGTGTTATCTGTGGCACTGACCACAATTACTTTCTGCAGGTGTTTGCCCTCAGCAATGTCTGCAGCAATTAAAGCTCACGTTTTGTCTGACACCAGATAGATACTTTTTTAAAAGAGTTTGTGTCTGTAACAGATATAAAATCTAGTTCTGGATATTTTTGCTTCATAGTTCTTTTGTCAAGTACTCCAGAGACCATGTGTCTAACCATCATTAGATCTTGCTTAGTTTTTATGCAACATTGCAATCATATATTTGAAACCAAAATAATTCTGTAGTCTTTTTGCTTGTGGGAAAGGTTAGGCTGAGAATTGCCAGGTCCCTTAGGCTGTAAAGAGTTTTATGATCAGTTTTAGCTCACACAGTTCTTCCATGCATGAAGACGTGAAGCTTTAATGGCTAYGGAGTAAAGCCAAAGCTTCCTTCTTTATTTATGTACACTAACACCCAATTTCTTTTATGGACTGCTTTCCAAGTCTGACTATACAACTTTGAAAAAATTACCAATATTCTTAGTAGAAGAATGTGAGGACAAGTTAATTTTGCACTTAGATACCAAATCTCTGACTGGGCCATCTTTGGTTAATGCCTTCAGATTTCCGGATGTTTTTGTAACAGTTAAATCCTAAGTTAGACAGTTTTGTAGGGCAGCATTCAGAATGCTGAGGCAGGTTGACTGAGCACACATTTCTTTACATACTTCGTGTTTCAAATGAATCTGTACATCTTAGTGTGGCCAGTCTATATCATCTTGCCACATTCATTTTGCTCTGCTGGATATTATTCCATCATAAGGAATTTGCATGGTATTTGTTTAGCTTTTGCCCTACAGCTTGTTTTCCATGCAAGGTTTATGAAGTCTCTGACTGCATTTTTCTCATATTTTTCTTAAATCAAAATGTAATGATACAGACTTTTGTACTGTATACGCTATCAGAAATGTGCTGTATCTTTCTATGAAGTGCACAGCCCAAAAGGGAACAGTATCTCCCAAAGAAGGTGTTGAAGGTAGGTGAATATTTGCTTTGCTTTCTGTCCCATGTAGAAATGCGTTTGGTATCAATCACCCCTCCAATGCTTTCTTCTTGTATATGGGGAATATTTTCCACTGATTAAAATTTTTGTGTCCTGAGTGTACATGTAATTGAAAACTCCACCTTTTTTTTCTGGCAGTGACTAGACCCCATTGCTGGAGCTCTGCTTGGTCTGCACGTAAGTGCTTCCACCTCATCTCCCTTCAGTTCTGAGGAATTTTCTTGGTAGCAAGGTGGCAACTTGTCTTGCAACCCTGATCTGAATGTTTTTGAGATGTTACAGGGTTAGATCAAAGTTCTGTGCTGCCCTCTGTGTTGTTTTTGCAACAGTGGACAATAACGGATGCCTTCAGAAGAATGTAAGAATAGGATATGCATATCTGCTTCCCTCTCCTGGGCTCCAGTAGGTTGTTCCTGAGTTGCTGAGCCAGAGGTGGTATCAATATTTAAGACCAGCAGGTTTTTTCAATTGCTGGTATCCAGATTCTGGCAGTGTTCTAGCTTGTGCATCAGTGCCCAACTTAAAAGCATGTAATTGTCACAGTTGCTTCCAGACTGACAGTTCTGTTCTCTGCTGATGCAGCACTGTCCATTGCTCCTAATTACTTCTACAGAGATTTCCTCTGAATTAGTGATGTTGCTGTCATTCTCTTGTCGTTGTTGGGTTTTATTTCTTGCTGTGCATGCTCTTGTACCACTTGCAAACTGCTGGTGAGCGGCATTTGCTTTTAGTTCAAGCACCTATTTCCAAATGCTGGGCATTGTTCTGACTTCCGTTGTTTTCACACTCTGCATATCTTCTTGTGTTTTTCGTTGTGAAGCATTTGTTTTTCCTGCCCTTTATCTTTAAAATCTTTGATTCCCTAGAATATCAGCTTTTGTCTGCATTGGGTGACTTCTTTTGCTTTACAGATGTGGATTACCTAGCAGACCTTCCAGTAGACCAAGGTTTACTTTTCTGAGCCAGGACTCAGACCCTCAAAACTGGCTCATTAGCCAGTTGGTCAGAGATTAGTCACCTTCTCTCTCTGCTTAAAAGCATCACATGCATTTATTTCATTTTTATAGAATGCCTCACATTTCTGTAATGAGCCTCAGAATTCATCTGTCTTGGCCAAACTCACTGAAAATCATGGAAAATATGAACTGCTTTAAAACTGAGTATTGTCAGAAACAGTGTTATTTTGTCTGTCTCTGCTGCTGCTACCAGTTCCTTGCAGATACAGATTTTTTTACATTTCTGTTCATAGGAGGGTTTAAGCAAGTATAGAAGTTCCTGAGGTGCCTCTACTTTTTTACCAATTGGAGTAAAAAATTACCTGCTTTGTAGTCCAGAGTCTCAGCCAAGAAAGTTATTTATGAAGAGATGGAAAGCTGGCAGCCCTTTTTTTTTTTTTTTTTTTTTTTTTTTTTTTTTTTTTTTTTTTTTTTTAATTTTATTTTATTTTGGTCTTTGGTGGGAACACACACTATTCTGGACTATTCCTTTGCTTGGGGGACAGTTTATATAAACCTAGTTAATAAGCAACCGATAATGCTGTCTTTCTTGCTATACTTCGGTAATTGATGTGGCTGTAGAGGAAAGCCTCAGAATGATGTTTTCTTCCAAATCATCCAGGTTGTGTTCAGAAATATGCCTCTGTAAATCTACTGCAAATGGCAATATGTTGCTGAACAAAGAGTAAATTTGGAGATACAAATATATGGTTATGGTACAAAAGCAAATTCTATCCTTGAGCAGTGCATATTTTTCACATCAGTGGAAGATTCACAGAAGGTTAAGTAAATTCACTAATTTTTTAGTCTAATCTATGAACCACAATTAAAAATTGAATGCAGGCTTCTGCCTTGAAAGTGCCAGACCCACCAGTCCTGTCAGGGCTTTAATTCATGGTAGCTCCAAATTTTTCCAGTGCCTACAGTGTGAATGGTATTTTACTCAAGACTGGGGTACTACCTGTTAAATTCACAACTGTTTCCAATCTGAATTATTGTAGCCCACAGCCCAAATAAATTATGCTAATTTGGACTAAAGTACTCCTAATCCAGAGTAAGGGTATCCACATGGAGAACTAATCAAAAAGAATGTATCCTGATTATAAAAAGAATAGCTGTTTTCAAATAAACTCCCTGTGAAGGAAAAACCCACATGCAAACAACTTGAAGGCAGAGTGAACTACTGTAATTGAAATGCTGATGGACCAGCAGAAAAAGGAGTTTAACAAGTAAAGTGATTAAAGGGCAAATGCACAAGCTTGCAGGCAGAGCACCTATGTCTTACTGTGTTGCAGGTCCCTGTTGCTTGTCTCACCAGCTGAGGCTGTCTTGCTCAGGAGTTAAGTGGCTATAAGTGAAGTTAAGGAAAGACAGACGAGTATCTAGGCTGTGGAAATAGGTCTGACTTCTCTTTCAGGGCAGTCAGTGAAAGGACTTCCAGGCCAAGGAAATCTTCTCTATCATCTTAAATACGAGCTGAGTTTGTTCCAGGCAGTGTGTGTGTCTTGTGTGTGTCATTGAGGCAGCTGCAAGGGAAGACTGAGAAGGGGCAACAACCCAGTAAGATGCTGAAGTCCTAGTGAATACTAATGCCTGAAAAATTTATAGATGGATGTGTTCATGTCTGAAGCAACTGCCTTATGGATTTGCTGATCATGCGGGAGTGGTATGCAAGAAGGGAGGAGGAGGAGGAGGAGGGAAGGAAGGGGGGGTGGCTCTAGGACCCATGCGAGCCTTCCTGAGCAGGAGGTGGGAATTCTCCTCCAAGGCAGCAGGAGCCCGAGCCCAGCCTCAGAGCTCCTGCGGAGCCCGCAGGAAGAGCCGGGCACGTCCCCTCCAGAGCTGCGCACCCGGCTGGGAGCTGCCCGCACCTCGCAGAACCATGAACCGGCTCCCACAGCTCGTGCTGTGGGTCACCACTGTGGGTAAGTAACTTATTTTTCTTCCCCCCAYCTCCTTAAGGTGCAAACTCCCTCTTATGCCCAGGGACTCAGACTTACTTCATTGCCGGTTCCCTTTTACCTTTAAAACCAGTACAGCATTATTTTCAAAACAGTGGGGAAAGAAGGAGAGGGAGGAGAAAGTACTGGCATGAAACGTATATAAAGCGGGTGACATGTGGGAAGATAAATCTTGATGGTTATTGATTCTAAGTAAATTTTGCTCACTGAAATGAATAGGTGATCCGTAATTTTAGAAAGGCTGCTGCTGACCGAGGCTCTTAGGCTGGAAGCAGACGCTGTCGTTGTACAAGGGTTCAGCATGAAATTAACGGCTATACCCCAGGACCATTTTGCTTCTCTCATTACTGGATTGCTTCCTCTGGGACTATTTTGGAGAGGTGGGAGAAAGTAACGCTCCACGAGTAGTGAAGGTTGCTTACAGGAAAAGGTGTAGTTTGGAGAAGATGCTTTGTCTAAGGAGAGAGATGAGGGAGACAGATAAAGGGAGAAGAAGGTATTGGGACTGTGAAAGATGGAGTTATGAGCTCCCACCTAGAGGGTGGTGCTCAGGCTGAGTTTTGAAAGGAATCTTTGTGCCTCTCTGTCTGTCATTGTCAGCTTTGGTTCTGAAATGCAGTAAGAGGAACGAAATAACAGTCGGAGAGAAGGAGGGAGAAGTTAGGAGGGAAGCTGCAGTAATAGGAGGGAAGTTAGGGATCAGCAGCATGCACACAAGCAACGATGGGAGAAGGTAGGAGTGGGACACATTTACTATATGTGCATAGTCGCAAACAAGCTCGTTATGAAAATTAGGAGAGAAAAACCTGTATCAGGACATGCAGAACTTCTCAGAGAGCTGAAGTTACAATAGTACCCCCAGTGCAGAGACAGGGCCATCATCTTGACTCTTAGAAAAGGATCAGGAGACACTTCTGTATTTCTCATTGTAACAAATCATATTACTTACAGGCAGGGAAGGAGGTGTAAAGCAAACAGGTTATTGGGAGCTACAGCTTGCTCTTGCTAGTGCAGTGTAATTCTCGGTCTCTGGCTAAATGCTGAACCTGTATATATTTTCTTTTATATGAAGACACGCTGGGACATCAGTTTTTAAGCAAGTTTCATCATTTAGTTCTATTTACAAATGAATGCCAAGCCATAGCACAGAGATTTTGATTTCAGGGTTTTTCTGGCCTGTTATGCCTATTGGGAGGAGATTGCTTTACTGTGAAAGGGACCCAGGGCAAGTGTACCCCATGCAACCTCAGTTCTCATGGCATGTGGTCTCATCAAGAGCTGCTAAGTATCCTCCCAGTGTTTTTGGTGGAGTGAATTTCAACGTGCAAGTAAGGTTAGTGTAAGGAGTAGTTGTTATATTTGCTGTATCTTCAAGTCTGTGATTTGAAGCATGACTGTATTAGGACAGAGATCAAAAAAAGGTGTGTTTCAGAGAGAGCAAGTAAAGAGCTAAATGAAAACAAACGTACATTTTAACAATCTCTGTCCAATCTTCTGCCAAAAATAATCTCAGTCACCCAGGGAGAGACTTGGATGCATGGGCATTTAACTGTGTAGCTGCTGTCACAATCGGCACGTGGGGGTTGCTTGTCTCACYGGATTATTACGGTCAGCTCTCAGACTCTGCAGTCAATTATTTTAAAAACCACTTGTGTTTCCACTGAGGAAGTTTTCCTGGAGCATATTCTCAGATTGGCTTTACATTTCCTTCTTTATTTGGAAAGCTCAAGGTCTTGGTGATGAGGAAATTTACAGGTCCACTTTTCTGTCTTTTGTTTTACTGGATGGCATATGCCTTTCTACTGAGCTGTATCCTAAAAGGATAATTTCAGAGTTCCCATCCATTGAAAATTTTTGGCACACCAAAACACTGGAGGAGGTCAGAACTCCTTTTGGTGCAGAAATTAAGACTCTATGAGAAAATACAGAAAGTTGTAGAGAACAACAGCAGGAAAAAAAACTCAGAAAAAGAACCCCAAAAACAACAACAACAAAACCAGGAATGGACTCAGTGGACAAATGTGCATTGTTCAGTGTCAAAGCAGCTTCACAGTCATTCAACAGCTGAGCTTGCACACTAGCCTCAGGTCTCAGGAGATGGCTAAGAAGAAGGTGAAAAAAGCCACCAGATGAATGTGTGGGAGAATTTTCTTTTTATTTTAAGCACCAGCATTGCTTTGAGTCTTCATATTGGATGGTTTTCCTTTGATTACTTGAGCTTGGTGCAGGGGGTAAGTCAGTCCTTTTCTCCTCCACAAAAAACTGGATTGTGCTTGGCCACGTCGTGCTCTTGCCTCTGGGTGTGGAGGGCAAACTATCTGCAAAATTACAGCACAACATACGTCTCGGGCAAATGTCAAACACCTTTCCAAAAGTTCAGTCAACTTTATGTCATTGCTCAGAGTTTAGCTATTGAGTATAACCACAGTTCTTGAGATAATATTAGTAGAGGCATTTTGTCAAGTCTTTCTTTACAGCCCTTTCCAATACTTGTAGTGGAGCTGTCACAGAATAGGATATGTTATGTTTAATTTCAGCCTGAGTAATAGTTACGGTTTTGGGTTTTGTTGAATCCTTTCTAAGGCAGACAGGTATAGGGAAGTTGATGGCAGGTTTAAGAGTAAGACAGCCAGCCGTTTGTTTGTTTGTTTGTGGAATGGTATATCAGCATGGCAATGGTGAATGCCCCAGTCCTGGATGCTACTTCCCTCTTGCATTTGTATAACAAACTGTTTTCAGAATCCTAGAAAGTTTTCTTCCTCTCCCTGGGCATGTCTGCCTCTCAGAATTGAGCTGTCCTGTTTTGTAGAGTGGGTATAAGCTGGTTTTTTAACCACTCCACACATGCATGAAGATGCTTATGTAGGAGTTCCTCATTTTGTTGTAAGCCAACTCAAAATAAACCAGCGCATCTATCTCACTTAGACAAACCTTTACTGCCTCGTGTATCCCTTTGTCTGTCTAGAGGAGCGCATGCCAAGAGTGGAAGGGATGGGGCCCTACATTCTCTTTTGCCTTTTCATTGAAGAGCTTCTGTCTCATTTTCTTCTTCTTGTGCCTATCTCCGCTCAGTTAAAGTAGCATACACATACAGTAGTGGTTTCAGTATTTTCACTTAACTAGTTCCAATCAGGACAGCACCAAATGATCCTTGAAATTTGTCTTAGGAGTTAGGTCCATGGTCCTTTACTGTGCAAATGACAGCATATCTACACATGCTGTGCTCAGTCCGGATATGCAATTCAAGGCACTATGACTGTCACTAAAAGTCAAACACTGGGAGGATGCCTTGAAATAAAAAAAGACAGTTCTTCTTAAGTCACAGACATTACAAAGTTGAGGACCCTTTGAAATACAGTGGAAAAGGATAGAATAGCTATATGGGAATCCCACAGTAAGGGAGCACATGCAGACAAACTCTGGGGCTTTGTAACTACATCAAGAGGGAGGACTAAGGTGGAGGAGGAAGAAATCAGGTAGTGAGCTGCGTGTACAGTTACTTTAGAGCTGAAGACAATGTCTTGTGATCAGCCATAGGAGAAATCCATCTTTCTGTCAGTCTTACATAATTTCACAGTTTCTAATTGGTCCGTAAGATCAAAGTTGGAGAAAAGGATGCCCCGCTCCAGTGATGTTTCAAAAGCATCCCTCTCCTGCCCCCCAGAGTCCTAAACAGATACACGGGAGGGTCCCTGTCTTCAGCCTGCTTGTATGTGTGATGGGGTGCGCCCTGGCTGTGCTGGTGTGTAGAAATGCATCTGTCATGTCTGTGACTAGAGTGGAGAGAAATTTTCATCTTGGATTAATTTTAGTGAAAAATGCTGATGGGGTGACTCTAAAATGCTTTATAAAGGGGACTAGGTTTTGAGCTGTTATGTATGGAGGTTTGTTTTGTGTGTGCACCAGTTCATATTGAGACACTCAAATGAGTCTAGCTGTTTTAATGTGTTTTTTTTTTTTTTTTAATTCAGACTTTTGCTTAGAGCAGTCTTTTATTCAAAAATCTTAAAWCTTTATTTGAAAATCTTAAAACGTGATTTAGTATCAAATGTTTAGTTTTGACATGAAATGTTATAGTTCAACACTCCCTGGAATGTGTTGGTCTTTGCAATTTTGTAAAACTTCTGAAAAATTGTCAGCTTGACCTGTGACAGTTTTTCTTTTTTAATTTCTTTGGGCTTGCCAGTAACTTGGAAAGTCCTGTATTAAAGCTGCTCAGTTATCTTGTAATACCACATACCGATTTGTACCTGGATTTGTGCATGCAGGTGGCTGTCCTCAGGCTGATGTTCATTACTGCACATATACACAGTGGCTGGTACTGTTGTTTGTAGCTTGGTATTGGATCGAATTCCTCAGAACTAAAGGAAACAAAGATAACCTGAACTTTTTGCAAACCTTTAGTAAAAGCAGAAGCACAAAGCAGCTRCTGAGAGGAGAGGCGGGTAAGCTCTTTCCAGAAATAAATGGAGAGGAAGGAATCCATGGGGTTCTTCGTTAACACAAATTGATGGATCTCTATGGGAGTACAGTTAYAGCAGTGCAACATCTTGCCTTCTGTATCTGGAGACTTTTATCTGAGACTCTTACGAGTAAGSATGATTTCTGTATTGAATGCTTAAATCAGAGGAGGAAAATAATGACATTAATTATGTTAATTAATTGGATCAGGGTTATAGTCTTTTCCTGTCTCCCAGCATCAGTCCTTCCTCTTACAATTCCTCTTCCTCCCATTCCATTATAATTGCTCCCCCCTGCTTCTCTCCTCTCCTGGCACGTAACAAACCCAGTGCGTTGATGTGGCCTGCTATCAGCAGGGCAGGGGGTGCACAAGGAGGAAACCCATGGCGGGTAGGATAGCAGGCCAGCTTGGAAAAGTGGTGAGTTGAGGTGTTTGATAAGAGATGACTTGCAGTGGGTCTGACAGATGTGCTCTGAGTGAAGAGGGAGAACCGAGATATCTTGTGAGAGTGGTGACAGATCACAACGGTGGGTTATGTGTGCGCAGGAGGAATATGTAGAGCCTTTGGTTCAGATTGTGACCGGTTCAGAGGGGCTCTGCCTGGGGAATGCCACGTTCCCACCTTTTTATGCCTGATGTGCTCAGGGTGTAGGACCTTTACAACTGAGCAAATGTGGTGTCAGTACCTCCCCGGGTCTCTGCACTGCATAAAGGACTACAGCTCCCAGGTATGTGGCGGAGTGTCACTGAAGCATTTTGCCTCCCTCAGGTGTGCTGTCTCTAAGAGCTTTTCTCAACGTGGTGTACCTCCACACTGCAGATTCTTCCAGTGTGTATGGTACTAGCACAACTGGGCCCATGAGGAGTAATGAAAACAGAGAGAAATGACATAAAAGGAAACAGAGATGACCTTCCAGTCTTCCTCACCTAGAAAAAGCAACTCTGCCATATGTACTGAGGAAATAAAGAACTCAGAATTTCAATAAGATGCTCATCCACAGGCCAGGTTTTATCTTTTTAGGAGAATTTCAGGTTGGTTTTCTATATGTGTTCCTTAACATAAAGCTGGCTGGAAAAACACGAAACTTTACGCAGTTCTGTACAACCTTCTCTTCCATTTGTCAGTGAAAAACTTCCTAAGATTTCTAACTGGCTTTGTTTTAGGCAGCTGGACTACATGATTGTTGTATGTCCCTCCCAACTGAAATATTCTATTCTATATGAAGGAAAGAAACTCCCTGACAATGGTACTGACTGAGTTTAAAAAAACAGAAGAGACACCTATTGACACAGCAGGCTCATCAGAGTTAAAGGTAGTCAGGAATGAGACTGAAGTATAGAATTAAAAGCTGAAGTCTTTCCAAAAAGCACAGATCTATCCTTGCAACTCAGCTTAACTTTTGCTCTATCTAATGGGAGAGCCATGTCTGTTAATAAAAAATCACAGATTTTCAGCTAATTGATATCTGAAATCCTATAAGCTTTGGCATATCAGCCAAGAATGATGCATTTATTCATGCATTTCAGTTGCTCACTTAGGGTTTTTTTTTCCCAGTCTGTAGCACAGCATGTGTTTGAGGGCATAGACTGCCAAACTTTCTGGGGTTAAAGCATCCACAACTCTCCCCTGTGTCTATGTTTATGGAGATACATATTTACATATTAAAAACATAGGAGTGACAAAGTGACCGAGTGAGAGCCACACTAAGAAGTGACATGGAGGGATGTGATCGTGTTTTGGTGCACAGAATAAAGTGCAGGAGGTGAGAAGTGTCTGTTCCTGCATTGTCATGGGGAAGAGTTTTTGTGCTGTCTGGGAGCCAAACGAAACCCAAGCCGGAGGTTTTTTCCCCACCTTGCATCAGAACTGACCCAATAACGGAGAGAGAACTGAACCCGACAGGTTACTGGTTCAGAGTCACAGTTCGCTGAAATCTTGCTTCCCACAGCAGAGATGACGTTGGCGTGGGAGCAACCTCAAACTGTGGTGGGTTTCTGAGCAGTTTTGCACCCAGCTTCCACTTCCTCACGGGACCCTCACAAACGCCTGCTTCCATGAAGCGATGCAGAGCTGGTTTGAGTGGCTCTGCAGCTGTGACCAAGACCTTTTTGTTTTCCTGGCCTTAGGGAGGCAGGACGAAATTGTGGGGATACATGGAGAGGACAGCAGGTGGCCATGGCTAGGCAGAGGAGCAGGATGAAGGAACTCTTTTCAGTGGAGACCATGAGCCCAGCCAGGGTGGTTTGGGATTACCGAAAAAATGGTTACTGAATTTCAGGCAAAGCTGAATTCAAACTGGAACTGAACTGAAAAACTGCTTTGCTTCACTGGATAGTTTGTTTGGCAGTTTTGCAGACCCTGGTGTCTTGACTAGTATTTTAGACAATGCAAGGAGCATGGATGATTATGCTTACACACTTCTAATACCTTAGATGCCTTGATTTTTTTGGATTTTCTGTTTCTGTTGTTATATTTAACTACAGTTTTATTTTTTGAAGTATCTGCTATTTATAATTTTTTCTCTACTGAGCTCTGAGTGATTAATACATATTTGCTACTTTCACTTCAGCAATCAGCAAATGGAATCATAGAAAAGCATGACTGCTTGAAATTTCCTTCGTCTTTAACATGTTTTTAGAGTTTGCTCTATGGCATTTTGATGTGTACTGTGCTGGAGTCCAGATCTCTTTACATGAGTAACACTTTTAAAGTATGTAATTCACAACGGGAGCATTTTCTGTGTTTACAGTCACTACAGGAGCCCGAATAGTATTTAAAATGTCTGAAAGAAACTTTCTTTAACCCCATGCAGGCTAAAAGTTCAGCCTAGATTTTAATGAGACACTGGACTTTCTTAATCTTATAAACCCTGATAGCAGTCATCGCAGAATACTTGCTACCACCATTTTTTTTTCAACCTTCCTGAAGTCCCACATGCCTCCTGGCCCTTCAAGATCTATCAGGTTCTTAGAAGAGTTTAAACTTTCCCAGAGTTTGACAGATTGTGTTTGTCAGTCTGTTGCAATCCTAGAGAAGAAATTTGAAAGTCAGTAAAATTCATAAAAAATAACCTTGTGAATTAATTATAAGCAAAACAAGGTGACTAAACCAAGCTGGCTTTTATTTAGTTATTTCAAAAGGGCTTGTATTCTGGCTATTCAAATGCATAGAAAAATGAAAGACTTATGCAGATCTAGCTCTTTTCATCTCATCTAGAGCTGTGTTAGATTGGTCTGATTAGATACAAGCATTTACCTTCCCCTCTAAAAGCTATTTTCATTTTTGTTTTCCTGATAAGTTTTGGACAGGGCGTAGCTTTTTTTATTTCTTTCCCCCACTGTAATTCCCAAATATTTTTTTCCTCTCTTCTGTGCCTTCCTGCCTACATATGCATGAAAATTAATGAAAAGAAAAAAATGGGTTTTTTTTTTTCCTGATGAAGAATAAATTTTTTCACTTATTTTAGGACCTGAAAAAATATGAAAAAAAGCTTTGCTTTAAATAAGATGTCTTCCACACTTTCCTCAGTGGATGCAGTTATCCAAGACTGTACAATACTCAGGGGGTACTCATGACTGTTTGTGATAATATTTTAAATATATATTTAATATATAGATTACCATTTTGCAGGGACTTATGTGGCATTTGTCTGTACAGGCTATGAGCTATGGTACATCTGATTAACGGTTATTTTTTAATTAAGCTTCAGTAGAATTTACATTCACTGCAGTTCCAGGGTACATGTGGAATAAGCTGGAGACGTTATTTCATTACTGATAGACACTGCTTTGTGGCTGCAAGGAGGACTGACAAGAAGCAACAGCCCAGTTAATAATGTTACTGACATTCTTCCGCTGAGAATGGTGGGGGATGCCTTACGTCAAGTAAATGTAGAATTTCAGACATAGAAATGCTGATTCTTCTGCTGGATTTCTTGGGGCTCTCAAGACTGAGTGAACATGAAGATGATCAACGTTCAGGTGATGTTTAACTCAGCTCTCAAGCATTCACGCCCAGCTTGACCTCTCCTGCCAACCCCGAAGTGGCAGCATGGTCTCATCTTAGCTGTGTCAGTCAGGCGGTAGGGATGCTTTGAAATTATCTAGGTTAAAAGCTAGCTTTCTTTTTTTGTAAATCATTTTAATGGTCCAGTTACAGTGTGACCCTATACAGTTTGTGTAGGTACAGCTGAGGAGATGGTGGTTGCTGGGCAAGGACAAGAAGGGAGTCAGTCTCCCAGTGGGGCCAGAGGAAGGGGGTGGGGGGAAGGAGGTGTTTTGGGAAACTCTTAAGCTGTTGGTTTTTTTCTGAATCTCTCCCCCCAGTCATTGAAATGTGTCTTGTGGAACTAACCTGTAGGGTTAGATACCTGAACTTAGACTATGTGAATACACCCCTATCTAGCTTATTGATGTCTGTTTTCCTTTCTCTTGCAAGGAAGCAAGTGCTCGATGTCAGCTTTGTCAGCGAGCTGATAATCTCCGTATGAATTTGTACCACTGTGAAAATACCTGCAATCCTGTTTTACTAAATAGAAAAACGTTGTTAGTTATCTAGTTCTGTTTATGACAATTTCATATTTTTGGACCTTGTTAGTTTTTGGCATCCAGTTATCAAAACTTTTAGCAGTTTTAGGGGACACAAAATTCAGACAAGTAGTCTGAATTCTATCATTGATGCTACAGTACTGGGGAATAAGAGATACACCATGTTGTTGTGTGGCCTTCAAGTCTTCTCTTAGCCCTTTAGACAAAATAGTCTGTTTTCAGCTTTGACCCATACCATGTACAGACTGTTGTTAGAGGAGGTGCTCTGAAGCAATTAGGGATAGGACTGAATCTGTTCTGAAGATGGAGAGCTGAGGTTTACATTTATCATCTAAAAGGGAGACAGTAAAATAGTTTTGGGCTCAGGCTTAAATTTTATACACAAAATGTTTTATAAACTCTAGCATGCACAGCAGTGCTCCAATGAGTTTTCAAAAAAAGGTCAGCCACGTTTAAGAATACTCTTAAGCATGTCCTTTTATCCTTGGTGACCCAAACACACAAAGGAGCAAGAAACAAAACTGGTGAGAACTGACAGCTGAAAGTACCTTGCTTAGTCTTTCTGAGCTTGGCAAAGGGTAAATGTATAGCAAGCATTGTTTTTCTGGTACCTAAACTCTCCAAGCTCAGGTTTCACAACACAAGATAGGGTTAAAAATCATCAAATTAAACCAAACATATTTATGAGCCATCTGGCTTCTGAGTCTTTCCAGTTTGTGTTTGCTATCCTGCGTAACTATTAAGCAATTTTTGTTGCTGTAATTTTCATGTCATTACATGGCTCCAGAAACTGCATGTTTAAGAAAAACACTGTAGAGAACTGAATTCAGAATAGAATTATAAGCACTGGCAGTACTGGAGACATTTGTCATTCTTTCAATTGTCCTAATGTACTACTAAAAGTAAATGTACAGGATAAATCCATTTTTCCTATTAATGTGACTTTAAATTTAAGTTAGGCAAAGTGAACTGGAAGCTTGTATTATCTAGCTCTTTTACAATATGGTAAGGGGAGTCACATTTCCTAGGGCTGGTTTCCAGTTCTGCCACAAGCTTTCCATATGATTTGGGGAAGGCTACTTAGTGTTGGTGCCTTAATCCTTGTCCTGTTTTACCTATTTTATCTCCCTTATTTAGATGTGGTGAGACATAAAACAGTATGTTCTAGTTCCTTGAAATAGATCCAGTGCACAAAATTATTTTTATTTTTTGGCCTTTTTTAGTGAAATGTAATTAAGGAGAATGTATAACTCAATTTCATTGGAAATGTAACTGTGTTGCTTTGGAAAGAAAAAAAGTATATTTGTTCTCTCACATTGAATGTTGGGTCACTGATAAGAACTTTCTGACAGCATTGGCTTTTCCATTGGTGGAGGAAACAAAAGTGTTTTCCTTAAAGGTGTGCATTTGTATTGCTTTTCCATAATGTATCCTTATCTGCTCCTGAGAAGGCACAGCGCTGATGAATAGATGTAAAATTCCCTCTTGTTTCTCTGGTGACATGATTGATATTCTTCATGCCAGCTCAGTCATTTGTGACACCGAGTCAACTTTCAGAGTATAGTTTCATCTTAGGAAGAAAGAGAGGAGAGAATATAGCTATAATTGCTGGTGTTGGGTTTCTAGGTGCAACCAAATGCTGGTGCTATTCGAAAGTAACATGTTTTGTGAATGCTAACTAATGTACAGTAATCAGCTTCCCTTTCTCTGTCTCTGATATTTTTGACAGAGCTGTGTGCTGAACATTATCAGTTTTATTAAGTCAAATTTGGTTTTATGGGTCTTGGAACCTTTCTGACTATTTTGCCTGCTGTGCAAAGCCGTTCCTGATCCCCTGCATCTCATCAGCCCTACCGCCGTGTCTTGCTCTTTCTCCTGTGGCTTGGTATCTCTTACACACAGTGGGTAGGAGCACCTGGCAGGTTGAGCTCAGTGAAGGATGCACCAGTGTCTTTAGGTCTTTTAAGAAGTACACAGCTTGTTTCTCTGCTTCCATTACTCACACCTGGCATGAGCTTTAAAAGAATGCAAAGCAATCACTTGGTGTCTCTATGCCTTTAGTTTCAAAGCCCAGATTCTCAGATGCATAAAGAGGAAGAAATAAGTATATGCAAAAAATAAAGTACACATTGCTCAGGGTGAGTGTCCTTTGGAGACGAGCATTGCTTACAGCAGCA
The DNA here is from genome assembly GCA_030449065.1 of Oceanodroma leucorhoa. Classification (NCBI taxonomy): domain Eukaryota; kingdom Metazoa; phylum Chordata; class Aves; order Procellariiformes; genus Oceanodroma; species Oceanodroma leucorhoa. The sequence goes on from JASVER010000065.1 coordinate 1,678,097, forward strand.
GAGAATGCTAGCCATGATGCAAGGAAGACATTTGAAATCTTGGCTGCCGAACTGTTAAATACCCTGCTGAAATTTGTGCTCAGTTTCACATTCCACCTTCTTAGCCTCCTCTGAGTGTTTGTTTGACTGCTTTCCTCTTCTGCAGTCCAGCTGGCATTGAGAGGCTCAGCTGTTAGGAAGCCCATTTGGGAGTCTCAGCTGGCACTGGCAGGTTCYACACGCTGCTGGAGCACTTGCTGACAAAGCTGTGGTCCCTACCTTGGAAGCTGGCAACAATTTCTGGCTGAGGCTGTGAGGAAGATGTTCAAAAGGTGTTTGACTCTTGCCTAGAGCTGACAGGGCCGTGCTGGGGAGATGATAGTAGGGGTAGGTGTTTGTCCACCTTCATTGGCATGGTGACCGCATCTCTTCTTCGTAGACACAGGCCTGGGCACTGCACTGTGTGCTCTCGGCGTGTTGATGTGGAGGTATAGCAGCGGCCATGACTGCCTTCAAAGCCAAGTGCAGGCCTCCCTGTGCCCAGCACGCGGCATCCTGCTCTCTTGCAGCGCCCCATCAATGAAGCCTGCCTTACTAGCGTCCTGGGAACCGAACTGGCTTTCCATCATGCCTCAGAGTAACTTTAAAACCTAGTCTTGCTCTGAGTAGAAGACAGTAAAGTAGGAATTCAGTGCCCCAACAGCAACTATTCTCTACCCAGCCCTCCCACAATATTGTGATATAGAAGGATGCAGTAACAGATTCTAGTCTGGATACTTCAGATGTGGTTATGTCACTATGACAGGTTACGTGGCTCTCTTTTTCTTAACGCAAGAGGAAATTACTTCTTGTTGAAGTCATTCCTAGGTGGAGGGTGATGCAAATGCTTCAACATCTGCTTCAAAAAGAATATACTATCTACTATTGACTGTGCAGTTCCCTCAGAGTGCATGTGTTGTGCATGCTCTGTCRCACTTTGCTGTAGGTAAAGTGGAGTTCATCCTCTGCTTGCAAACAAGCGGTGGCTTTTATTGACCCAGTAGCTGGCTGTTGTGGTGATAGGGATTCTTGGAAGTGCTTGGGATGCTTCTGGTATTTATAGCGTCATTTGCAACTTCCTGATGCAGAGGAGTTGAGGCTTCCTCAGGGGGAGCTGGCACAGAAAGGACGTTTTGAGATGTGTGATTCTGTGAGAGCTCTGGAAGAAGCTCTTGTGAGCACTGATGGGAGACTGAAATGATACCAATGATTTTTTCATATTGCGCCCTCCTCCACTGGGACAATATCTAGTGGAGTACCAGGTGGGCAGTGGGAACTCTTGACAATCATATATAGAAAAGAACAGTACTACTCAGATATGTATCTGGTCTCTTCCTGTGGATGGTAATCTGCTAATTACAGCTACAATTTAAGGTTGTTTACAGCTGAAAAGGTAAAATGAGATGCTGGATGAGCAGTTCAAGCATGATCTAAATGTACAGGTGTGTTGCATTTGGTGGGCACAGTGAGTCAAGGAACCCATGCTTGGTCTGGTGGCTCATTTCTGGATGTCAGAAGAGTGTGCACTGAAAGTGTAGGAATTGTGTGGAATTAAAGAACCTTTCAGGCAGTGCCTGTGTTAACTGTTAAAAGCTAAATGCCGCTGTGAGGCACTTTGTCGCCTTGCAAGCTGCCTCATGTAAGGGACTCTGCATTGATATACTGCACTGGGGGCAGAGCCAGGTTTGCTTTAGGACTTGTCGTGATTCAGGCTTTTACTGGGGGCCAACAGAGAAGAAAACTGCACAAACTCTTGACCTCATGTTGTTTGTTTTCCTCATTGTGCTGGCTCATGCGTGCTGGGTGGTGTCTTGGGAGCAAAGAACTAAAGCTGTCTGCTGTTCATCTTAGCTTGCTTGTTTGAGGGCTGAGGAATAGAAACMTCGTTTTTCTCGCTTGTGTGCACAGGTCTGGAATGACCCCTTGCCAGCGAAAAAACTCCAGCCACAGGCCAACAGTTGTCAGGCACTGATCTTTAGGAAGACTCTACTGGGATACGTAGTCTCTTTCATAATTTTCTGATAAAGGCCTGGTTAAAGCAAGTAATTATTGAAAGGAGCTCATAGTCTCATACCATTTCCCCACCAATAACTTCCAGAGAGTGAGTGCTCTTCTCGTGATTCCAAAAGAACTTAGTACTTCAGAAGGTAAGTGGTGGTGGAGCAGCTCTGGACTCCAGCAGCCACAGTGTTTCATGAATTCACTCTAATAGAAGGTGGTTTTATTTTCTCTTGAACAAATGTAAAAACTTGAGTTGAGATATCCAGAGAATTCAACATTCATGTGTTCTGTTTGTTTGCATCCAGTGTTTTTTGTGTGCTTGTTTCTCGTGCATGTAGACACTTTCCAGATATATCCAGAAATGCATCCATTTGTGTTTCCCTACTGCCTGCAAAAGAAATAGCTCAGGACTGGTAGGAGGGACTGTCCCCAGTCATTTTCTTTCAGGCACTATTTTGTTCATTAGTGTTTAATCAATTTATCCATGGTCTGAAAGGAAGTCAGAAATTTTCCCAGGAATCTTTGTTTCTTTGCAGATACACACACTGGTTTCTTCTGCTTTGATGTCCTTGCACTGATTTCACACTGGGGTGGGTTTTTCTTGTGACATTCTCATCTTCAGCATGAAGCTTAAGACAGGCTGAAACATCTTTGAAAGGAATGAATGAGAGAGGCCCCCTTGTCTTAAAATGGATCAGATCAGTGCKGTTATGGTCTAGCTATCAGTCATTTGGGTTTTCTACTACTCATTCCCTTCCATAAAGCTGTCTGGATATAAGAGGTGAGGATATTTTCAAAGCACAGTTTGTAGGTGTTAAGAATATCAGAATAGCCACAGTAGTGTTGGCTGTGCCAGTGCGCTAGAGTAATTCATCAAGTTGTCAAACCCTGAAGCTCATCCTTGCTGTAATGAGAGACAGTAATCTGAGGCCCTCTTCCTTGGGAAGAAAGAAATTCCTGATTTCACCATTTCTATTTTGGCACTGATCGTGAAGTGGTCCTTTAAAGGAAACGAAGGGCTCATTATATTTAAGGACTTCCTGTCAGAAATAAAATAAAAGCCTTCATATGAAATATCTCCCCTTAGCTGCTTTCCAGTTGGGAAGTGTGGTATAGTAGCCCAAAGACCTCCTCTGTGAACCACACTTCACTCTCTAAACCACACCTTACTCTCTTGGAAGCCAAAAATAAAATAAAATTAAAAGCCCAGATAAGGAAGTATCCTTCTACTCATAGTCATTCTTTACAACATGACTGACTGTCTTCTGTTCTATGTGTTCTGAGAACAGTGGGGTCATCTGGCTATCATGCCCACTTTCTTCTATCTTTCTTTACTGCAGGGGAAAACAAGTGAAAAAACTGAAATGCAGGTGGCCACTCTTCTGTTTGCAAAGTCAGTTTCCTACCAAAAGTGGATTGGTACAATTCATAAATCTTGGTTATGTTGTTTTAGGCCATGAGCAAAAACTGTGTTGTGTTTTTTGAACCCAAAGGTGATTTTTTTGGATCCAAAAATGAAGTTCAGATCTTGGCACAAATGACAGATGTGTCTTTGGAAATAACGAAACAATTTGCCAAACAGCCATAAGGTAGTCTAAATCATCCCTGACTTTTAGTCCGTTCAGGAAGTCCTGAATACCAGGGCTCTCCCACCCACTGACAATCTGTTACACAAAGTTCATTGCTCACAACAGTAATCCCAGTTGCAGTTTGAAAAAAGATTCTGCACCTCTTACCTTAACTCGCAGCCAGCACAATGTATTCATACTGGAGAGTCATCTCTCAGGTGGCAAATATTTCAAACAGTGTGAACAAGCTTAGACCTAATCCTTTCCATAAGAGAAACGTGCAGATCTTAGGAGACTGCCCAGACTCAACTTCCTCCAAAGGCTTGGCTCTCATGCTACTCAGTTTTTCTTTCTAACAGAGCTTTCGCCAACCTCATACATACTATACCCTAGAAAGCGCCTTTCTTGCCGTGCCACTGTGGCCTGTCAGGCCTCATTGACAAAGGACATCAACTGTGATCTCTAAACCAGTCTCCCACTTTTTGTTTCTCTGTTGCTGTTGAGGAAGGACTTCCTCTTGGTCACTGCTGTCCTTCTCTGAGACGCTCTTCCCTCTGACTGAGACCTTTTCTTTGCCTTCCTGACTTTTTACCTTCTCAGTCTGGAAATGGTGCCTGCCTGCCCCAACACTGTCGTTGTCTTCAGTTTTGTCTGCATTGCTGTTTGGAGTCTGAGGTTACCTCAGAACCTGGTGCTCCCATAATTGCTGCCTCTTGCCACTGCTTTCTGTAGCCTGTTTTGTAGCTGTGCACAGACCTGTTCACTTGCACACAGTATACTTGGGTCCACAACAAGGCCATGGCAGCGTGGCTTCAGGCAGCTTGTGTACCCTGGCACTTCCCTTTTTTAAACTTTCCTGGACCCATTTTTTTTCCCTCTATGCTGCAGCACACCATGTCCATGGGGAGCAGTCTCAATACTTTGGACCCACTGATTTCTGCTCTCTACTTCTAAAAGGGTGTGTTGTAATGATACAAAACTACCAACTATTAGCTCCCCCTCATGTATCTTTTTGCCTTTTGGTCATCAGTTTCTTGTCTTTCTAGTTATCTGTTGCTTTTGGGAATATCTTTCTCTAATTCTGCCTTGCAGTTAAATCTGCGGCATTTACAACTGATGTGGCATGGTCTGTGATTTATTTGTGGTGCTTTTTTTGTCAGCTGTGCTAGACTGTGCAAAATATTCCTCCAATTTCTTAATTATAATCCATGCAAACATGTCCACTTCTGGAGAGAGGCTGGAGTAGCAGCCCATGGTGCTAACATAGTTTCTGTCACTAAAAGTAAAACAAAATCCATTCTGACTTTTCCAAATGTTGCGTTGGGATTTAAAGAGATTGTGAACTGTTCTCTTGTTTGACAATTATATTATTTGTGTGCCTTACRTTGTTCCAGTTGTATCTTTAATTAAATACACGTGTGTGTTTATATATATACAGACAATATTGGAAAATTAGTTGTTAAACTTCAAACATCTCCTCTGTCTCCTCTTTCATTCTTTCTTTCCATTCCTCTTCTCAATTCACATATTTTGGTTTAGTCATAGCCTACCTTGCAGGATTCCTTCAGAAATCAATAGATGTCTGATCTAGAGAGTCTCTATTCTAATTTTCAGCTTATGCACTTGTGCTTAGCATTTACTTCTTTACGTCTCTGTTAATTGTCATGACTGGGTTTCATGATCCTGGTTTGTCTCTTCCTTGACATAATTTCCATCCCCTTCTCTTCATTCAATAAGCAGGAATGTCCTGGGCATTAGGTGGTTAGGGATCAGTGCAGATTAACTGGAAACACTTTTCACTGCAGTTAACTTAGTGATCTACCTAGTCATAGTTCAGCGGATGTTATGTGAGCTCTTTTTCTTCCACATTTGCTAATTGCTTTGCTGGAGGCTGTGCTGGTGCTGATAAAATTCTCCATTTCCCTGGGCTGCATGTAGAAATCTTTTTTTAACTTCAAATTACTTCCTAGACATCCATTTCCTTGGAAACCATTCTTTTTATGACATGTGACTGGCACACCCTGCCATGCTGGACAGGGTCTGCTGCTTCATCGGCATCCTTCATCTTCAGGATTATTCTTCAAAGTTACTAGTTGATGCCAAAGTTCTCCACAGCGTAATATAAACATCCTCTCTCTTTTCCATGTCCTGATTGTTTTTTGGGGGGGAGAAGATGGCATGGAGAAAAAGAATAGGATCCTGAAGAACTTACAGGAGACATCAAAGAATAAGCAGGATAAAAAGTTCTTCTGCCCTCCTTTTACAGATGGCAGTCTGGACACTAACAGAACAAACCCCAGGTAACACAGAGTGTTGGTAATGCACTGGGGAATTTAATCCAGGGTCTTGATCATGAACAATGCAAGGGATATTGCCAGAAGATTAAATTTTTAATTTTGTACTTTTCTCCAACCTAGTTTAGCCACTGAAGGGCTGATCCAGGCAGCAGTCTTTTACTGTCATGTCAGAGATTTTTAGCACATGTTAAGAGGTACAAAGTGAACTCATGACAAACAAATTCACTGCGTGGCACTTATAATAGGATTCCTTTGGCCACCTTGAGCCATTTAGTAGGTGAGCAGTTTAAGCTAGTCTTCTAGACTCTTCCTGTAATGCTTTTCTCTCTCTGTTAACTAGCTTAGATTTAACACCTAAGTACTAGGTGGCTGAAGTCATAAATCCCACTCTTATGTATTTACCGGACAATTTATGGTAAGAAATAGTTTAATCTCTTGTGCATCCCACCTTTTCACAACCTATGCCTATGAAAACTAAATTTTGGCATGGAGCAATTGGAATCTCTCCTTCTGGAAAGGAATTTGGCAGATACTGAAGGGAGACTTGTGGCAGTACTTCCATATTTTCCTGGCGGTATTGAAGAGAAATTGTAGAGGATGGAATCTTCCATGCTGATCCATATAGCTGCTGCCAAGGTGCTGGTGGTAGGCATACTGCTAGATGAAGCTTAGCAAAAATTTCCTGTATTCATAGTCTCATATGAAAATATAATTTGAGAAAGATGGCCCTTTCTGACAAAGGAAAACCACAAGACCACAAACTCTTATACAACTGCATAAATCTGATCTGTTAACTGGAAAGCTAAATTAAAAATTGAAATACTTGTGGTGTAAGTGAAAAGTAGGATGTGAGAAATAGGCTGGGCACTAGAAGGAAAGTTAGCTGTTTGTAAGGTCTATATGAGCTGCATTTCCCTGATATTAGAACCAATGGCACATCTATTAATAACGTGTGCCTGACACACAGACTGTAAACAAGAGCACATAAATGTCAGTAATCAGATCRTATTGTTGCAAATATGATGGCAAAGAGTCCTCTCAAAAAAAGAAACAGAAAACGCAAAGGTTGTACAATTCTGAAACCTGCTCTCCATGAACAGACCTAGAAGGTCCCTGTCAAAGTACATCAGTTTATTATTCTTTTCTGTTACATGSAAAGCAGCTGAATATCACTGGAAGCCAGGAGCTTGCTGCCCTAACACTTTCTGGTCTAGTCCCTTGAGACCTATCATGTTCTTTAGTATCTGTGCAGTGGATCGTAAAGAATGCAATACCAACAAATAAACCAATGAATGCCATTAAAAAGAAAAATCCATTAAAGACGGAAGGATGCATTTTCATACAGATTTATGTAGATCATACATAGATTTACATAGATCATACAGATCAAAAAGATCTCAGAAGTAGTTTTCTGCCATATTTTCAAAGCTGATGGAGTATATCCTTGTCATTAGAAAATCACTCGCTGCAGGTCTGGTTTTAAATTGGTGGGTTTGTTGCACCTTAAATCCAACTAGATGGACTAGATGACCTTTAAAGGTCCCTTCCAACCCAAACTATTCTACGATTCTATGAATTTGGCTTTTCAGTATCATTATTGAGAACCTTATGRTTTCTATTTAGTAAATGGCCATGTCTTTATTCCCTCTTGTGCTATGTGCTACTTAATATTAAGCCATGTGCATTCAAATCCTGCAGGACTGAGGTAGCAGGGGTGTAATATAGCATGTCACCGATTCATCTCTTCTTTTCTCTTACGCAACCTATCCTTCCTAAGCAGATTTATAATCTCATAGCCGCTTCCCTCATACTTCAAGTGTTCTGGAAAGGTGTGTACCCAGGAGCTAATTACAGAGACAGATACACCAGTTGCTGGTTCACTGGGTATCTGTTAATAATTTGATACTTCTAACCTGGCTGAATGACCTCAGATTCTCTTTCTTCTCTGTATTAGAGAACATCGGCTCACTTCTTTTATTTCTGTACTGTGGTTATTTTATTGCTCATCTATACCGTTGTGGTTATCTGATCTATATCACTGTCATATGAGAATAAAAGCATCAACCATGACTTCTTAAAATCAGTTGAGGAAGTTTTGTGCATACATCAGCAAAAAAAAGGGTGAGGGGTTAATCAAAAATGTTGGTAGATTTGACAGATAGTGCTTACAGCTGTTGCATATGTGATCGAATAGATATTGGAATTGTGTCAGCCACTGAGGTGCACCGAAACACCAGGTRTCTGACTACTACAAGCTGTGCAACATGGAAATGAATGTTGATTCTTGACTGATGTGAAGAGGATGAATGTTGAATTCTGTTCTGCAGCATGCCACCAAAAAATCTTTAAAGTGACCGGGAACGGTTAGACAGCACCTGCTATGCTTTGTGACAGCAATGTTGCAGAAACAGATGGAGTTTACATGGAAGCAGCTGAATTAGCAGAAAGACCTTCAAAGGAGGAGACAACAACGCAGTGCCTGTTAACATATCTAAGCATGTTCATTCTTAGGTTATCATAATCAAAATTCCGTAAAGAAGGAGTTCAGACAGCACAGGAGGGCTTTGATGTGACTGATTAAAGAAAAGAAAAAGTGATCTTTTTATTATTTTTCACAAATCCTGTGGAATGGGATAATTTTGAAATTAGTGGAAAGCATTGAATGGATGAGAGAGTATTAACTGTTTACTTCTTCATGAGGATATATTCTTTAAGCATTGACAATAGCAAAACAGGATTGTGACCAGACTGAGGAAAGAAAACTTCAGAGACCAATTGATAGGAGTTTGTTTATGGGTAGAAATCACATGGCAGTAAACACTCAAAACCAATCTGTGTTACAGATATTGTAGCAGCATCTACAGTTCAGAAAATGAACATAATGTTGCAAAAGTAGCTGGTGAAGAGGACTTTAAACTGAAGTTGACGGGGGAGGGGAASCTCAATCCATCCCAGTTTGATGCCAGTGCCAGCAATAGATGCCCGGAGCCTGGAGAAGGATCACAGGTCAGGAGGAGAGCACCTGAAGAGCAGCACAAAGGAACCCCAGCCAGTAAGGCAGCTTCACTGGGGGCCCAACTTAAATGCCTCTGTGCAAACGCACGTAGCATGGGGAATAAACAAGGGGAGCTGGAGACWTGCACACGCCTGCAGGGCTACGATCTTACTGGCATCACGGAGGCGTGGTGGAATGGCTCCTATGATTGGAGTGTTGGAATGGAAGGATGCAGGCTCTTTAGGAAGGACAGGCAGGGGAGACAAGGAGGGGGTGTTGCACTCTATGTCAGTGACCAGCTGGAGAGCATGGAGCTCTGCCTGGGCATGGATGAGGAGCTGACCGAGAGCTTTATGGGTCAGGATTAAAGGGAGGGCAGGGACAGGTGACATTACGGTGGGGGTCTGCTACAGGCCACCGAACCAGGAAGAAAGAGCAGATGAGGCCTTTTATAGACAGATAGGAGTAGCCTCACGTTCACAAGCCCTGGTCCTCATGGGGGACTTCAACCACCCCGATTCCTGCTGTAGGGACAACACAGCAGGGCATAAGCAATCCGGGAGGTTCCTGGAATGCATCGATGATAACTTCCTTCTCCAAGTGAAAGAGGAGCCAACAAGGAGAGGTGCTATGCTGGACCTTGTTCTCACCAACAAGGAGGGGCTGGTGGGGAATGTGAAGCTCAAGGGCAGCCTTGGCTGCAGTGACCATGAAATGGTGGAGTTCAAGATCCTTACGGCACCAAGGAGGGTGCGTAGCAAGCTCACTACCTCGGACTTCAGGAGAGCAGACTTTGGCCTCTTCAGGGATCTGCTTGGTAGAATACCATGGGATAAAGCCTTGGAGGGAAGAGGCCCCCAAGAAATCTGGTTAATATTCAAGGATCACCTCCTCCAAGCTCAGGAGCGATGCATCCCCACAAAGAGGAAGTCAGCCAAAAACGCCAGCAGGCCTGCATGGATGAACAAGGAGCTCCTGGACACACTCAAACACAAAAAGGAAGCCTACAGAGGGTGGAAGCAAGGACAGGTAGCCTGGGAGGAATACAGAGAAATTGTCCGAGCGGACAGGGATCAGGTTAGGGAAGTGAAAGCCCTGATAGAATTAAATCTGGCCAGGGACGTCAAGGGCAACAAGAAAAGCTTCTATAGGTACGTTGGGGATAAAAGGAGACCTGGTTACCCAGGATGTGGAGAAGACTGAGGTACTCAATGACTTTTTTGCCTCAGTCTTCACCGGCAAGTGCTCAAGCCTCACCACCCAAGCCGCAGAAGGCAAAGGCAGGGACTGGGAGAATGAAGAGCCGCCCACTGTAGGGGAAGATCAAGTTTGAGACCATCTAAGGGACCTGAAGGTGTACAAGTCCATGGGACCTGATGAGAGTATTTAAGAGAGTATTTTATGCAACTGGCCAAACTTCCAAGCATAAAAATGTAATGTGCCTACCACTATTAAGTTTCTAAATATTTAATGACAGTATATTGTATACAGTATATATTTCACACAGATTGTGTGAAAACATAATATAGCATGCAATCAGAAATCTCATAGCTCAGCTTCAGTGCCCAACTTATTACTGAGAAAAAAACAGAAAATTCTTTTGTCGGTGTAGCTGTTGCCATTGTAAATAAATATCAAGGTTAAGAAATATGTAGCCAATTCAGGAAGCTACATTAAATTCCTAGCAGTGTTAGCCCATAGTGGGTATTAGTCTACTTGAAATAAACAGGAAAGATTTCCTTTTATTAGATGTTATTCCAGTTTATTTGCAACTGAATTGGAATAACTCCTATCCAAATGCATCTGGGTAAACTTTAATTTTCATAAATTAAATGACTCAAACTGAAAAAGTTGAGGGCAAAATTTATTCTCACGAACTTCAGACGAGCCTTTCTTTATGTCCCTCATTTTCTCAGGGTGCAGTGATAGGACAGTGGTTAAAAGGTTTGTGAACATGCATATGGGTGGGTTTGTTTGTTTGTTTGTATGTTGATTTTTCAGAGCTGCTGGTATGACTGTATGAGTTTGGGTGAGGAATGGAAAGCAGTGGTTCAGCTGTGAGTTAGAGCTATGAAGATTCTGGGATCCTTTTAAATGAAGTTGATACTGCCTGTACTGTATCAGTACAGAAGGGAGGAAGGAGCGTCCTTGACATTGTCTCCTGTTCATCCCAGCTGAGTAATGTTTTTGTAACGTTCGCTGCTGCTGGTTGCACCATGGGCTCTTTTTAAAGTGTCATTGTCGTTGGGATTCTCTGTGGTGACACAGGCCAAATTTTGAAAGACAAATGCTGAAGTACTGTGGTTTTGTTGTTTTTAAATGCATTTAAAAACTCTGGCTAAGGTAGCCAAAAAGCATGCATCTTACAAGAGAATTAGACCACACCAGCTATTTCTAGGATGCAGAAGTCACTTAACTGTCCCTGGATTTCTGATGTAACAGGGTCCCTGAGTAAGTGGAAGCCCATCCCAGTCCTGACATTCTTAATTTATTTTTATTTTTAAAAGAAAAAAATATGATTATTAGRAAGAGGGGCTCTTTCTTCATGATTTACCAGTCCTATTGAGCAGAAAAATATCTCCAGTTCACTTTTGAGTGGCTGGGAAGTGAAGACACTTGTCCATGGCTATATCAGTGTAACAGTTCAGTCCTGAAACACTGGGATTCATCCCACCTAGGCTGTCCAGAGAGGATTCAATTCTGTTGCAAATCCATGATTGGCAGACATGCAGCGAACTGCTGTTTAGAGGTACTTTTCTCTTTCCAGTGTCTATACAGGGAGCCCCTAGACAGACCATGTCATTTGGGTACCTCTCCATTTAGAGAAGAGTAATTTCATTTTACTACTAGTTTTGGTTTTCTTAACAAGCTACTGCATTGTTTGGTGCCAGTAATTGCAGTCATCTGCATCAAATCTTCCAAGATGGCAAAGCAAAAAAAAAACCCCAAACCTAAGTCTCATTCTCTCTTCCTTTAACCTTGAAGGAAGGATACTTCCTTGTTCGTTACTCTACAGAATATGTAGAGTGTGGGCCTGRTTGAAATGGTGGGAAATAATGCCGTTAATAGTTCCCTGCATGTAAATGAGAACTGCATAGGACTTTTTGAAACTAGTAAGGAGGTGAAGAAGTGTTATTCAGAGCTAGTACTGTGAGTTACCAACCTGTTTCAATAATGACTTTCTTTAAATGTTCGGAGTTTTGTATGTAAAATCAGAAGTAAGACTAGCGGAGTAATAATAGTTTGTGTAACAACAAGAGAAGCTTGCTGCACTCTCTTAAAACTTCTTTAAGTGTTTAAAGTCAGCCTGGAATGTCGTGTCCTGCAACAGCTGCACCAAGACCACTGCGCTAGATCGGAACTGAGGTGCAGCTTCAGATCAAAGGAAAACAGCCATCACTTTCAACCTCTTGGTAGAGGATTGATGAAAAGAAATTCTGTCTGTGTTAATCTTGTGATTTGATTTGATTAGCTGATGCATTCATTTGATGATTTCAGGATTTGATTATTTAAGACATCACCATTAACCCATTTGATTTATTGATCCAAATTCTTTGTGACTTAGACTTGGCTATAGTYAGATTTTAATTTAGAGAATTTAAACCACTTTTGGCCTAGTGATATGTTGGTTTGTTTTTAGTATTTCCTTGCTATTTTATGAAAGAAAATCTATGCAGAGTGCATAGATCTATGTTTTGTATACTCTTTGTTCTTTTAAATCCAGAAGCCTTGAGGGGAAAAAATGTAATTTAGCTTTGGTGTTTGAAAGATATTTGGCTCTCTTTAAATTAAATCCTTTGTTCCCACATATTGTACAATACTTCAAGCAGCAGTGAAATAATACCCTGTAAGTTGCAGTTTTCTCWTTAGAAGATCCAAAATTAACTAATAACAGATAATTATCCACAAACTGCTAGTTGCTCATTTTGACAAATCTCTTCAATACGTCAGTTCAAACGTGTAAAACCAGGTCCTTACTGTACTGTGAACTGAGTTAGCAGAAATTCCATCTAAATAGCAAAAGGAAAAACATCTAAAAACCCAATGTTTAGCTCCACTGAATATCATAATATTGTTCAAAATGACTCATCAAATTCACATGTTCGGATACCTGGTTGGAGGTCAAAAGCTTTTATATTTAACAGGCTGCTTCTGTGAAAGTCAGTTAATCCTGAAACGGTTGYAAGTGAATACTTTGTGCTAAGGAGCTAGCACAGAAGGAAAGCTGCAATAATGTCAAACCATGGGTGGGAATCAGGACTGAATTTCGGTAGAGAGGTAAAAGGCTCCTGCAGATGAAGTCTGTACTGCAGGAAGCAGAAATATGTGAAATATCTAAACACAGCCCAGGAGGATACCTTGACTCTCTGTTGCTTGAGAATATCCAGAACACTGCTGAAAAATGTTGCTGTGTCACTGATGCTAAAGTCAGTTAATCCTGAAATGGTTGCGAGTGAATACCGTGTGCTCGGTGACACAGGCTTCAGCCTGATTTCTTCATGGCTTTTTGTCTGGATTGGTGTTCACGCCAGACTGCTTGGACTTATGTAATGGTGGTGGAACCTGCCAAGGCAAGGAGTCGTCAGATGTGTGACTTACTGACAGCGGATTCACTTGAGCAGCCAAGCATGCTGCAAAAAACAGAGGATTATAGGACCAGTTGGGTCCCTTGGGTTGTTGAGTATAGCCTGCCACAGTCCCAGACAGCCCTGTCATGGAAATTTAGATGAGAAAGGACCACAAAACATTCACCCTGTGGTAGGAGTGTTGGAAACGCAAAAAAGCAAAAGCTGACTGTGAYGCTAAACTCTTAAATCTGTGGCAATGCAGCAGAGCTGTCTTACGGGCTTCTGACCCAGGCCAAGCGTAGGAGCCAAGGATTAAGTCTGATCTCTTTTCCATGTGCCAATTGCACCATTCCACCTGAAAAAGATAGTTGCCTCATTAATGATGGCTTTGAACTGTATCACAAAGAGTACTGCAGTATTGCAGGAGTATCAAACTAAAGTGGGTAACCGAACATGTGGTCTGTCAATGCTTGTGGGAGCAGCAAAAAGAAATATTGTAAGTCCTTTTCATTAGCTTGATCTTTCTAAACATCTGAACTCAATTTTGGACAGCTTAAATAACAGTATTGCACATGCTAAGATTCTTCCTGTTTAATGGAATATGCTGAAAGGAAATTACTTTGCTTAATTTCTAAAATGCTGGTTTAAAATTTTCCAATCAAATTGTCCTATGTRCCAGTCCTACCAGCAAAGAAATGAAGTACTAACTGTGTAGCATGCCTGCTGCCCTGATTTTTTGAGGTAATAAAGAAATTGGGGTCATCCTTCCTTGCTCCTCTGTAACTCAGTTATTAGACTGATTTCTAAAGRAAAAGCAGAGTTAGATTTTAACACAAATAATGGTATTTCCCATGGATGTCTTCGCTAATGGCATAAGACAGTGAAAAGGTAAGATGTGCTTTTAGGGTATTTGCTGATCCCCTTCATATGAGCTGCAAGTTCAAYTGGATGTTCACTGATCTGCCTCTTTCCTTCCCAGTCTCAAGTAGCCATATTACTGGGAATGGCAGAAGCAGCATGGGCAGAAGACACTTTGTTCAGTCTTGGCTTATGTGTTGAATGCAAAAACCATCAAGACAGGTAATTGTCCACAAAGTCTTACAGACACCAACAGATTGTGACTCCCTSTTTTGTCTTAAGGCAGGAGCCTCTCTTATTTCTAGTTCATCTAACATTGGTGTGCAATTCATGAATGAAGCAGATGTGCAGAAAGCTCTCCATCATGGACTCCAGGACCTTCTTTTATGGTCATTGCCTTGTCTCTTCTGYTGATTCACAAGAACAGAGCTCACAAACCAGGTGGGAGAGGACTTATTTTTGAGAAGATATAGGATACAGGGTTGACTCTATTTTTAATTTCTTTCTTTTGCAACACCTGCTACCTTTCCCTGTCTTCTGGGGAACAAAAACCTCAACTAATTGAGAAATAAAGCTTTTAGGGGTTGGCTAGCTTGCTTGAGGGTTTTTGAGCCTAAGAAATAAAGCAATGGGTTTTCACACACACACACACACACACACACACACACACACACACACACACACACACGTTGGGAAAGGTAACTATAAAGTGGTTGTATATATAGATTGTAGGGTGACTTGAAAAACGTGCTTAAGAAAAGGAAGAGAAAAGCAATCAATTAAAAGCATTGTGGCTTCAGGGAATGTGGGCAGAACAAGGGCTGCCCTTTTCAGGATGGGGAGATAGCTTCTTGGCCTGTCAGACATGTGATGGACATTAGCGTCAGGAATTACACAGTGCCCTGAAGAAAGAATCAAATTGTCTGTTGAAGAAGGGGGTAAAATGTATATCCTTTCCTTTAACAAAAATAACTGCATTTTTCCTCTAAGAGATCAAGCAAGTCAAGTGGCTTTAGTGTCTTTTTCTATTTATGGCCTAGACCAAACTTTCACAACTGGGTGTAAAATTGGGAGACATTGTCTCACATGATCTAGGGGAATGTATCCTGTGTATTCCTTCTCCTTTTGTATTCCTGGGGGAGCATTTTCAGTACAGAGTGTTGGGCAGATTCTGAATGTCTTTGGTCATGATTTCAGTCAAGAAGAGAAATGTGATTTGTACCTAGGACCGCTGTACTTTGCATGCAGATGATTTTTCCTCRGAGTTATATATCCTTTTCTCAGAACTAGGGTAAAGTATCCCAGGCAAGAGCAAGTCTGTCACAGTTCAAAAGTTTGTATCGCCATCAAAACTCCTCTGCCCTCCTTCCCCCTGCACAGTTCTTCTGGACTGTGCTATTCATATTCCTGCTTCATTTCTTACACTTAGCAGTACCTGAGCAAGCCTTTGGCAGAGATGCTTTTTTGGGGGGACATACTATATTTCATATGTATTGTAGTCTCTGGCCCTTTGAGAAGAGCAGATAAGTTCTTTGGAGCAGATAAGAGCAAGAGGTAAGGAGACTGTGCAGTAGAAGAAGAGTTATTCTCTCCCCCTTGTGTGTTTACAACTTCTAAAATGTGATTTTTCAATATAAAAACTTATCTCACCTGTAAGAATACAAACTTACTGGAATTCGGGCCTTTGATTACCCCTTGCCATTTCTACTTAGACTTTTGGTCTGCTTTTTTTCTGCCTTTGCTTATTTCCTTCACAGAAGTAAGCTTTCTAACTTGTAGATTCGACAGTCTGCCTGTCAGGCACATTGGGGTTACATGGCAGGTAGAACAGCCAGCAAGAATGTGTGGGGATTGTGCTAGGGTGGTATGAAAATGACTGAGGAGATCTGAAGSTGTTACCTGAACTCCCAACGAGACTTAAGTTGTAGTGACACATGTTCAAGGTCTAAGCTTCTGCCATAAAAATGCCTTTTAGAGTTTTAAAAAATKATCAGTAAGGCTTTCCTAGCTCCAAAAAAACACTGCATTGGCACAAGAAAAGTCAGTTTTATCAGTTACGGAAGAATTGATCACATGACTAAAATTGCTCTCTACATAACTGCATGTTTTCATGACTTTCTCTTTTGCCCAAAGCAAATGTAATGAAGTCTCAGTCGCTAGTATATGCAGGCACGCACATAAGCACATTCACATGCATGCTCAGTGATGCCTCTAGATAAAGGCTATAATGATGTGTGAACTGTAAGTATCAGTATATACTCAGATACTGCCTTCTTATGTGGAAGCCCACCATAATTAGGGTGTGGTATATTTTCCCCTTATCAGTGGGTTTAATAAAGAGTGGTGGGTGGGGCTTCTGARCAAAGTAATTCTGAGGAAGTCAATGTTTTATGGCAAAACACAAGTGCGGCTCCTCTAAAAAAGCATAGGTCTTGTACTCCCTTATGTGGTTACCCCAAGATCTAGCTGTTGCCTTTGGCTGCTTGTGAATGAGAACCTAAAGAAATAGCTTTGCTGCAGTGTAGTAGTAAGTTTTGTTAAGTGTACTTTACCACTAACAGTCATGTTACATTCTGTAGTTTCCAGGAGGTACACAAGCAGGAGGTCTTCTGCTTGGTAAAGCAGGAATTGTGACAGCTGAATACTCACTTTGGGAGCCCAGTGCTGTGTTCTTAAAGCAACGGGCACTACCTAAGGCTGATAGCTTATTTCTCCAAGTTCTTTAAACAAAAAACAAACAAACAAACAAACAAAAAAGGCRTTTTAATATTTGAGTGCAATTCAGTTGTCTGTCTCTTCTCTCCTAGCATGTGTTTATTCCTCTTCTCTCCATGCATCTTTGTTTGCTGTGACATTTCTTCATTGTCTCTTGTCTGAGAATGTGAGGTCTTCTGAGATGGGATTTTGCCTTCCTCTACATTGGGTAGAGCCTGGTCCTATTTATCTATGCTATCTATGTGGAATGTATTATTATTGATCAGAGCTTCTGCCCATACCTAAACTGTTAATAATCAACAGAAGACCTGAAAATGGGACACAGTTCTTCAGGTCTTGAGGGTTTCTCTTTCTCTCCTGAATGTCACAAAAGATGTTTCACACAGCTCTAAGAAACCACAGCCTCACATAGCTTAAAAAGGGGTGGCCAGCAGCCAACTTTCAAATAAACACTCTCTGCTCTTTCATTAAAAGAAAACATTATCATAATATTAAATTACAAGTCAAATGTTGAAGGTATCTTTCCTTGTGTACAAGATATTATCCTTTGAAGTCATAGAGCCCAGAGTGATTTTCACATGAGGGTGACCAAGTAGGAAAAAGGGAAAAAGTAAATAAAACAGTAACATTGGTTGTTTTTCACATTCCTCTCCTGGTTATAGAAACACATGTGTTTGGATAGCAAGTTTCTCGTTACCCACATCTTTTTCTTTCCCTGAACTTTAACGCTCCTTATTCTTTATTTGTTGTCTAGGATATGTTACCTTTCTGGTATGCCTCTCCATGTTGACAAAAAAGGCTAACATTGCAGCTGTACCTCTGTGAAACATTTTGAAGTCAGATATTCTATTCAAACTCTTCTTGATGCTGTTGCAAGGAAGAGTAGGAAGCTTGCCAGTGAATCTGAGATAAAGGAGAAATGTCATGAAAGAGCTGATAAAAGGCCAGKTTTTGTCCTGGTCCTAGATAACAAGCCTGTTAGATGAAAGAGACTACTAAGAAATAATCCTACTGATCATTGCTATTTTTCTTCTTTTTAAAACAATGCAAATAAAATTTCTTACACATGGACTAGCACACTAGCACTTTGTAGAATGCAGAACTGGATGGTCAAGATGGGAAGTCAGTAAAGTGACCTGGCAAAGCAGCATGCGAGTCTGCCTTGTTCTACATTTGTGCCAACAACTATCTTTGGACTTTGTGATCACACAGTTTCTTGTGCCCTGACCCGTTCCAGCTCAGCTGGGGGCTTTGTCTGCTGCTGACAGGGGTTTTCTTTGGCCGCTGCTGACTGGCTGTCTCTATCACCATGTATCACAATATATTTAGCATTCTAGATGCTACAAAGAAACCAAAAAATCTGKTTTGGCCTTGAGTTTGCTTTGGATTTTTTGGTTCTGAACTCTCTTTTAAGGATTCCAGACCCTTGCTCTTCATGCAAATTGTACAGTTGCTACCTGTTAAAGGTTGCTATTGACTGTCTCTTAGAAATTCTGATGTTCACTTCTGCTAGCTGGGTAACTGTGTGACATTCTTGGTAAAGTCTTGCTGTTCTGGTTTCCCAGCTTGCTAGTGTTTTAACTRCTTCCCAGTTCATTTGTCTTTAGGTGTAAAGACATGAAGCACAGGCAGTAACAATTGCATTCTTCTCTCTTTTGTGAGTCTGAACTGGTAAGTGATGAATGATATGTTGCAGTAACTATGGGGTCAAATTACTTGCTATTTGTCCAGCTCGCTTAGCTTGATACATTTGAACTTCTCTTTCAAATTAATTAACCGAAATGAGAACTGTAGCCATAACTATAGTAATCAAAATGCAGTTTACAGTGTTTTGCTATGTTATTACTGTGAAACTCCAGAAGAAATGTTAGTAGTAGTAGCTTGGTAATAAAAGGTACCATTTCTGAACAGACCTATACGAGCATCGGACCAAGGACAACCAGGAATATCGTGGTTCTAGCAAATCTCTCTCATCCTACACTCTATGCTCTGTACCTACTGCTGACTCCTCCTCTGGATGCTTTTTTCCAACAGGCCTATTTGTGCTATGTTAGAATAAGAGATTTGAGCCTCATTCTTACACTTTCATACTTAGATCAGTACTTTAAATCACACATCGTGCTTCTGATACCAGACTTGCATTTCAATACTCGGAGGACAATAACTGGGAGCTTTTCCTGCTGCAAGWATTTTTGCCTTCTTTACAGAGGCTCTTTGTGTACCAGCGCATTAGAAGTAGCCATGTAGCTGTAAGCGTCCTTATATAATTGATGGYTTAACAGCATTTTCCACAGTCTCCAAGGAAAAAATCAAATAGCTGGTACCTCTGCATCTTCCTCCCCCTTATTTACTCTGCTCAAGTTGTATGTGGGTTGTTTGTTTGTTTGTTTTAAAGTTGGTTTTGGGGTGGGAGCAGTTTCTTGGGTTTGATTTACTTATTTATTTTTTTAATGATGAATTTGTAATATCTATGAGTTTTCTTTTTGATAGATTTATTTAGACTTTTCCTAATACCTTGATCCTCCTTGGGCTGAGATGAACGTCATCTCTGGGGCAGTCTCAGAAGGGACAAATAGAGGCTTTTGTAGTAGAAGCAACTAACTGGTCAGTCTTTTGTCTTTCTATAGGGGTGGTGTAACTCTTCTTCCTCCCTCTTTGTTTTTCATTAAAAGGAAGCTGAGAGCACAGCCCATTTTAAAGAGAATAGGTAAAGGCAAGGATAGCCTAGTCTTCTTAACAAAGCAGTCAATCATTAGTAAAGATGTTGAAAGAAAAGGAGCTAGAGGAAGTTCACAGTTATATGTTTACTACTGATTCCACAAGGAGGATTTTGTGATTTAGAAGAGAAAATACAGGATGCCCAATAGCAGGAAATCACAAACAATGTTCTTAAAGATTGGTATGGTCAAACGAAATGGGCACTTACTCTTTACAAATGACATTATGTATATTAGACTGTCCTTTTTTGATTAAACATTAATTTTTCAGCTTAAAACATGGCACATTTCCCAAAGTGGTAGTTTCATTTTTTTCTACTACATTTGTCACTGCCACATCTTGGAAACAACTGTATATATTGAGTTGGTTGGTTTCTATATCCTCTATTGAATGTAATATCTGAGTGTTTTCTCATTATTAAAAATAGATGTGGCGAAATATTTTTCTTGTTTCATTGCTGGGCAGGCTGTTGTGCAAATGGCTTTGTGTGYGTGAATATTACATTCGTGTGTGAGGGCACAGTGCACAACTGTGCATGCTCTCTTCAAGGCAAAACTGTATTGAGAAGCACTTTGCATGCAGTTTGTGCATGGGACTTTGAGTATTGAGAAACTGCCTGGGAGCATGCAAGATTTTAGGCATTTCTCTTCTGCTACCAGTATCCTCCCAGTGTTGCAGAATTCACTGGTAGTCGTGTGCTCTTCAGCAGAGAGTGGATTTTAGTAGGTTGTAATGAAACTAGGAGATGGCATTGTTTCTGATATGAAATTGCAAAAGGATGGAATTATCTGCCATGTATGGATTAGTTTCTGATCCCTCAATAATCTCCTAACAGATTCATACAGAAGCTGAATATTGGTGAAAAGCTTGTAGGATTCCACAGCCGAGAGTCCTGGAGAAGGAAATTAGTGTTGGCTGTGATAGTTCTTCCTTGTCCTAGGTGAACCAGGAGGGTTGATAAGACAACAGTAACAAAGTCTTTGCATCACACTTTCCCTTTGTTTTGCTAAAAGYACCTTCCTCAAGAGGTAGATCCCACCATCTGCGGTGTTATACACAGTGACTCAGAGGGCTAATAGCAGAGCAGGAATGGGAACCCTGCTTTTGTGAGTAGTGTCTCTGCTAGATGTAATGCTGTGGCGTGAGAGCCTCTGTTCCTATCTGGGAAGAGTTACCAGAGAAAGATGTGTATCTAATAAAATTGCTTTTAATAATGTATAGAGCATCCTTAAGGCTCACTTATGCTGGCATGCAAGGGTTAAGTTCTCAAAGGGGAATCCTTAGATGATGAAGAGCTGTTGGCAGTCATCCTTGTGTCAAAAGTAGATCAAAGAAAAAAGTAGTGCAGGAAATGTGCCTTTGTGCTTGGATAGCCTCTGTAAGCAGAGCAGCCCCTGAGGGATTCTTGGAGCAGTGCATAGGTTTAGAGCATTCCTAAGGCTGTTCCTAGTAAAACAAGAATGGAAAGGAACATTAAGTAACCTCGAAGATCAAGAGAGCTCAAGGACAGCTTAAAGTCACTTTTGTCCCCTCCACTTAAGTTATGTTGTGTGAAATCAAGTAATTGAAAATAATTTTCTTTTCACTAAATTGAATTCTACAGGATCAATTCCACATTCACTGTAATAATTCAATCAAAACCTAGATCTGAATATTATATTTCTTTCAYTTTCTTGATGGCACACAATTTGTCTTTTGCTTCAAACTGTTGYGCTGCTGTGCCATGGAAGCTGAAGGGCAGGGACACAGAGCTCCTGCCACAGGCCACAAAATGCAGAGGCATCCGGAAGCTGGTAGCTGAACATCTCCTAGAGGGCAGCTGTCTAGCAATTATGTCTCCCATTTCTCTTTTGTCTAATTTTATTGATCGCTCTGGGCGGTTCTCAGAGGGGTTTTTTGGCATGTTAGCATATAAGTTTGTTGAAAACTAAATATTCTGTCTCATGGGAAACTGATTTTTGAAATTTTGTTTCATTTCTAATCATGATGAAGACTCAAAATCTTAATATTTTTCACAAACCAAATTGTTCCAAATTTATGCTTTGACTTAATCAAAAGGAGTCATTCAGTATGGCAAACAGTCTGTTTTGAAAGCATGAAAGTATTTTCCTTCAGCTAGGTATTACGCCATTTTACTGCATTCATGTTACGAACTCTGAACTCGGAGCAGATTACACAGTAAAGGAGACATGTTTCAACCTTAACAAAATGCTGTAATAGTTTCCACGTGAATATTTGGAAGATACTAGTATTTCCCATTAMGTAATGGAACTGGCATTTTCATATAAAAACATGCCATGAGAAAATAGTCACTGCTCAGCATTTTACAGCCATCAGCAGAGAGTGAGGGTACAGGTAGTCTTTTGAGGGAGCCCATCTCTTCCGCTTTCTAGTTCTCTCTGCATCTACAGCCTTTGTATCTTCCTTCACCTTCCCTTGTGACTAATTATGCCTGTCACATCTATATGTGTGAATTTACACATACATATCTCCTTTTAAGCTGCAATCAAAAAACCCTGTAATGAGTCCTGTTCTAAAGGAATAAAACAATTATATTTCTTCCTCTAAATTTATGCACACGAGCACAACAATTTTGAAGTGCTGTTCCCTTGGAAGGCAAAATGTATTTCCATCGTGTATTCCTTCTTGGTTCTTCTTTGGAGCTGCTTGAAAACCGCTATTAAGAGTTGGTCACATGCCCCTTAATGTTATTAATCTTGGAGTTATACATCTAATGTAAGCCAGTCATCCAAGCTCTGTGATGATGGTTCTTTGACAGTTTGTTTTAAAACAGGTATCTTAGGGTGCAATTTCACATCCCTTTCCTCTAATGACAAAGCCAGCTTGAAAGGCTTGCATCCTTCCTCTCCCCCAAGCTTGTCACCCTTATGGTTTTGACAATGTAACCATTTGTGTGGCCTGATTGTAAACTAGATCGAAAATATTGAAAGGTTAACCTAAAAAATTTAATCAATGAGAAAGGAAAGTTTTCCTTAAGAATGGACAGTGTTTTTATTGCAGAAATATGAAAAAGTGTTTTAAGATTTGAAAAGGGAATAAAAGGTTTCAAGAATAAAAAAATTTTTGGTTCATTGAACACTTCTGATATTTTTTCTTTTTTTTTTTTTTTTTTCTTCTTTTTTCCGCTTCTGTTTTGGCCAGTTTTTATGAAATCAAGAAGATCCATGTTCCCTGTGAGAAAAACACAGTTATGCCTCTCTCAATGTATTTTAAATGTTTCTTTCCCCAGTAATGTGTATGGAGGAGCAAGGGAAGAAAAGGTACCAGATTACCAAATTAAGAGTTCAGGRTTTGGGATTCTGCTGTCTCCAACACAGATGTGATATAAGCAGCAAATATGTTTTGTTTGGTTTTGTTTTTATATGCCATCACCCCAGGAATGCCCAGCTTTCAGATGCAAGGCTGTAGCTCAGACCAATGAAATTCTACCAAGAAAAACAGAAGTTGATTTCCAGTGAAGCTTTAGGTCATATGGACAAATCCCTCTTATTCAGAACCAACATTGGTACAACCTGTGTTAGCTGTGAGTATCATGTGTGTACACAGCTAGCAGAAATGGATTAGATGCCTTTTCTACTAGCAATCACCCCAGCCTGAACAGAGAAGAGAAAGTAAGAAGGAGAGCAGAATGGAGCTCCCCTGAACAGTGCATCTCAAAGGTCCTTGGAAAGCCTTCGGACAGTTGGGTAGCATATGATTGATTCCTGGCAGCTTTAATAGAGGTGAGACAAAATGCAAAACCTAGCCCTTATTATCTATGAGTAATAAGCAGTTAGTATTATAAAAGCAGACATATGAGTAATGAGCAGCTGTGCTATAAAAAGAGAAATCTTTCTAATTCGTTGTGACAATATGTGCACACATGACTATGCGAATGTATATACTACACAGTAGATTAGGGGGATGCAGTAGATGGCGTATTTTTGGATTTCAAGAAGTGATTTTGGCATGCTATTTCTCAACTGTAATTAAAATAGTAATTCAGATCTATTTCAGTAGATGTACACTGAAAACTGAATAAGAAATCATAATTAGCAAGTTGCTATTCAAAGGCAATATGCCAAGTTAGGGAAGTAGTATCAAGAGGAGGACCCAAGAATTCCATCTTGCATCTTATCTAATAGGTGAGTTTTGTAAGAAAAATATAGATGGTATGGGCAAAACGTTTTCTGGGTGAATTGTGTTTAATAGCTGTAGCGCAGTGGTGGAAACCTGCAATGTACTGTATTTGGTACCAGAGCTTAAAGAGTCTTTGTTTTTTAAGTGCAGTGTAGTGGTTTTATTAGAAACAAATATTTGAGGCTTGAAAGGATGAGTACACACTCTACAAAGCACTGGAGAGGATAAAGAGTGGTTGGACAACATGATTCAGGAAACATCACTATCCAGGGAAGGAACTGGCCACTGAGTGACCGAATAGAGAAAGCGAGGAAATGAGACACAAAGCAGCATTTTATGTAACTAGAGGCAGCCAGGAAGCAGGCATGCTGTGAGCAGTGGGAAAGAGGACTGTRGGAATTTTGTACAACTGTAAAAGTCTAGTCATTCTGTATGTCATGGAAACTGCAAATGATCTTTGGCAATCCAACTGAATATTATAACAGGGAGTTGCTCAGTGCCTGGCTGTGAAAAGCTCTTTGGACTGATCCACTTACCACGCTTCGAGGAAGATTCTTGTCAGCAGTCAGCAGGTGGGCAAGGAGGTAGCGTTCTGTCTCCTGTGGATGGGATACCGGATAGGATTGCAACATCTGAGTAGGTTCTCTGAAATAAATAAGCAAGGAGCTACGAAGGATAGTCCATACTAGCATAAATGACTGGTTTTAGTTTCGCGGAATATAACTAATTTTTAGAAATCTTCTAATGGTGCCGAAGAAGAAGGATGTTATAAGGTATTCTTAAATGCCATTCATGTTCTGCACATAAAACAATACAGAAGGTTAAAAAAAAAATTCTGTAAGTATTCTGCTAGCCAAATACGTTGTGTAAGACTTGGGTCTATGAAATGCATGTCTATATTCTCTGGGGAAAAAAGGCTGCATGGTTTGACTGGCCTCCAGCTCACTGGAGGGGAAGAAACCTTTTAGACTTGTTAGGCCAGACTTGTTTGGATGGTGTTAAATTAGCAACCAAGGGAAATGATAGAAAAGCGAGGAATAAAAATCACTTGTTTAGCAGAGAGTCAAGGTGTTGAGAATAAAATTAATCAAGGCACCAAGGACTGAAAGATGAGATCTTTAATTGCCTACTGCCAATGTGATGAGGCTGGCTAATAAACAAGTGGCAGTGGAATGGAATTACTAATTTCTGAACCTAAATGCTGATAAACTGGAATTTCTCAGACTAGGGGGGAGGATTCCTGTGATTGGAATCAAAGGACAGAAGTAGGTTGGGAACAGCATTGCATGGCAAAAATGACATTTCCTCTTTCCCCAGCCATTGAACCAAATGATCTTGAAGGCCAAAAGATCAATTAATCCCTAAAATAAATGTTGATGTGCTTGCTGATGACTGCTATAGACTGTCAAATCCGACTAAAGAGCTGGATGAAACACTAACTAGCCTGTTGTGTGTAAGGGGAGAAAAAAAGCTTTTTTGTGTCTGTGTGTGCGAAACCTTCAGTACAAGTGGCATATTGGAGGTTTCATTCTGCCAGCATGAGAGCATCTTTTGCAAATGTTGAGTGGATGACAATATCTGAATGCAAATGCTCATATTACATATTAGGATATTGTCTTAGACCTATTCTCAGCAAATACAGAATTGAGTTAAGACTGAGCTCAGAACTAAACCCGGATGTTATACAAGGGGAAGTGATTGTGGCTTGAATACACGCTTCTTTGAAACAGAATAAAATCTGAAGTGGTCTGATATGTACTGCAGCCTAGATATTCAACTAAATGGACTTTAGTGCCTAAATAACATCTGAAGTGCTATATCTTGGTACTTCCAGAAGAGGTGAATCTCACAAAGTTTAAAACAATGTCACACTAACTCAGTTGAAAGAAAGGCTGTGGACAGAAAAACACAGATGATAATTGGGTTGTTTGTGTAAATGGCTAGAAAGCCACAAACCTATAGCTGAAAGGGGAGGCTATGCTGGTATAAAAAAATAAGGAAAAAAGTACATTGCTTGCTGTAAAAGGAAGTTGAAAAGTCAAAAGTTTAGCATTAGATGAAGAAAGCAAAAGAAATTATGAAGAAGCCAGCAGCAGAGTTAGGAAGTCTAAGGAAGTTTTCCAAGTGCATTAGTAGCAAAAACATCTCAGCAATGATATGAATCTGTCATAGATGTGTGTGGTAGGTTTGTCAATAATAGAGACAAAAAGAGAAAGACTTCAATAAATATTTTCATTCTAGGAAAAAAACACCCAACAATTGAGGCTTCACTGTCACATAGAAATAACGCAATAGTTTTCATAACACACAAAGATGTTGTGAAAAAGCAGTTATTAAAATGCCTAGTTTGTGAAACAACTGGTCAAGACAGCTTGTGTTCAACAATTTTGAAAGAATTAGCTAAGGAGCTTTAAAAGACATCCGTGTTAAGTTTTTAGTAAGTGTTGGGATACTGAAGAAATTCTGGAGAACTGGAAGAAAGTTAATGTTGCATTAATGTTTAAAAAGGGTAAATGGAATATGCTGGATGGCTGTATTTAATTACATGCACTGATATACTCTCTACTCATGTGAATAAGACTACTTGGTAATGTGAAGATTGCTGCCTTAACATCAGCCTGAGTAAAAATACCAGAATACTTGATATAGGATCAAAGAAGTAGGAAAGGGTTTATAATTACATGTCAATCTAAAGGGCTTATTTGAAAAGACTTCTTGTTGCAGTGTCATTTTTTAAATGAGTTTACAAGTTTGACAAAAGTCATAGTAGGACATTCCGATTTCAGTCACGTACTTAAATTGGTAACTCTTGATATGTACTTTAGTGTGTGCCTGGGCTGGTACAAATCACTGTGTCACATGTAGGTTTAAAATAAAAGTATAAATGGGAATCGTTGTTGATTTCCTGTATGGGTAGGTACTGGGCTATGTGCTATTTAACAGTTTTAGCAGTAAGTCAGAAGACAACATAAAAACTGTACTGATGATCTGCTGATAACATAAAGATTAAGACAGGAAACAATAAGGCAGAATCCAACTCACCAATGCAATAAAACCAGGTATCTCAAAGGGAAAAAATATAGATATAGAGGGTGGAAATACCTGTTCTGGAAGGAAATATGCCAGAGAGAGTCTTGATGTCATGGGGATGATCAGCTAAGAGGATTTATTTTGGCCAAAATGACTGATGAGATTGTTGCATGGATAAACAGGGAGATCTCAGGGAGGAGCAGAATGGCCATTCTGCATAGCTTGGCGTTAGCGTGCGCTGATGTCTGCCTTTCAGCAAGTACCCTGAAAAACTAGAGAGGGCTCTAAGAAGATCCTAAAGTATCACCTTATATAATAAGCTTTGGCAAAACTGCCTTTTGTCATGTTGCTCCCCTTTTTGACCATTACCTGCAATCTATCTGGATAGAGTACAAAAACAGTGATGAAGTAAGCAAGGGACATGGGGACCAACCAACTCATGAGCAAAGAATAAAAGAGTTTAATAGCAAGCAGCAGGAGATCACAGTGACATTTTCAAGGTGAAAGGTTAATAACTTAAAGCTGTAAACACTCATGAAGGAGAGAGATTATTTATTGAGCTGAAAGTGGAAGGTTTAGGAGTAATTGAAAAATACTAGGATAGGTAGTAGACAAAGAGTCTTCTTTTTGTCTAGTCTGACTTCCTGACAGTCAGATCTGTTAGTCTATACATCAGTTTATCTTCTCAGAGAAGCAGTGAGAAATATGGAGTTGTTATTTTTGTATTAGATGGGGAGAAACATGAAAAAATGCTCTAAAGGAAATTCCTATTTTGGCAGGAAGATGGCTTGGCTGACCTGGAATTGATTTCCCATTATGAGTTCTATAAGTATTTTCTGTAATTTTTTTCTCTTCTGCAAAGTGACATCAGGATTCAGGAAAAATTTCAGCCCTGCAGGTGTCTGAATGCTTTTTTCTGTAAGATAGTGAAAGAAATGGAATTACCTTCTGAGTGCTGGAGGCTTCTGATTTTACTGTGTTCAATTACAGAAAAAGCGATGGATTTGTGCTGTGCTGTTAAAAGGTCATATATTTTTTGCTGTGGCAGTTGAATATTGTTACATTTACTGTTTCTTTCTGATCATTTTATGTTTTTTAATGGCAGACTTAGATTAAAATCACGGACCTTCTTTCTCTCCATCTTGTATTTCTTTTCACTTAAATCACTGCCTTTTGCTGATCAAGACAGAGAAATCACTGTCGTGGTTTAACCCCAGCCGGCAACTAAGCACTACCCAGCCGCTCGCTCACTCCCCTGCTGTGCGGTGGGGGAGAGAATCAGAAGGGTAAAAGTGAGAAAACTCGTGGGTTGAGATAAAGACAGTTTAATAGGTAAAGCAAAAGCTGTACGCACAAGCAAAACAAAACAAGGAATTCATTCACTCCTTCCCATCGGCAGGCAGGTGTTCAGCCATCCCCAGGACAGCCGGGCTCCATCACGCGTAACGGTTACTTGGAAGACAAACGCCATCACTCCGAACATCCCCCCTTCCTTCTTCTTCCCCCAGCCTTATATGCTGAGCATGACATCGTATGGTGTGGGATATCCCTTTGGTCAGTTGGGGTCAGCTGTCCCAGCCGTGTCCCCTCTCAACTCCTTCTGCMCCCCCAGCCTGCTCGCTGGTGGGGTGGGGTGAGGAGCAGCAAAGGCCTTGGCTCTGTGTAAGCMCTGCTCAGCAATAACCAAAACATCCCTGTGTTATCAACACTGTTTTCAGCACAAATTCAAAACACAGCCCCATACTAGCTACTATGAAGAAAATTAACTCTGTCCCAGCCAAAACCAGCACAATCATGTAGTTGATAAGAGATAGTCTTTATTATTTGTTTAATGTTGAAATTCATGTCATACAAGAATTACATACAAGCATGTATGAGAGAATATGATGTGGGGTTATTGGAAGCATCTCTGGAGTTCCCAGCTTCAAAGCAAAGTGAAGAAGAGTTTCTGTTAATGACTGTGCACTAGATCTTCAGTTCAATCAGAGAGATTGAATGAGTGAGAAAGAACAATATTTGAGATGTAAGGTAAGGGTGTAGGCTGCACTGGAGTGTTACAAAACCGCTATCCAGATCTCGTCATGATACTGTTAGTCCTTTTCTGCTGAGTCATAGCTAGAAATTCTTTGCTATGAGGAAATAAATGAGTGGGGTCATATTTCTGTGGGTGCATATGGACAAATTCCTTACCTATCACTGGGTCTAGGGTCTTCTGTCCAAATATATTTGGTATATATATCAGTATATATCTCAGTGAACTCAGCTGTAATGACTGCCTTTCCTTCCTCTCATATGCCCAGTTCAGTAAGTGGCACCTTCCCAGGGTAGGTGAGTAGGGTTGTTACTAGGCATTTGAATGAACCCTCTTTGCCTTTTGCCAAAATTGAGTAGGATGTTGCTGACAGTCTGCACAATGGTTAATGTAATTAGCAGATCAAGTTTTATGCAGTGCTCTTCGTGACAAAGCAGTAGTWAAGTTTTAATATATCTTAATACCAGACCAGCAAACTTCTTTAGACACTTATCTCAACGGTGCAAAAAACTTTGGTACCTTGTTTGTCTCGGCCATCACCAATGGCAATAGCTATTTTTTTCACACTAAAGCAGCAAATGCATGTTTCAAGTAGCTTAGGCCTCTGTTCATGGTAGTCTGCCACTGGAACTTGTGTTTGCTAATGAGAAAGAAGAGGAAAATCCCAAAGGTGTTTATGTAGTTGAGTGGGGGGGGAATGCAAGTCAAATATTTTAAGTTTTAGTTTTATCAGGAGGCATGTCTCTAGCAGAACTTCTGCCATGACTGTACTGTTTTGTGGGTCCATGATATTCAGGCTTTTTCCAAAATACACAAGCAGCTTGGAGCATGGAAGGAGGTGAGTGTGTGGAACAGACTTTACAGAAAGCCCTGAGGGAAGTAAATACTGAAGCTAAGGGAGTGCTTAACAAAGATCGGGAGATATAGAACTGAAGACATCTCAACAGACACAGAACATAAGTTGGGAGGAGCAGACTCAAGTTGTCAAAAGGTCTTGTTCTCTTTCCACAGCAGAATTTCTTTTAATATGGTGAAATAGATTTGTTTGCAATACGTGATTGATTTTTAGCATGGATTTTTTGGATAATTTTATGAAGAGGTTCCCCCATTGTTTTTCATAAGGCAAGTCTTTCATAAGGCTGACCAAACAAGAATTCACATTCTTTTTGAGGATTTCATCCCATTATTGAAGATACCTTACTTAGCAGACCAGTGTCAGTGTCTTATACACAGTGCAGAATCAGCTTTTCAAACGTCAATGTCCTTACATATTTGAACACAGAGGCAGGAAAAAATGTAGTGTTTGACAGTTGGTCTGTGGAGACCACAGGTCTGTCATCAGTACAGCATGTGTCTGCTGCAGCATGATGCTGTTGTGTTCTAAAGTTATTTTTTCCTTGGAACCCCGTGAAGACTGATGGCTGTCTTCAGTACTATAATAAAAGGTGGAAGGATACAGCATTCTCATGCTATGAAGCATTTCATAGCATTTTACTCACTGTGTGATGCACATTGTCATGTATATTAAAATGAAAATTGTTTTAGCAGTTTAAAATCAGACCAGATATYGCTGAAAGACTAAAAGCAGTGGTAAGTTTGAAAAAGTTGAATGTATGTTTTGGGTTTTGGTGGTTTTTTTGTTTTTCTTTTTCTAGATCCTTCTGTATGTTTTCATAATATCACTGTTCAGATTAGTTCTGTTGAGAATATCTTAGCTGTTATCAATGGCATGTATGTACATCTTTGTCTCAACTGCAATTCATGTGAATAGGATTCCTGTTTCCTCTGACATGATTTCACATTTTTATATTGTTGAATTCATAACCCACATGGCTAAGGTTTGAAAGCAACTCATTTTGCATCTCTCTGTCTTTGAACATCTTTTGAAAACAAATATGTTTGTTCTGGTCAACTTGTTTATGATTCCTAGAAAAGAAAAGACCAGGGACAGTCTTAAATAAAGATTACTGCATGCTTAGTTTGGGACTTGTGTGTTTTCACATTCACAGATTAAATAAATAAAAAAGCCATTGTTGGTATGAGTTGTTCCAAAGAGAATTCAGAAGGTACTGAATATTTAATTGTCAGAAGTACTACAATGAATAATAATTTTGGTAAATTTGTTTTACTTTGAATAGCAAAAATTTGATCCAGAAGAACACCTCCATTTAAAACCAGCTAATCTTAGCATGCTGGATTTAATATTCATATTAGTGAAGTAGAAAATAATTTCTATGGCCTTTTATATCTTCTGAGATTTTGGTCATTTTTTCCAGCACAACCAAACTTTACATCAGGACTCTAAGATATGATCTGAATAAAAATGCGCAAATGTGTATTTATTGGTGTCATAATTATGACTAAATGTCACAGTTACCAATGAAGGTTTTTATAGATATATGACAAAGGGGTCCCTGAGATAGAGCAGTGCAGGTGGATTAATAAGAAGGGTATTGGAGAGAGTATGTATTACTAGATACAGATACAGGAAAGTTACCTGATTCCTTTGAAAATCCACGCTTCATGCCTGGCAGTAAGAAAGAAATTTGTTCTCTGAATATGTGCAATGATGCAAAGGTTTCATTAGCGTTCGTTTCAGATGGGGCGTTGTTCTTGTGTGGTGAAGATGAGGGCACTTATGCAGGTCCTCCCACAAGATTGCTGATAAATCCATGTCATGTATTGTATAACTGACATGTATTTTACAGTTGAACTCTTCTTCTAATCATAGAGTCATAGAATGGTTTGGGTCAGAAGGGACCTTTAAAGACCATCTAGTCCAATACCCCTGCCATGGGCAGGGGCATTTTTCACTAGATCAGGTTGCTCAAAGCCCCAACCAACATGAATGCTTTAGAGGTGTAGTTGTTGGCAGGCAGCTAGATGTACTGTTACTGTAACATGGGCACTACTGGAATATACAGTGTCTCTTTAGAGGTTATATACTGGTAAAAATGGGGGTGGATAAAGAATAGCAAAGAACACACTAGTAGGTAAATTATTTTTCTGGGAAGTGGTAGGGCTATTTTGAAACATCATCAGGACAGTACTGCACCAGTACACTGTAATGCATGTAATGTAACAGGGCTTTGTTGAATATATGTTCATGTTTAACAATATGGGAGCATAGTTTTGTATAGAAACACCAAACTCTTCCCCTGTTCTTTTTGTTTTGTTATAGTTTTTGTCTCCTGTCCTGGATCACATGAAGAAAACTCTTCTTCGCCAAATCCACCTCAGAAGCTCTCCCTGATAAAAAACAGGATGGTGTCATTGCATCAGCCTTCTAAACCAGGTACTACAAGTCCTCTTCCTTACATCCTCCTTATTTCTATTTCAGAATCTAGGTGCAAGATAAATGCTGGCAGTCACAAGGACCCTTTACCAGAATGCTGTGCCACTGGCTTTCTGACTGGAAATGGAGCAATGGTCAAAAAGACCAGTGTAACCTCAAGGGAGTCCCTTACTTCCTTATTAAAAAACCCAAAACCAAACAACAGAAAAAAAGAAAAAATAAAAAAAAATAAAAAAAAAGGAAAAAAAAAGAAAATTAAAAGAATAATCTTCTCCATCAGCACAGTGAAATCCACCAGACTTGGGCTTGGGCGTTCTTGAAATAAAAGCTAATTAGTGGAGCTGCTTTCCAGCAATTATAGAACAAACTACTTTTCTTGGTACCGAATGAAGATTTTTTCAACAGGAGTTTTCRTTTTTTAGGCATTGTAAAAGCCCAGTGAGATGGAGAAAATGCTTATCAGATAGGTAGGATGAATGTGGTGCCAGGATAGATGTGGCAAACACTATACTGTATAAATGCCTAAGAGAAATGAGCCAGTTGCTATCAGTGGTGTGGAAACTTGGAAATTGAAGTGTCGCCTTTTCATTTAGTGAAATAATCACAGAATGGTTGAGGTTGGAAGGGACCTCTTGAGATCATCTAGTCCAACCCCTCTGGCTCAAGTAGTCAGCTAGAGCTGGTTGCCCCGGACCATGTCCAGGTGGCTTTTGAGTATCTCCACAAATGGCGACTGCACAACTTCTCTGGGCAACCTATTCCAGTGTTTGCTCCTATGGTAAAAAAGTGTTTTCTTGGGTTCACATTGAATTTCCTGGTTTTTTAATTTGTGCCCATTGCCTCTTGTTCTGTCAGTGGGCACTGCTGAGAAATGTCTGTCTTCCTCTTCATTCCCTCCCATCAAGTGTTTGTACACATTGATAAAATCCCCTTGAGCCTTCTCTTCTATAGGCTGAACAGTCCCAGCTCTGTCAGCCTCTCTTCTTATGAAAGATGCTCCAGTCCATCAGTCATCTTYGTGGACCTATGCTGGACTTGTTCCAGTAAGTCTGTATCTTTCTTGTATGGGGGAACCCAGAGCTGGGCACAGTACTCCAGATGTGGTCTCACCAGTGCTGAGTAGAGAGGAAGGATCACCTCTCTCGATCTGCTGGCAATGCTTTTCCTAATGCAGCCCAGAAGGCTCTTGGCCTTCTTTGTCACAAGGGTGCATTGCTGGCTCATGGACAGCTTGTTGTCCACCAGGACYCCAAAGTCCTTCTCTTCAGAGCTGCTTTGCAGCCAGTCAGCCCCCAGCATGTACTGGTGCCAGGGATTATTCCTCCCCAGGTGCAGGACTTGGCATTTCCTTCTGTTGAACTTCAAGAGGTTCCTATTGGCCCAATCTCCAGCCYGTCCAGGCTGCTCTGAATGGCAGCACAGCCATCTGGTGTATCCGCTGCTCCTCCCTGTTTTGTACCTCTGTGAACTTGCTGAGGGTGCACTCTGGTCCTTCGGTCCCAGTCGTTAATGAGGATGCTAAACAATAAAGGCAGGCCTGTGCATGCTAGAGAAGTCACATACATTCCTCACAGGAGGTGGCAAGGTGACCTAGACTTGCCAAAGAAGAGTTCCTTATGGTAACATCTTGCAGATGGTATCTAAGTCTTTAAAGTGTGAACCTCCTTTCTGACATGCCCTGTGACTGTCCATGAGCTTTCTTCAATCTAAGCTTCTTCAGAGCACTTGTGTAACACCTTAAAATATGTCCTTGGCTGATTGTAGTAGTATAGATATATTTCTCTCTCTATTTTACTTTTTTCTTTTTAATTTCTGTCACATTTTGCCTTTCTGGGGACCTACCCTTGAAGTTCTCCAGGTTCATAGGTCCTAAGCAAAGCTGGATATAAAGCATCCGTAGGGTGGCACACAGCAGTGTCAGAGGTTGCAGCTTTCATTGTTCTCTTAAACTGTGACCAGATGAGTGTACCCAGTTCTTTTGCTCTGTGATTTATGCTAAACAACAGCTTCTTGTTGATCGATCTTTCCATCACAATGCAATGCACGTGATCCGTTGCCAGAAAGCTCAGAGGCCTTTTTTTACCACACGTCAACAACTTCTCTGATCTATTTTAGACTCTTCTTCCAGGCACTCAGATCCTCTCAGGTTGTGGCAGATAGGCTTTATATAGCCCAGAGAGTATGGGAATTAGGTGCTTTTGAAGGAGAACGTTGTGTTCACTTATCTGAACTACAAACTGCTTTATTATGTGAGGCATGTTCTAAGGATTAAGTCTGCATTGGTACAGTCCTTGCTACTGCAAGCAGGTCTATTGGTAAGATTTAATAAAATGATTTTGTCATAAATACTAGTTTCAAGTAATCCTCTATTTAAAAAAGAAAAGGAATTTTTTCCTTCCCAAGCTCTCACTTCGCTCTCTTGCACTGTCGTGGTGTTGTGAGAGAAATTGCTTTCTGGGTTTTATGACCAACTATATTTTTACCTGATA
The DNA here is from genome assembly GCA_030449065.1 of Oceanodroma leucorhoa. Taxonomy (NCBI): domain Eukaryota; kingdom Metazoa; phylum Chordata; class Aves; order Procellariiformes; genus Oceanodroma; species Oceanodroma leucorhoa. The sequence goes on from JASVER010000065.1 coordinate 1,712,821, forward strand.
AAAATATTACTACTACTGACAACAAGTCTGTGGGTAGTGAGTTAACCTGTCAAACTAATAAATTTGAAACAGCACAGCAGGTCTGGATCAAGACTCTGCTTTGTCTCACACAGCCATGGAGTTTCTGAGCTATTGAGATCCCTAAAGCTGTTTTACTGGATCATCAAACCCTAGCCTGAAGCTGTGCACAGACATCTTTCCCTAGATCCAGCAGAGCCAGGAGAGTGGCTGGTGTCCTCCTTCCTGTGCCCTGCTGGAAGGTGGCATTGCATATGCACAGGAACAATTTGACAGTTCACCTGCCTGTGGCTTCCATTTAAAAATGATGGGCTGAACGGTGCCGTAGACCTTTGCTAAACTGTATGGATTTGATGAGGTGGGCTGAGAAGCTATTCAGGTGGTTGGCCCAGCTGGTAGGTTGAGATAGGCAGTAACCTCCAGCGGCAAGCAGGCCAGACGGGGCTGGGGAGGATCCGTGTTCAGGTGGGAGATCACAGCTGTCCCAAGCCATGGTGATGTGCAGCTCTGTAACATCTGTGTTCCTCTTACCCCTGCACACTGCGTGCTGTTTTATAAAAATGTAGTTACCATTAACTTTAAAAATTAGGAAAACTTGTCTACTTCGGCTGTTGCACTCAAAAGATGCTTCCATTTCTTCTTTTTCTGAAAGTTTAGTTAAAGTATAGCCAATCTTCTGGTGGCTCTTATGTTTTTATTTCTGCTCTGCCCGTGTTTCCTGTGCAACCCCCTGTCCTTGTTATATCCCTGACCTTAATTTTGTTCTTTTTACCTGTGTTTTTTCCTCCCCAGGAATAGAGCTACCAAAGGGATAACATTATGTCATTCATGTTTGCAAGGTCTGAATACCCGCTGAATGTCAGGATCCCAAATACGAATGTTTAGTCTCTTATTATTTCTCATATGGCCTGTGGGTCCTCCAGTTATTACTGTAATATTATTATTACTACTGAAAATAAATATCATGCAAGTTAATATCAGTTTACTATATCTATTAAGCCCCACTCTGTGTGGGAGAGCTTTGTGCTGCTAACGTCCCTTCAGGGAGTTTATATTAGATTGATGAGAGAACAGTGAATTACTTCTTGTCTGGTTTACAATATGCTGATTATGAAAAATTCTGGCCAGGATGATCGAGTGTTCTCAGTGCTGTGAATGTCTGAAGTTTGTTAAGAGGGTGTTCTTGTCCATCCTGCTGGAGGAAAGCAAAACTGTAAAAAAAAAAATAAATTAAAAATATGTAAAGCTATTTTGCTTGAGACCCTGTCAAGCTCCTTCTGTTGCTGAGAGAGGGTTGACCTTAGAGTTTCATCTGTTCCTCTCTGCCAAAATGCTAAATCCATACAGTTTCAATATCCTTGCTGCACTAGGTATTATTCTCATTCAGGATTTTATGTACATGTGGGCTAGACCTTCCACTGCTGTAAATTCACTGTTGATACTGATGGGAGGATGCTGATTTACACCTGCCAAGAATTTTCAGGTTTTTTTTTCTTTCTGGCATGTTCCTGCACCCATCCTGGGAGAGACTCTGTTGTTATTGCACAAGACAAACTTTCTTTTTTACCTTCAACTCTTCCATTTCTTGGGAGAGATAGTCTCCATACACTGTAGATCTGCTCATTCATGTGCCCGCRTCACCTCTGCCCCTTGAACTGGGGAAGGTCTCAATGAAACCTTTGGTTTCTCATAACAGAAATCTCTTGTGTCGTCGGCTCAAGCTGTTCATGGGTGACGTCTACAGACAATTTTGGAAAACCGGACTGGATGTTATCTTCAGTTGGTGTCCTGGTATCTCAGGAGAGGCAGCAGCTGCTTCTGGAAAACAGTTCCTCACGTGGAAATGTTGAAGGTAGGCAGAGTTACAGTTCCCCTCGAATGGACATCTGCTTTCTCCCAGCACTAGTAGCAGCTGTGGGTGGCAGTAACGGGAGCCAGCAGGCTGAGGCCTCAGGCACATGTCCCTAAAAATACTGCCATACGCTGGTTCTGGTGCACAACTCGTAAGTACGCTGTCAGTGCCCAAGAGTCATTAAGAGCGATATAATGTATGTGTACTGCCTGAGGGGTGTGGGTGTGTGTATGTGCACACAGCCAGCCCCTTTATATACTCCTTTTGTATCTCCTTGTTTTAGGATAAGCTACTTTTGCTTACAGAGACTGGATTTTTTCTAGGAAACTCAATCTTTTACAAGCCAGTGCTGGCTCCACATGTCTGCTGTCTGGCTTGGAAAGTCTTTGGCTTTTGTTTTGTTGGACATGTCTTCACTCTGCTTTGTTTGATTTCTTCTCTTCTCATTCCTTCTATCACTTCTTTACTTCTTTCCCTCATTTTTACTTTATTTTCCTTTCTCTAGTTTCTGATATTTTTGGTTTTGTGCATAGTCCTCTCCTTTCTTCTCATGACTCCTTTCTTCAAACTCTTTATCCATTTTCCTCTTATTATCTCTCTTCCATCCACACTGTGTGTCTCTTCTTTTTTTTTTTTTTTGTTTTTTCCTCACAGGGGACATTTTCCTCCTGAACACCAGTAGGCTCCCAGATAGATGTGAGTTCAGCCTGCATAGCCCCATCCTGCCTGGGAGCTTGGACTCTTGCTTGCTGGAACTGGCCATATATTCACAGGATGCTGTTCCTCTCCTCCAGAGATTCACAGTYGAAATCAGATATGTGGAGACAAACAGAAATATAATAATTTCTCTGARAGTTGGCCATGAGGAGGATGCCGGGTAAGACAATCCATTTGCAGCTGTTTAGACTTTGAATTGCAGGGTAGGGTGGAGTCCCTCCAGGCCACTGTTTATCAGTGTCTTCTCCCTTCTTGAGATCAGCAGAAAATGAAGGTAGAACTGTCAGGACTGAAGCGTGCAGCTTCCTGACGGGATGTCTGTAACAGACCCAGGTTTTGTGTGTCCCCTTTGCAAAGAACACACTTACTTAGGACTCACTCTTCTTCCGTCACATTTGGAAGAGTCAAGAGGGGTTGACTCTCTCACTGATGCTAGGACTATAGCTTTAAAATGTACTGAGTCCAAAGACTGCCTTGGCAACATGGCTGATAACTCTAAGTATTCAAGGGGTCCTATAATTGTTACAAGGGTCACATTTCTCATTTTGAGGTAGGGTTAACTTGTTAATTTCCTCCTTCTGTCTGCTAAGTTCAGGAGCATCCTCTTTTGCTTCATTTGCGGAGTTCAGGGAGGGGAAAAAGAGAGGCTAGAGGTGAGAAGAGGTGAAGACAAAAAAAGTAAGTGCAGCAACCCTGGATCTTGTCCTGTATTCTCTTCTCTTTGATCTTCCCAGTGTTTTACTTTTTCATTCCTGCGTGTAGCAGAATGCAGTAAGGAGGAGAAAGGGGCAAAAGGAATGAATCACAACAGGAAAAGAAGGAGAAAAGTCCACGTGTCATCTGATTTTTCCCATTTTCCATGTGCTTGTTTTTCCTTTGCTGCAATCTGCCTTGTAAGAACCTGGGTCAGACACACAACAGAGCTTTTTATTTCCATCACCTGACTGACTCCCGTGGAGAACTTAAGCAATAGATCCCAGTTCTTGTTTTCTTTGAATTCTTTGGCACTCCCCAGGCTGCCATGGAGATCTGTAGCCAAGACTCCTGGTCAGCCAAAGACAGCAGAGTTTGACTAAAAAAACATATTTATTTTCTTTCAGATCCCTCTCTCTCTCCTTTAGCTGTTGCTCACTTCCTTCCTGGCTACTTCTTCCCCTTCTTCTTGCCAATTTTACAGGGAATCTGTTGCATTTTCTGTGATCAGTTTCTAATGTCCTTTTTTACCTATAACTGCCCTTGCTGCTTTCAATATTTGACAAGCTTCTGCAACTGCAGCCACAGCTCCATTCCCCCGCATAAACTCATAAAATACCCTTTTGATATACCTAGCTGGCCAGACCAGGCTTTGATCACAATCACTGCAGCATCTCTGGAATGGATCATAGATGTTGTTTAACAGCTTATTTGAGCACTGCAAAACAATTCTACATTAAATCAAGATTATCATCTCTCTAAAAGTGATGACATCTAGATTTATTAGAATGGAGTTAGCTTTACTGGAAGTTGGCATAGATGCTGGTATTACTTTTTCTTACTGAGTGAAATGAAGCACTGGTAAGCTCAGAGGGTTTAGTATTAAGGTTTTAAAAGACAGAAAGTGACTGAGTGCTGTTTAAAGTCAAGATAGAAAGGAGGGGAAGGAACAGAGACACAACAGATTTAGGAACCATGTTAGGTCAAATACCCTTCCTTTTCCCCCTCTTTACAGGGAAACTGTTTAAAATCTCTGCACAATTCCAGAAAAATCTGAGCATGCAGGCAGGACAAAATTTATTTCTAACACAGTGACTGAGCTGCTTCTTACTAGGCAGGTAGTCTGAAATGAACATTCGCTCCATGATTAAGATTTTAACAACATTGGTTGTTAAGAAGAGAGACCATCCTGAAGTGTTCCCACTTTCCAGGGGCTTTCCATAGGGACTGGGAGTTTACAAGCTTTTCTGTGTCAACCAAACACTGCCACACAATTTAGAGCAGAACAAGGAGGACAATGAGCAAACGACCTTCAGATAGATGCCTATGTGTAGTACATAGTTTAACCATTGGTAGTTACTACCAAGGGATTATCTTGAGATCAGAGTAGAAACTTAGATATAGAAAAAAAGCTAGGTGTCACTTCTTCAGATAATCAGGCACTCCAGAAAATCCTGCTTCAGTCCCTTCTGTCACCCTTCAATTCCAGGATCAAGCTATACTTCATCATAAATTCCAGCTGCACCAGACCACTTAAGTGAACTGTCCTCTTTCTGGGCCTACAAATCTTCTCCTGATGGTGTTTCCTCCTTCAGGATCCATCAGCTACACGGTTCCCAAAAGCTTAGATACATGTCATGCACGAGAGAAAGTTGCTGTCCTGTCCACCTCACTAACTACTAGGATTTATCATTAAATGAGTAGTATTGAAGCTGCCACTCATTTTTTCACACATGTACCTTAGTGAAAGAACAAAGAAACAGATGGACCTTCAGATACCATGTCCTCTGAACAAGTAGGGCAAAGTCACACTATTTATTGTTATATACCACACCTATAGGGTGTGGGTATTCTGAGTTACTACCATTAGAGGGAGAACCACTGAGGGAGTGAGGTGTTTGAAAATCTATATATTTACAAAAAATATATAAACTTATATTTCTCRTTATCTCAGTAGAGCTCAAACATCAAGAGCCTGTAGCTTTGCTTGCAAGTCCAAGCCTTCTTCATCTGGCATTTGGCTCAGAAAGCTGTCTTCAGTTTCTCAGGGTTACAGTTACGGTGCTTGTTCAGGTCACATCTAACGCCTTTTTTACTATTTTGCTTATCCCACCTTTTTCCTCTTTACCACACAGACCCAGAAACAGTCACAGATGAAAATTCTTCCGAGTCCTGTGTGCTTTTGTTTTGAATGGTTTCACATGTTTGTGTTTGTTGTTGATCACAATTATTTCAGTGTTGTCAGCCAAAACTGCTTCAGTAAGGAGCTAGTTTCTTTCAACTCTTAACTACTCACACTTCAGTGAAAATAAAAAAGCATCACCTGGAGCAGGGCTAATCTTTTCCCTTTCCGTGGTCAATAAGCCAAGTTGATTTTGTTCTGTTTTCTTTCTGAAATATAAGGCACTAGCCATGATAGTCTTGGTRGGTCAAGAAGTTCACAGCCACGTGCACACATGGGTTTTAAGTTAGCCAAGCTCACAAAAAATTATTGCGTAGTTTTTTGTGTCTTCCTCCTTTTTTGGGGGGTGGTGGTGCTAAAATGCCCTGCCAGCTTTTAAGACATTTGTAGAAACTTACCATCTGTTGTGGTTTAACCCCGGCCAGCAACTAAACACCACGCAGCTGCTCACTCACCCCCCACTCCGGTACGATGGGGGAGAGAATCGGGAGGGCACACGAAGGAGAACCTGCAGATTGAGACAAAAACAGTTTAAYAGTGGAAATAAAACAAAGTAGAACAGTAATAGCAACAATGATAACAACAACAGTAACAGAATATACAAAGCAGGCGATGCACAATGCCAACTGCTCACCAACCGCGTGCTGCGAATCGTGCGCCAGCCCCGCCCCCCCACCCCTAGTTTTTATACTGAGCATGACCTCACATGGTATAGCATACCCCATTGGCCAGCTGGGTCAACTGCCCCAGCTATGCTCCCCCCCAGCTCCCCCTGCACCTGGCAGAGCATGGGAGGCTGAAGAGTCCCCGATGCAAGCACCACCCAGCAACAACCAAAGCACCAAGGGGCCATCAACGTTCCTTTCATTACCAAACCCGAAACACAGCACCCCCTCCAGCTACTGGGAAGAGAGTTAACTCTGTCCCAGCCGGAACCAGGACACCATCTTTGACACTTCTGTTCCACTAATGTGGTTATTTTTATCCACAAAAGTTATTTAACTTCTACTATTGTGCATGGAAACATTGCCACATGGCTAATCTGAACATCTAGAAACACGTATGGTCATTTGGGTTTCATAAATTAGGTGTCCAACTACATAAACCTTTGAAAGGGAGTAGTCTGGTAAGCGTCCTCAGAAAATGCCTAATATGTACTGACAACAATGAGCACAGTCATTTCGATTAACAAATGCAGCTAGAAAAGGAGAGGCTGTCCAGCTGTTATATAAGACTATGATTTTTGAACACTAATCTGGGAGTATCATTTAGTGCTCCTCATGCTTCTGTTGAAATTGCACCCAAAAATACAACTGGGTCAAATAAGAACCCTCTAAGTGGTTGGTGAAGGCAAGAGGGGTAGGCCTGTGTTCTGCTCTCTCAACTATTTCCTTTGAAGTCCAATGGCTAGAACTGGATGTTTGTGAAGACTTGCAGATAATAACTTCCCGAATGTAGAAGAGTAATGTAAAGCTTCTAGTTTGTATGCTCACTGATTGAGTCTAGAAGCATTTAGAATACATACCTTTGCGCAATAACCCATGCAGTGAGTCCCCCTAATTCAGAAAGGGTTTCAGCTTTCCTGTTCAGCTTTATTGAATTTTTCACCCTTAATGAAGAAATTATTGTTCTTAATATTAAAATAATCTTTCTTAAAATTAGTGATCAGTTACCTTTGTTGGATATGGAAAAGTATGGCATAGAAAGGATTGGTAAGGAGCAGGAGAAAAACTTCTGCTCAGCAGAGGAGATTGAGAGGCTAATGAAAATAAAAAGTTGAAAATACAAATAAAAAATTGAAATTATAGGTTTGCAGGGTGAATCTTGAATTCTCTTGCCTTAAGCATTAGGTTGCTTGCAACTCCCAACTTTCTATCCATGCAAATTTCTCAAAATTATGTCAGACTGTGATAGCCCTTCCATACGTACAGATCAATTTTAACATCTCTATGTAGAAGAAGAGTAGTATTACCTCATTACTTGACATCTGGTTTGACATAAAATCGATAGTAAAAGTATTGCCAAGCTTGGTTTATCTGGAAGCCTGCTGCAATGATCCATCTTCTGCTAGATCGACAATGGGCTTCRTTCCTGATTCCATTAAGAAAATTAAATTGGCTCTGACTAGCCCTTGTTTGGATAGTGGGACCAAGCAAAGAAGGTGTAATTATTTACAGCATTAGAAATCTTGCTGCAGTTGGATCTTGGGGTGGAGGCTTTCTCTGACAGGGAATACCCTGATGATGATGAGTCTCCATACACAGAAGTATCCTGGGTGATGCAAAGCTACTTGTCATTTTTGTGGTCTCCGGATGCTTTTCCTGTGGTGATATAAATGGAGTCTCATACCAGCTTTTCCTGTGGTGATATAAATGGAGTCAAATTTCAGAAATATCATAGAGAGATTTCAGTGCAGAACTAGAATGTTTCATGGGACCTTAGGGCTCTGACTCAGAAGAGCTGCCAGTTCACACAAGTAGTGGTTTAAGATAGTGGCCTTGCTCTTCTACCAGATGCCACAGTCCTCCCAGCAGAAATGGCAGAATGGACAGTGTCTCTTTCTCAGTTGTGACGTTTCAGARGTTGGTTTGTTGACTTAGATCAGCAGTGGTTTTCATTTATTTTGATGTATCAGGCTATAAATGCAAGTTCCAAAGTGTCTGACTGATAAACCATGTAGGATTAAGGTGCAGCAGCTGAACTAGTCATTGTTTTAAGCTGTGGGGCAGTAATCTCTTTAGTTGCTACCACTAAATGTAACACTGGTTGTGAATCGGAGGCTGTGTGCTACAGGTTCCTGCACGCAGGGGTGTGATAACACTGGCGATACTGTGATGTCGCAGCTGGCTGGTGGGTTATAACTTGGTGGAGGTACTAGAGCTATGTCTCAGTGCTTGGAAGGTCTAGTATGCTTAATAGGTAAGTTCAAAAGATTTAAAGACTGTCCTTACCTTCAGTGGCTCATTGAACCAATTTGATTAAGATCCATTGATTTTTGTGGCCAACAGGGTGCAATGGAGTGATGAACAAAGCTGTGTCATGTAGCAGAAGTGATTCAGTTCTGGGTCAGTGCTGAATGTTCTTGGATGTTGTGCCACGGTGTTGCAGGGGGGGACATATTTGTAAGTGTATTTATAAGATATATTTATAAGTGTTGGACATTCCTGAAGCTGCACCGTAGTACAAAATGAAAGCAAAGCAGTTGTTCTCCTTTGTAGTAGAGATGGTGCAGTTGTGGTTCAGGGCTGGAGATTTCTGAAGCTGAATTAAATTATATTGAACTATTGAATATGATATGATGGCACAGGAAATGGGAGAAATAGGGTCATCTTGACAAGAGGAGCTCAACTTCAGATGAGTTTAGGGTATCTGTGGGTATTTATGTGTGTGTACAATGGTGAAGGTGGAAGGTGAGGGGATGCCATAGAAGGGATAGTAAGAAACTCYCACCAGAAAAAGGCATATAGTTGGTTTGTGAAGGGAAGAATGAGTGAGGTAACTAATCAGTGGCAAGCAAAAGTGGAGAGGGTGATAAACAATTAAAGTTGCTTTGGGTTTTTTGCAAGTTGCAAACTAGGCTGTTTGTGATTTTCACATTGTGTCCAGTAGAGATGTGTTTGTTGTCCAGGAGTTGCCTTCTAATGCATTTCCGGTGCAAGACGAGGGCTAGATGATCACTTCATGGCAGCTGAAGGCATTTCCCAAATGAAAAAGTAATACTAGGAGCAGAGCCTGAGAAACACATATTGACACTGTGGCCTGGCTTCCTTATCATCCCACTGGCACTGACTTAGAGTCACTCRTCCAGGGTGCCCCCGGCAACATCAGCAGCATGTTAGGGTATGGGTAAATTTATCTCTGTCTGGTGCTCTTCTCAGAAAAGAGCTTAGAGCAAGGATTCCTTTGTCACTATCCTTGATATGACCCCTTTACAAAATAATAACATATAGTTTTAACTCTATTTTATTGTCTTGTTAATGTGAGGTAGAAGGACAGTTTTTAAAAATAGAAATAAAGKTTTTTTTTAAGAATCCTGCTGGGTTTTTTTAATGACACTTGGGTACCCTGACTTCCCTCAGACTGATTTGAGTGAAGTACTTTGAAAATTCCCATTTGATATCTCTCTCTAGCTTTCGATGCCTAACAACCATCTTTAAAATTAGAGTGCATGGGACCATCTGTCTTTCTCTGAACTGCTACAGGTGCTGCACAGTTGAGAAACCTTTGCTGTCTAGGGGCTATGGCATTTGTTCTGTGGTGAAATGTAAATTGCCAGAGCAATCTGCATTTTGTGGAATGCTGCTTCTCTTCTTCCCCTTGCTTTGTGGGTGCACTCTAGCTTGTTAAACTGGGAGATTAGGTAGAGAAGGCACAGAAAAAGTTCTCACACTTGACACAACCAAGAAGCATTCAGGGCCAGACATTTATTTCCAGAACATACAATGTCAGTGTTAGCTTGAGGAGATCCAGAGACTTGTGCAGCTGCTTGGTTGATCTGTACTTGCAAGAGCTAACAGAACACAACCATATATGTGAAAGGCACATATGGGGGTATGTGTCCAAAATTGGTGATAATTTAAGCCCCATTTTAACTGAAGAATCATTGGGAATGGTTGGCTCTTTTCATCATTAGCAATAGGATCTGCAGCAAAGATAACTGAATGTGAGCTTGGTAGGCTGAACATCACTTGTTTTACATTAACACCTGTTTGTTATGTTGGAGTTTACATTCATCAATCTATTCTCCATATGAATATTGTTACTTCTATTTGGTACAGTGCAGAATCTTTATGCTAGAGACCCCATGGATTCCAGTGTGTTTTGTGTATGTCTGATAGCTCTTTGTTGTCTTCCAGGATGAAATGGAAATACCTGATGGCCCAGATTGGCCGAATAGAAAGACCTTTTAAAATCACCTTGCTGTATTCAAACTGTGGTGCACAAGAGGTTGGAGTGCTGGCAGTGGGCTCCTTGCAGCTCAGGAACTGCTTTCATGGTATGTTGCAACACAGTCAGGTTTGGAATAACCAAACGCAGTCAGAGAAGAGAGCAGCATCTTCACCAAAATTGATGATTGTGATCAAGGAGTCTGTCAGATGGGAGATAAATGAAAGCTGAGTCTCCTTTGGGGTTTCTGGCAGTGCTTACCTGTCAAGGGTCACATTTGCTTGTGTTTTATGGGTRTGCATGCATGTTTACATGCTCCAAAGGCAGGGTTGAAGCTCAGAATTATAGAACTGATTTAAGTGATCCTCTCTGCTTTTCAGATCTGCTTTGCTTGATCTTTGTATGTGAAAACAACAAGGCTTATGCTGCATCTAGCAACAGGGATGGAAAAAAGTCTTTGCCTAGATTATTTTAGCATTTAATATTTTTCTTTCTTAAATAGTCAAGAACAACAAAAGACTCCACCCTGTGTCACCAAAGCCTTTTCCATACTGGGGTTCTATCTTCCAAATCTATGAAGAAAAGAAACATTGATCTGTACTCCATGGGGTCTGTTTGCTACTGCCATGCTGAGAACTTCTGTCTAAAATGAAAATAATTGGAATGTAATTATTTTCTCCAAAGTACTGAATGCTCAGCTCAGAAATACTCAGTTTTACCTGGCACTTACAGTCCTGTTGTGAATGTCGTGCAAATGATCCTCAGTAGCTGTGCAGGACCTTGCTAATGTCATTTAGGCTTCTTGGAAGTACAAAAGTCTGTCGGCACAGGCAGCCTGCAGGTTGGAGACATAATCATCTTCACTTCCTGGTTTTTATGCATTAATATAGTGCTGTTGCCTCCGTTTTGCAGACACTGTAGATATAGCTTGGAATATAATGTAAAAAACTTCAAATGTAAAAAGAGAATACTGGTTTCACAGAGCTGTTTCATAATATATTACAAGACTGGTTTTGATCATATTAGAGATTTAATTTTATTGCACTTACCAGTCTTTTAGTTTAACAAATGTTATATTTTTAATGCAATGGTTTTTTTGACAGCCATGGAGTTTTGAGGGGATGCATACCGCCTGAAGCACTATGCTGAACAACCCCAAACAGTCCCTAAATAAGCTGATGCATGTACCCAGCACAACACAGCGCCATGAAAAAATACTATTTCAGGTTGTGTGTCTGGACTGCTGCAGAGGTGTCCTTTTATCTTGCTTCTGGAATTGGTTCCCTAACTTTTGCRTTTTTTCCAGAGCAGTAACAATCCCAGTGGAACTTCTGTGCAGAGCTCTGCTACAGGGGAGCATGTCCAGAAGAGACCTACACAAACCTGCACATCCAAAACAGACCCATGCACACACACGTCTACAGGACAGGCTGGGTGTATGAAGACTCAAGCTTTTGGGAAATATCAGACTTAAAAATTGCGTTCAGCCTGGTTGCTAGGTACCTGTGCAGTCAGTCAAATGCTCCYGGAGTATAGCTGACTAAACTCCTGCGGAGTGAGCCGACGTGGTGGGGAAGCAGCTCTCTTCATGGGCTGGATGCCACAGAGCTGGCACAGAAATGTATCAGCAGCATGAACGTTAGTTAAGCCTGAGTCTCAATAGGGCATAGCAATGTGTCTGTCAGGACCGGAGCTAAGTGGGTATCTCTGCCTCCAGCAGCAGTGTCATGCAGCATCCCACAGCTGCCTGGCAGGTGCGCGCTCACCTGTGCGGAACTGAGGAGCACACCACGGTAGGAGATTAGAAGGCCCTTCATTTAAAAAAAAAAAAAAAAAAAAAGTTATTATCTAAAGATAGCACAAACAAAACAGAAGACAGTGCATGAGAGAGAAAGGAGCAATAAATTTGGTCTCCATGACAGCTGAGGTGATCTGCAGGAATCTCATGCTGGATAGAAACCTACATGGTAAAAAGCAGAGGGTGAGTATCATTTATCACCCAAAGGACACTTTCTGAGGTTCTACACGTGAAGGCTGATACACGTGAAGGGTCATACACATTCTGCCAACTCACCTCTGGGCTTCTTTCTCTTTTTTTCTTTAGATAAAGAAAACCAAGATTTTTCTATATATGACAAAGGCTCCACCTTCCCCTGCCTTCATGGAGGCTGTGTCAGCCACCTACAAATCTGTGAATTCATCAGTGATTGCCCTGCCAAAGAACAGGAAGGAGTGAGGTGTGGTGAGTATGTGGCATGGCACTTTGTGGGAACCTTCATCCCATTAGAAGAAATAATTTAGAAAGAAAAATAAGTTAAATTGATTCCATCTCTAGATTAATTCAGTATTTTACCTCCTGAATTAATTTAGCCTATTTACATTAATTGGATACCAAGATTCTCTTTGAAAATTCACCCTATATAGGATAAAATGGATTTGGGTTGTTTGGTTTGGTTTTTTAAATATTACAGTAAGGAGCTCAATGACCTGCCTTTCATAGTTGCTGCTAGTTCAGAGAAAGGCAATATTTTATTTACATGTCTGCAGCTGGGTGAGAAATTCCTTCTGGACCCAAGGTCTGAACCTCCTTTCAGTGGAAGGTGCTGATGTCTTTCTAGTGCCAGKGACCAACACGGTCATAAATCTGTCCCTCCAAGATCCCAGTTCAGAGCTCATCTTGCACATCACGACAGAGAATTCCTATGACTCAGTGTATGTGGTGCTAAGAAGCATCATTTAGCTTTGTTGCAAGTACAGTGGCAGAGATYTAAAATAATCTCTTGATTGGCCTTCCTTTAAGTGGACACAGAAAACTTTGTGATGCCTGCAATTTCATCTACAGCAAGGCCTTTACAAACATATGGCAGTGATWTACCATTCTTTAGATTGTAGGAGCTGCAGTTTTGCACAGTATCTAGAGCAGGACTGCAAAGTCTCAAATACCTCCAGAAGCAGTGTGTTGGCTTTCTGATGATGACCCTGGAAATAAACAAATGAGACCTATTAATATTTTGACGTTGAAAAACTGTGTAGTATAAGTTGGGTAGCTTAGACAACCACAATGAGTTTTGACTTTTGCTGCTGTTCTTGTTCTTCCATAATCAAGTTTCTCCTGTTTTCCTGCTTTTTCTTATTCTCCATTGTAGACAGTCTCCCAGAGGGCTCACATTGCTCTTTTGAAGAGGGCCCATGTGGCTGGACACTGAATGAAACTGCAGCATCTCCTTGGTCTATTCAGGGCTGTACTGAAATGATTCAAGAGGACTCATTTGTAGGGTCTACTTTGCAAGCCACTAGTGGTAAGTTCCTCATAGTTCTCTCTCATTCTGTGTGTGTGTGTGTGTGTATGTGTATATAAAATAGCCTTGAACTTAGTTTTTTTAAATTGGTTTAAAATTTTTGGCATCATTGCCAAATCAACCTTAGCATCAGTATTATCTATAACAAATCTAGCTAAAATTAACTTTTGAACATGATTCAAAACTTTATATGAAACAAGTTCTGCAACAAAGTTAACATGAAACTATCAGAGACTAGGATTCTCCTTCACCTTAAAAAAATTATATAATTAATTCTCTTTTCTCTATATATACTTCTTCCCTCCTTCTTCCTCTTATGAGCTATACAATTGCAAAGTACTTCAGCAGCAACATGATAGCTGTTGCATCACAAAGTAAAAATTGCCCAACAGAACAGGCAGCTTTTAGAAACAAATCTTTTGGAGACCTTTGCCAGACTGCACCAGTGGGTTAGGAGGAGCACCATATGTAAGCATATCCCAAGACCAAGTGATCGTACACATTCTGTGCCATAGTATACCACAATAAAAAATGTCAGGTAATTCCCAGAACTGTCAGCTTGGTAATAAGAAGGAGGGAAGCCAGACCCTCACATGTTCAGGTTGAAAGTCAGAAGTGTTAGCATGGATGAGTCTCGCATCACAGTTCCCTGTCAAAATGAAGGGTGTCCATATGAGCGTCCTGTTTGTCTCTTGAGAGCTTGTATAAACTGTCCCTGATAACAAAGACTACAGATAAGCTCTTCCAGCCCAGTTTGTCTCAGCAAGAGTCATTGATGCTAATGGTGTAAGAATTAAGGCTGATCAGGAGCTCACTTGTAGATTGGTGTGAGCCCTGTATGGGAAGATACTTGAGTGGTRTCTGAGGTTTATGCACTCATGTTCCAGGAAGGGGTTTGGGATGTTGACACTTGTGCTGCTGAAATCTACCCGAGTACTTATTATATCCTAACTAATAGATTTGCTCTCAAGCCATGCTTGTCATCTTACTTATRCTGTGCTTCAGCACAATGATGTTAAATTATTTCAAGAGACGATTAAAAAAAGCAAAACATCATCTTGTCTTTTCTGATTCACTTTTCTGTTCACAGGMCACTTCCTCTACCTGCGAGCAGACAGCAATCAGACGAGCGGCATGGCCAGGGCTTACAGTACCAGCTTGCCAGCCAGGATTGCCACTGAAGACTACCAGGTATATCACTCTGTCTTAGCACCTTTGTGGAGTTAATCATCAGGCTGTAGGCACTGTTTGAACAATTAGCCCATTCTCCTGTGCCTCTGCACACTCTATGAAACGCCGGAAAGCAGAAGAGTTGGCTATACCGCCTAGCTAGCTACTTATTAAAAACTGGAAAGGAGGCGTGAGSTGCATCTCCTCAGTATGGAAAACTCCCCAGCCTAGCTGTACCAACTATTCCTCTGAAGGGTACCCAGCACCTGAATTGTATGGGGTGGCCCTGGTTTGTAGGAAAGGGAGCTGGCTGCCTGGACTGTTGAGCCACTCAGTATACCTGCTGCTKAGACTTCTCTTCATAAATTCTGCAATACTTTTGTAGGAGTTAACAAACTTGACAGTTTCACTGAGAACAGGAGTGTGAAGTTAGTAGGTATTTGATTTTCCAGGAATAGATGAAGATAATAAACTTCTGTTCACATTCTTCAGGAATTTCAAAAGGTGAGGGCAACCTGGCACAGATAAAATCACATAACCTGCCTTCAGCCCAAATCTCTACAAAGAATAAGGGGAGCTCTGACATGCTGGAATTAAAAATATTAAGTAATATTGTACTCACTTAGGAAAATTAAGCTGTAAGTTTGARCTGGAGTCCAGCCCTGCTAGGGGAAAACAGAAAGCTTTGATGCCTCCAAATYAGAGCTGGCAAAAGAAATATAGTGCAGGTGCCAAAAATGTAACTTCAGCATTTATATTTATTTRTAAATCCAGGTCAAGTTTGTTGGGTAGTTCCAACAAAATAAAATGTACTTGGAGCTAGGTTCACAAAAACTGGGAGGAGAAGAAGCAGTAACTGTTGATTGTGGTGTACAGGTCACGGGAGATCCGGACCCATTCTCTCCTCCACTGGCAAGGATTTGAACCCACATTTCAGGAGCAAGGAACTTCCAGTGGTTGTTCTTTGCAGCGCATGCGTGTGTGTGCTYCCTTTCCTGCTGGTGCTGGTGCTCTCTGTAATACAAAGAGCAGCTGAGCGCTCAAAGTAGTGGTGGAAATAGCAGTTCTCTCTTGCTCTGTGGCAAAGTGGAAGTGATTGCCCCAAAGAAAGAGGAACAAGTCCCACTTCAAAATATTCTTTGGCTTTGTGATTAGGTTGCTCGCCCGTCATATGGATGCTATGGTGCAGATGGTGCCTATGACTTGGAGCAAGCATATGGATTGAGGTTTCCTGCCTCTAGAGACAACCTAATTCCTCATTTCAAGGGCATTTGGGACAGGGCAGCTCTCCCCTCAGTGTCTTTTTGTGCCTTATAGAGGGCCTGGGTATAGATTGAGCCATGTCAGTGCAACACATTAACCTGGGTGGTTACAATGGAAATYCTTAAAAGATTTAAACTGTGGTTCAAACCTTTTCGCAGGAATCTTTAAGCTGGTGAGAACACTGAAGAGGAATGTGGTTAGGATTGTTTTTCTGCAATAACCTAATTCTAGTGGAAGCATTTAATTGTAAAGCATTTCTTGAGTTTAAGCCTGTGTTCGTCTGTTTTACTATTTTTTGTTCCTGAAGGAGATAACAAGGAAACCAGTGCTCTCTCACCCAGATGGTGTCTGAGGCCATGGGTGTTGTCGTTAGTGGTTGGAGAACAGCTGCCTAACAAGAGTGTCAGTCCGGGTCTCTACYGAGAAAATTCTGTGCTAGGAACAGTGATGAGTCATACACAGGCAATGGGGGCCTTAGTGGTGTGCGTGATTAAACGGTTTGACCCAGGATCAAAGGTTTGGTGTCTCAAATCCCCAGGCAGGGGAGAAGTGAGTACCTTTCCCTTTTTATCACAGGATACCATTCTTTTTCTCTTYTTCTTCTATTACAGATCCAATTCTCAGTGCATGTTTTTGGCAGCTACAATGGTACCATCTCCTTCTCTGTCAGGGAAGAGACTAAGGGAGCTCCAATCATCTTGCCAATGTGGGAAAGAGCAGGGAGCTGGAGTGACCACTGGTTTCTCATCACCTTACCAATGCCAGTGCTTCAGAACCGGTAAGAGCTCCACTGGCAGCATCCAGGGTTATCTCYAGAGATTTAGTAAATGCTAAATGCTTTGTTGTGAAGCATCACTTTCATTCTTGCCTTCTTCTAGGGCCATTTCTACTGAAAAAATGACAGGAATACTGCAATTCTGCTTGCTGAGGAAGTATTCTGTCATACGTGCATATCTTCATGCACATACACAGCTTAGCTCAGCCCATACTGTGTGTCTGCACTTACAAGCAGCCTCAAACAGTGCTTAGGTATTGGGAATAGCAAGTGTCTGTACCAGAAACATTTTTACCAGTCTGAGAAAGCCAGTATACTCACAGTGGCAAAGTGCTCCTAATAGGGAAGCAGCTATATAAGCATAGCTGCACTTTGTAGTCCCGCAGTAAAAACAGCTATGTGAGTCAAATGAGTGATAAAATCACAGTTTAGCCAATACAACTTTCTAGTCTAGGATCTGCATCAGTGCAGCCTAGGCAGTTGGAGAGCATTCATTGCCACATCACTGATGCAACAATCTCAGGAAAAGACCGTTGCCCAAATCAGCCTTGCCCTAAAGTTTTCACAGTTTTAGATGTGAAAATACAGCATGACATTGGTTTTCAAATGAAATAAAATATTGAAGATTCAAAGAATTTCAGCCCAATCTATTTTTAATCAGGTATTTCTCCTCCCTCACCTAGTGTCATTTGATCTCAAGCCAAGTAGCTGGTGTTGGCAGCTGGTTATTTTTCACAAAACAAACGATTTTTAAATTGCTCCAATCTGTTTTTTGTGTCTTCCTCAGGAAGGCCTGTTTCACATGACACTTAAGACAAAAAAATCTCAAAGTCTATATAGTGAATATTATAAATGGATGAATATCCACCTAATATTGGCAATAAATAATGTCTCAAAACTTCATGGTTTAGAAGGTGGGAGGGGATTCCGTTTAACTTCAAATATTCTCTGCATCTTTGTGTAAAAGGCTAAGGGATTTGGGTCTGGAAGTGATAGCAATTCAGACCCAAGCAGCAGTAAAACTCAGAGAGAGAGAATGTTGTTCCACCCTCTTTCTAGTTTAATTTCATGATTACCTTTGGTCTCAGCATTATCATGTGTTCACCATATGCACCTTTGCCATGAATTATTCCTTTAGGATAGGATAGGTCTGCATGCTGGCAGTGTATTTAATATTCTTGTCTGACACAATCTGGACCCCTGTGGATTAGCATCTGTTTAGTTCTGCATATGTAAAGKGTGACTAGTGAATTTGTCCAGAATAGCGCTTTTCCCCAGGCACTTTCATGTGGCCCTAACCACAGCAGAGTCCTGGGGGCTCTTCAGAGGTATTTAAGACCTTCTGCCTCCTCTGATATACGGTCCCTTATGCTTGTCCCCTGAAGCCTCAGATTTCTGGATCAGCCCTCAGTTCTGAAGGGAGATGGATCTTCTGTGGCAGGAGGAAATGGACAGCAAGAGGCTTTAGGGAGCACTAGCCAGCACTGCATGAAAAAAATTGATATTCAACTACTGTAATGTTTGAGAGAGTTGRGCACTTAGACAAAATGAAAGAAGTAGATAGGTCATGCATGCGTGTATTACGACAGTCTGTTTCAAGTAGTTCTAACKGGTTTCATTTCATGTAACCTTTTTGTATGCCATTTTCAAACAAATTTAAAATTGATGTGGCACAACAGTGACAATCACTGTGGGTGAGGCGGGAACTGTTCAATCTAGCAAGCAGACCTGTGCTACCTGAGCCAGCCAAGTGACTGACAGCAGTAGTAAGTTGTCATTTGCTGCACTGATCTAGAACAGAAACAGAAGCACCACATGCTTTGCTGGAAGGTGTTGCAGCTGTTTGCCCCAAGTAAGAAAACCCTGGTCTTTGTGGTCCCAGGACCCTTGGGCTCTATCCTAGGCCTCTTGTCTTGTTCCTTCCATGCTCTGCTCCTTCTGTCCCATCTCACCTGCTTCTGTGAGCACTCAGTGCCTTTCTTCCTTGTTTTCATATACTTGGTCTCTCTCTCTTCTCCTTCAAGCTCCAATTTGTGAACCCATTTTATCTGTTTCATGCTTCCAGTCATAATTTCCCTCTCTGAACTCCTCCCTGCTTCTTGTTTCTGTCTCTCTTTCAGCAGGTGCTATGTCTCTGTGTGTTGKTTTTTTAATTAACTCTGACTCCCTTCCCTGCGCTTCCATTCTCTTCTCCTCCTAGTTGTCTCTTGTGCGCTTTTATTTTGATGATCCCAGACCTGCAGTAAAGGTTTATTCCCAGTCTTCCTGTTTGACTGGCTGTTTGTTTCTCCCCATAGATCTCAGGGCCAAAGYCCCCCCACACCAAGTCCAAACTTCCCTGCTGTAAAGTTCCCAGGGAGCTTCCCAGCCTCTCCAAGATGCCACCTTGTTCTCTCTGGATTCAGTTTAGGCAGCTTCTTTCTCCTATTTGGCCAGGATCAGCAAAAGAAAGAAGAGCTGGGGAAGAAAAAGTGTATTCATTAATTTGGAAGAGCAGTTCTCACTTCATGTAGCTGAAGGAGGACCTGACACAGTTATTAACAGCACTGCCATGGAACGTACCATTTAGCTCCAGACTTTAAGATATCCAGGGAAGAGGAGACTGCAGGATTAAAAAAAATCTACCAGGCATGGAAGTGTCAGGGATTTTAAATTTTCAAGGGCATTTTACTAAAATCTGAATAGATTCTCATTCAAATGGAAAAAAAGCTCATCCCTGCCACATGACTCTCTTCCTCACAAATGTCAGATCCCACATCCAATGCCTGGTACCACAGAGAACTTAAAAAGTTGCCAGCATTTTCAAGCATGGTCAAAATGATGAATCCCTGCATTGCCTCATCCTCAACGCTGGCAAAACATTTTGTCTGCTAGGCAAGTCATACCAAATCACCCAAAATAGAAAAATTCAGCCKAAATTGGCTTAAGGTTGGTGAAGTTACAAACAATTGTAAACAGAGGCTTAAGGTTGGCAAAGTTGCAAACAGTTGKAAACAGAGGTGTATGGTGAACATTGCTGTAGTCTTAGTACAGTTTGGTATAAACCTCCATGAATGACTTCTCTGTATATTTGTGGGTGCTGGCAGCTTTCCTCGGTAATGCAAACTCCAGCAATGCTATGCTTAGCGAATTTTTTAGCACAGAGTTTGGGCTCACATGCCATTTTCCTGTATCCTGAATCTTCAGGAAACTCCTTTCCTTCTCTTGCTGTCCCTGAGAAAGTATGAAAGGCCTCTAGTTTTCCCTGGTTCCTTGAAGGGATGATAGCCAGTAGCAAAGTGAGTGGGAGGGGACAGATCATACAAGGAGAAGGGGTAAACATGAATTGCAATACAAATAGTGGTTGTAGCAGGGCATGAATGGCTTGATGGGGCCAGAAGGAGAGAAGCCTTAGTGGACAGAAGGAGGAGTCCATGGAGGGGATATATAAGTAGTTTTTAGGCAACAGCTTCCTCCAATGAATTTATCTCTTGGGAGAAAAGGAAGACAAACTACACAGTTCACCGGTCAGCCTCCCAGATGGACATCTAGCTACTTGGAAAACTGCTTCTGGTGATCAGCTGGAAAATTCACTCACTTGGTTCACACACACAGGGAAAAAGGCTGCTATCAGAAGAAAATCAGGCAGGCAGAAGACCAGGCATCAGAGAGCTGAAAAATGTAATATGCTGGAGTCAGCAAAATGAGCTCAAGGAGCAGGAACACTGGAAACCCCTCTGGCTAACACAGCACAGAGTTCAAAAGGCGAATTCCTCTCCCTTTTCTGAAGTTGTGAGGAAGGGGAGGCATACAGAGCCCAGAGCTTACGAGATGTCTATTCTCATGCACTGGAGGAGGAGGGGCTCATTCCCTAGGCTCCCACTTSTACTTAGCTGGAGCAGAAACCTACCTTGTAGCGCAGTGCCGTGGACCCTTTCCTGCTCTTGCTCCATGGACCAGACACAGTAGATTGACCTGACCAAGGGTACACTGCAATGTGGGTGTCTTAACTAAGGGGTAGGCTGTAGTGCTGTATTTATGGCTGTGGGTCTTAGAAGTGCCTTAGTCCTGGACTCAGGGTGCTGTGACTTTCTCTTCCATCAAATGGCTGGAGAAATTACTGTCCGCATAAGTGGACTTATTTACAAGGTCTGAAAAAGCAAAGGTATTGCTAAAGCTACTAATAAAGAGGAAGGTTTCTGTAGGAAGGGCATCTAATGGCAAATTCCCCTGCTAACCCTGTATCTAAAAGAGTGGTCATTCAAGGGACACTCGATTTGCATTGGCTGCACCAACACTTACTCCCGGAGTGCTCAGATGCTGTAGGTATGAATGCTTTCATTTAAGCACAGGGAGCCATTCCTGAGTTGGGGTAAAAGCAGCTTATCCCTAAAGATCTTGATGCAGCTATACAACATTATATTAACTGTGGATATGGATCAACATTTGGCTGGTGGGTGGAATATGCACACATACTTTAGTGCCACTAATTTGGGACAAGCGTGTTCCTAGGCTGAATGATTAATGTGTTAGGCAGGTCAGTGCTTGATCTCTCATAAATCATCATTGAGCTTCACCAGTGACAGCAGTGGAGGTCCTCTCCTTATGCTTTTAATAAGCTCTAAATGGACTGGACATCAGACATCTGTTTATTTCTGAAATTTAGTGAAAAACAATTCAGTCCTATCAATTAGAAGGAGATCCTTCAGCCCATTTTCTCTCCTCCTTGTGAATTCAGAATGTAGCAATGCACACGGGACATGACAGACCTCCTAGATAAGTAGCTAACACCTGGTCATGGTAAAAAAAGATGAGACAGCCCAGAAAGTGAACACTTCAGGGAGTTATGGCTGAAATTTAAAATTCCCTGACCTTCAGCTGAAATAAACTCATCACCTTGTTGAGTTACATTAGCTGAGGATCAGGCCCAAGATTCCTGTCCATTTGGATATTGTTGTTCTGTTCAGTTTTTATTCTGGCTATCTTTTTTGGAAAGAAGGAGATTCTTTTTTCCCTTCCCTTTTGCACATGTCTAACTCTCTTACTGTTTATAGTAATTGAATAAGGATGATTGTGTATAAATATTCGTGAGGGAGAGCAGCTTGTGTTTCTACATGTGTGTGCAGATAGCAGGGGAAGTAGTGCTCTCATTCTTGTTCCCCAGTGAAATATGGCATTATATGAATGTTGGTTGGTCCTTACTAAATGTTGATGTGTGGATAAGATTTCTAGCAAGCCCTTTTGGCTGCTCAGCTGGGCTTGTCTGGAGTAAACATTCTAAAACAATGATGATCATGATTTGATGATAAGSGAACATTGTATTTTTAGGTTTTTTTCCCCTCCCTGTCCCTTTGTCTGTCTTCTCTAAAACTTCTGTCTTATTGCAAAGGTTTCAACTGCAACTCCTGGCAACCTGGGGCTGGAATTCCCAAGCTGACATTGCTATCGACAATATTACATTTGGACTGGACTGCTTCACTGACGGTGAGCCACAAATGTTGCAGAATCCCTTAAAGAATTTGAGTAGCGTGGTCAGCATCCCACAGATCCAAGACACACATGCTCTGTTCCCCCCATAGAGTGCACATGGATCAGTTGTGTTAGCTTTTACAGCACAATGCCATTTTATCTCAGACCTACTGAAGATTGCTAGTAGAGACAATGTTACAGTGTGTCAGAGACTCCTAGTGCTCTTTTTTTTTTCTCTAATCTGGTATGTCCTATATCACATAGTTGAGACCTGTCTGTGTGTCTTGGCAAGAAACACTGGACTTATTCCTTAGCCCCTAAATGGAAGGATTACATCACACTGTTCTTCAGCAGTCCTCGCTGACCTATGCACCCTGGCAATTGATAGCTGAAGGGAATTTGTGGAAATCAAAGGGGAAAGTCACCGTATTTTAGTGGAGAAAAGGAAGAAAATGAAGGAATAAAGTGACTCTCTGACAGTAAAGTTTAGATTATTGCARCAAGTTTGTTTTACCCTGCAAGGATGTACCCTGCAAGGAGGTACATCAGCTGTCACTCCCAGATACATAKCAGATGTGGTTTCCTAGGCTTCATTACTGTGAATGCGACTGACAACAATGTATTCCACTGAATAATGGAGCCAGTGCTACCCTCTGAAGCATATTAGCAAGAGTTGGATTTTCTTAGCAGACAAGCGGAAAGAGGTTGGATACTTGAACCACTTGCAAATATCAGAAGCTACCTTCTTCTTGTCGCTGTAGAAAACACCTATATGCTCTGTTTTAAAGGAACTGGAGAATATGCAGCACTTGAATTGTGACTTTTGCTGCAGACAAAATGTGCRTCAGTGGTCCTGTGCCACTCTTCATGTGTCACTACACCCAGTACGTCAGCTTTTAGGGTAATARCGTGTCCCTGCAGAGGTTAGCTGCAGCCTGACATAACGTGTGGGAAGGCTTGTATCAAAACAGACGTGTTAAAAGTTCATCAACAAAAGYCCCTTTTCCCTCCCACTTTCGTCTGATTCAGTCTCCTGTTCTCTGTCCCTTTGTCCTGTGGGCACTGAAACCACCCTTCTATAAAATGCTGAGCGTGTAAATTTTCATTTGAAATTAAGAGGAAGAGGTGTTCCTTGACAGTAATGTCATTTGTTCACACCAGTTCCTTAACACCCCTGGCTCCCAAACACTTTGGGACCTCCATGCTAACACTTTGTTTTGAAATCTTTTGAGGAAACTGAAGGGCGTGATTTCAGATGCTCTTGTGCCAGCTGTTGTGCACCTAGCTGCTGGAGTTTACTGCCCTCCTGAGAGTAAATACAGCCTCCAGTTTACCCGCAGACATTTTGTGGGCTCTGGTGTAGGGATGTATCCTTTGGCAAATACGTGGGGCTTAAACGCCGCTGCAGCAATGTTATCAGAGCTTGTCCATTAGATCGCCCAAGTTACTCCTCATTTTCAATTAGTATAAATCGCACTGATGTCCAGGAGCAGCTGCCACTTACCCCATCCGAAGGTGTGACCCAGAGATGTGTGACTCATGCAGAAGAAAGACATCACGAAGGAAACGTGTTTCTCGGAAGCCTTGCGCTTGCCACTGTTCCTTGAATCCTCTTTGCAAATTGATGTTTTCTCGCCTCTGAAAGCAGCCCCCTTGCATTTGTCTTCTCATGACTTTAATTCAGTTAGGTTGCAGAGAAGCCCAGCAGCTCTGCTGTGTTTTCAGTAATGAAATTATTTCTCCCTGGCAAGGAGAGGTTTCAGATGTCAGAGATGGAGCCAATTAAGATCCAAGCAGTGAATTCTTTGCRTGAGGGCAGCAGGAAGGATGTATGGCAGGAAGGAAGAATTCGCTGCTTGCTAGGATGTAAATATTATTTTCTCCATCTATTTCAATCCTGTACTTCAATTGCTCTACAAAACCCAGTGCAGGCTCTGAAAGCAGTGCTTGTCTGTATGCAAGCTGGGAAAGAAGGTGAGGTTTTCCATATACCTCAAAATCGAGAGGAAAGATTCAGTAAGATTTAGGAGGAAAACAAGTGGGCAGTAAGGGCAGCTCAGGGGACATTAATAAGGACAAAAACCAAACAGACCATTCTTTGGATGGCAGCTCCTGGGCAGYGACAGGTGTGAGATGAAACCACCTTCTGGTTCATACAATCACCTTGTGTAAGACGGTGTCACAGACCAGGTGACATGGGTCTGGTTTGTTACGAGAACTTTTAGGGGACAGGCATAAAGGCAGTTTATGGTTTTAGTGAACTAGTGCTTTCATAGGAAGAGGTCTGAATTTTGAGTGTCTAAATACGAAAACTTGGGCTGGCACGGCAAATAGAGTGCTGATTGTTGCCCGCCTCAGTGCTTACGTGGTCACTACTCTTACTATTACCTTTTGGTGCTCCGAGCATTATATTGTATTATTATTATATTATATTATATTATATTATATTATATTATGATCACAGGTCTGTGGTCTATCAAATTGCAGTCTACTGCCCTGACCTAGGGATTACATTTAGTTCTGTGCATCATTTACAATTTCCCAGAAGGCTGGTTTATAAGTGGCAAGACTGATTATATTATATTATATTAAGATCACAGGTCTGTGGTCTATCAAATTGCAGTCTACTGCCCTGACCTAGGGATTACATTTAGTTCTGTGCATCATTTACAATTTCCCAGAAGGCTGGTTTATAAGTGGCAAGACTGTCCAGAGACAGCTTTTGTATAACATATCTCTAGTTCTTGACTTTGGCGGCCCCAACCCAGCAAAGTCTGGTACTGTTGACCTGCCAGTCTCATTGCTTGAGGTGAATGTTGAGGGGTGGTTCAAGCCTCATTACTGACTCATTTCGCTGATGTAAGATAGTGATGACTAGAAATGCAGTAGATCAACCAAAGGGATGGGGAAGGGGAAGCCAGTGCAGCTTTCTCACTCTCTGTCCCACTCCAGGACAAGCTGGAGAAGCTTCCAAGAATACTCCAACCTGCATCAGTAAGGTGAGATCTCTGAGGAGACYATGCACACTTTGAGGACCCTGTGGGGCACCTTACTCTGATTAATCCCAGCCCCAGGAACACTATATTTTTTTTCATTACAGTCCCAGAGGCAGGGAAGTAGCAGTAAGTTACTTTAGCTCTTTGCTTGCAGGAGATGCCCTGTTTTTCTCYTTTACGCTTCCCTCTGTACCTTTTCAGTGTGGAAATCAACAGCATTAGCTAAATCCTGGAGAAAGGAGTCCTGTGCTCTTCATATTTTTCTGATATAGGTACACCTTAATATGAATTAAGTCTTGTTCCCTTCCGTTCACTTACAGACAACATGTTGGCTGTCAGAGGAGGAAGTGGAAGCTAAAACAGACTGGAGCACCAGCCCCTGGATCCCAGGGCTACACCGCCTTTGTAGAAAATGCCACCTTACAAATTCATGACTGACAGTGCATAAATGTCAGCTTTCTAAGAGTTAATGGCTCATGTGGACAGGGTGATGCTCAGCCTGTCTTGCAGCTTGTCTGCTGCTGAGCATGGAGGAGACAGAAGCTTTCTTCCAGTGCGTTGAGGGTTTGAGACTGTTTGGAGAAGGAGGAAAGATTGTTTGTTTGGAAATGAGGCATTGCCTTAGGATACTCAGTTGGGATGCTGCAAAAAAATTCATGCAGTCACACAGACTGACTATTTCAGAGAGTGATTTACATTCCTTTGCTCTGGCAAACATAACTAGACTTCTTGTACGTCTCCTAAGTATCTGAAACTGTTGTGACCTTTGGGATTCATAATTCAGTACAGGCCTTGGGAGACCAAGCATCTTTTCTGGCCGTGCATTGTCTTTTTCATTTGGTTTTCCTTCTTGTCTTTGATCCAGATCATTTGTTTTGGGTTAATTTCATTTTTCGCTGGCTTGACAACTCCATCCATTGAAGTTCTCTATCTCAGTATGAACAGAGTGTGTCAGTACAAAGCTCCCTTTTACTTCCATCCATCAATGTGCTTTCAGTCAGACCTGGGGGGAATATTCTCAGGAGTAAAAGCTCAGCAAGGTCTCCATGCTTCAATTAGTTATTTGGCCTTTCTGACACAGCTAACAAGGGTGTTAATTATCRCTCTTTAGAGCAGTGGCTTTGCGGCAGAGATAATTGTCCAGCTGGAACTGAGTGAGTCTTTTTTGAATAGAGCATCAAACAGCTGTTAGATGCTCACAACTGGAACAAATTGAAATATTTGTAATGTTTTTCAGCTGATGAAAAATGTTTGGTATTAAATTAACTGAGGGCTCATAAAATGGAAGGAAGTCTCTCCTTTTTCTTACAGAGATTTTCCAATCAAAGATCTGCATAAAAATGRGTAATTTAACTATTGAAACAGGATGCTTGTAGGTTATAAGACAAGGATTCAGTCATTACTTTTTCCTGTTGTAAGGCAGCTTTGGTCGTGTGGTGTTCTCAATGCATTCAGATGCTTTGGATCAGCAATTGCTTTGAAGTCCCTCCTCTTATGAGGAAGGTCTGATTTTTAAAGGCCTGTTTCACTCRTCAGAAATGTAGCATTTTGCTCTGTGTTTTTCAAAGAGGTTTGTCCAAAGATTTGCAGTTTGTGTCAAGGGTATGCTGCTGTTTCTTAACTGTGTATTTTAGTAAGACATGTAATTTTATTTAACATTTTATTCTCCAGGCAAGGTCTGAGRTGCTCAAAGTTGGTTGCTGGGAGGGGAGCTATCTTTTAGGTTGGTTTACTTACCATGACRCCATTCAGAACCAAAGATTACAATTTTTGCTATCACTCTCCTTTACAACTCCACTCGTTTGCCTGTCCAGAATTGTCACCTGCCCCTTTGAGCAGCAGAGCATCAATACCTGGTATCTGTTCTCCCACACTATGCTTTTCCTTAAAGTCTCTTGCGGTCACAGCCAGTGCAATTTCCTGGCCAAGGAGCTTATCCTGCAGGTGAGCCTGCATGGGATAACATGGAGAGTTTGTGTTCATGTGAAGACCCACTGATTTCAGCACAGATAGAAGTAGTTAACCCAAGACATGGGCCCAAACACATAATAAAAAATTATTATTTAAAACACCTTTTCTGCCCAAGGTATTATTATTTATTTTAACCAAATGGTTGTACTTGGTTCATTCATGTGATCTTTACATTTTCCATCTCTTTTCTACCATCCTCCCATCTCTTTCATCCATTCTACAAACTATTACAGGAACACAACCAAATCATTTTGGTGGGAAGCGCCAGTACCCACYGGAGATTAGTATCCTGGATGAGCATCTTCTGAACCCCCTGGAAGAGCCCTCCCTCCCAGGTACATGATTCAGTACTGAAAACCTGTCTCTTGGCTATAAAAGGTGTCTCCCTTCCCCTCTCCTGTGTGTGATCTGCCTGCCCTATAGCAACAGGGCAATTAAATATAATCCATCCCAAAGATGTGGAGACCGTGTCAGGTAGTCTCTGGCCACAGGGCAGCAGTTTGCAGTCCTTAAGCAGCAGGACCTCTTTAAAGAAAAGCAGAAGCTTGAAGTAAAAGCAGAAGCTGCACAAAAGCCAGCTCAGGAGCGAAAGGTGTAGACCAGTACAGAAAGCTGGGGATAGAAAGAGATTTACTGGGACTTGRTGAGCAGTGAAGCTAAACCTAATGAGTGGAGAATAGGGGTGTAAAGATGAAGATCCAGGGAGGGGAAGTAAGTGAGGATCTGGAAATYCACTGAGGAGAAAAACTGGATGAAAAACTAGGAGAAGAGGGGACACTGGTTTGCTGATAGCAGTAGAGACTGCCACTCTGGAGGATAGATAACAACCGTGTGGGTGAGAAGGGCTGTCTAAAGGAGGGCCTGAGAAGGGGAGGTTGTGCTTGAGGATGCTTTGCTGCCAATAAACACCTGAGTGTGACTGCACCACCTYCTGAAGACTGTGTCCGCCTGAAATGTGACAATCTGTACTGCTGTCAGTTCCTGTTAGTTCCAGGGGCAGAGATTTCTGTAATGCAGCTAACGCTCTTACCCCAGTGATCCATCTGTGTGTTYGCAGGATGACATCTGTTGGGRATAGTTTTGCTTGCCTTTTCCTTTRGACAAGATTAGAATTTTTCTTTTAAAGTTTTGTGATTTTTTTTTCTGCAATTTTAATCATTCAGCTCTTAAACAGTTCTACTTCTGACTCTGGCCCTTGTGCATGTACTGCATCATACAGTTTTTAGATAGATTATTGAATAGTTTTATTCTTAGGCCTCATCTCATTCACTGGACAAGATGGATATGTTTGGGTCTTGGACAAGGGTTGTGAATTGGAGGAGATGGTTATCTGCTGCATTGTTGTAGAGACAAAAGAATAATCCTTAATGAGAGCCAGAAAAAAATTTGCTTGGAGGAAAGGGACCCCTACTGAAAGCAGCAAGAGGTTGTCCTCCCGACTGTTGCTGCTGCCGCAGGGTTCTTGTGCAAGCCTGAGACAAGTCACTTAAAACTTTCACCACCTTTCATAGGTGGTCACTAGTTGTAATGGCAGATGTTTTCAACCTTTATTTCTTGTATATGCTTCAGTTCTCATCTGGAAGTTGAATAATATCTCCTTCCTTCATACTAGCACTGAGAAGAGAAATTTGATAATGTCTGTGAGACACTTGGATAAACCCCTCCTCAGAAGTTCACTCCCTCCCCTTCCCCACCCCCCCCAATTGATGGGGTTTATCTGCAGTCCATGATTTTTTTTAAATAGGGTGCAGGARATAAGGTGAGAGGAGGGGAAAAAGCAAACAGTGACTATATACAGAGCAGTATTGTGCTATGACTAGAATAAAGTTGGGATAATATAAATACTCTGTGTTCATATAATTAAGGGTGGTACCTTAATGGATTGTATTATGAGGGAGCTGCATTAAAGTTGAACAGATAAATTTAACTTTAGCATGTACTGGCTTTCAAGTCCTCAACATTGTAAAGGCAAGTTTAAGCATTTTTTTGTATGATTATAATAATAAGCATGTGACCAAATAGACATATTGAGTTTTAAAGCCCTGTAGATAGCATATACTGCTGCAACATGKTCTTTCTCTTGATCATCTGTTTTTTACATAAAAATCATTAATGTTCTTTGTGAATAATAATAATGTGAATTTTGTTATCGAAGGATCATTAAGGAAAGATATCAACAGGAACAGTTGTTTGTTTCATTGACACCTGCCCTTTGGTTATATAGTTCTGTGAGCTATTGCACATGTCTGAGAAATAAAGGGAAGCTCACATCTGCCCCTGCTCTTGCTGTTTTGGTCACAGGGGACACATCTGTTTTTCTCTGGTGGTTCACAACATGCGGTGCCAGTGGTCCACACGGGCCCACTCAAGCTCAGTGCGACAGTGCCTATAAGAACAGCAACGTGTCGGTGAGAGTGGAGAAAGAGGGCAGGCTCCGGGGAGTGCAAGTCTGGAAAGTGCCAGCCACAAACCGATACAGGTGAGTATCAGKGTGTGCTGGAGAGGCAGCCACGTTTCACTACTTTTTGTTTGGGGAGTTTCAGCAAGCATAAGTGTGGGACCATCTGTCCTGAGGGGGTGGAGGGGGCAGTGAAGTAAGAGAGAAATAGGAGCGCTGGCTGTAAGGATCTGCGTCTGAGCTACCGTAAAGCGTGGAAGGGTGGAGTGGTGACTTAGAAAAGATCAGAACAGGAGTGACTGCGGGCTTGTGGTCAAGGGGAAGTGCTGCCATCATTTCAGTCCTGAAGCCTTGCTCTTCTAGATTTGGCTACACCAGCTCATGCTATTTGCTCCTGAAGTCTCCGTCTCCAGTGCTCTGGTGTAGAGTTCGTCTATCCTCTTGAGCAGCCTCATCTGCATGGGTCTCAGACAAAGAATAGCCATGAAATGCTGCAGCAGGGGAGCCTGCTCTGGAGCAATGCCTGTTTGGGATTGCAGGCTGGGGAGAGCTTGCAGATGGAGTTGCTTTGGGGAGGAGAAAYGTGAGATTTGCCTCTTTAACTACTTACTTTTTCTTCCAGGATTTCTGCCTATGGAGCAGCTGGAGGGAAGGGAGCCAAAAACCACAATAAGAGGTCCCACGGGGTCTTCATCTCGGCCACCTTCCAGCTGGAGAAAGATGAGCTGCTGTACATCTTAGTGGGGCAGCAGGGGGAGGATGCCTGCCCTGGGGTGAGGGCTGCACAAGCACATGTGGGCAGAGGCTTTGCAGATACGATTCAGTGAGATTCAGTGGGTGACTTGGGGTTTGGTGATGAAAGATAGAAATCCCAGGATCCAGCAATGAAATCCAATCAGGATACTGGGAAGAACCAATAAACCAAGTTAGAAAGAATCTCAAAGCAAATATAAGAACTCTGAAAAGAAAAACAATCCCAAAATGCACAAACAAATATGAAGCCCACAGGAACTTTGCTTTAAGCTCCTGGTGTTTGAAATAAGTTCTTCAACAGCTTTCTTCTGCTTATTTTAAGCAGGGAGCTAGTAGGCGAGTGTTGTGTGCTCCCTCTCTTATTTTTCCACAGCCTAGGTTTCTTTCTGTCTGCCAGGATTTCAGATAATTTAATATTAGTTATGGAAGCATCCAGCAGCATGGTGACTGCACTGTGTTAGATACTCTCATATCTAAGTTTAAATACTMAGGTCTGAATTCAAAGCCTATCACAACCAGTGGGAATCTTCCCACTAACTACAGTGGCCCCTGTATTAGACATATGTAATGACAAAAAAACCACTCATGACAAACAGAAATTGGTGACATGAATGCTTATATATGTGTCTTCTAATGCTAGACCCAATGATTTGAAAGTCCTTCTATCATTTAGGCTCAAAAGTTGTCTCTTTTCAGCATGAATTCTTCGGTATTGCCTCTTGCTGATATCTGAGTGCATCTCTTGTCTCCTTTCAGGGCAATCCTGAAACCCAGAAGATCTGCTTAGGGGAATCATCTCTCATTGAAGAAGATTACAAAAAAAAAAAGGACCTGAAGGACTGGGCTGGAGGAGGTGGGGGTGGAGGAGGAGCAACCTATATCTTTAGAGTAAGTA
Organism: Oceanodroma leucorhoa; assembly: GCA_030449065.1. Classification (NCBI taxonomy): domain Eukaryota; kingdom Metazoa; phylum Chordata; class Aves; order Procellariiformes; genus Oceanodroma; species Oceanodroma leucorhoa. The sequence goes on from JASVER010000065.1 coordinate 1,744,138, forward strand.
TTTCCTCTTTGCATCCTGCCTGAGCAGTGTCCAGCAGAGCAACTAGCTTGCACTGTCAATCATGGCATATGATACTCAGTTCTTAAAAAAAAGTGATGAAAAAGGAGTCTCCATCTCCCTCCCCTCTCTTTCACTCTCTCCCTCCCTCCCTCCCTATCCTTCTGTCTCTCTTTGTCTTTTTGCCTTTTTAATTTAAATTCTTTCTCTCTTTTCATATCCTTGATCATACTTGTCACTGTCACTAAGCTAGCTCAAGTGGTTCCTCAGTTCTTGACAGCTCAGGTCTGGGAATCACACCAGGATCCCACTTTAATACTGGCAGCAGTCCTACAAAAAAAAAAACAAACAAACAACAAAAAAAAAAAAAAAAACAAACAAAAACAAAAAACAAACAACAGAACCCCTGGTGTTCAGATAAGCAGTTATTTTTGTACACAGAAACACTGTGTAAAGCATTTTTGTAGTGCAGTTAGGAAACAATCAGTAGCATTGCCCTGGCCTCGGGCCACTCTTCTTTGGGATGCTTTCATGCTTTTTGATGAGTTTGTGTGAGTTCACATATCCAAGGGATGTGAAGTTTTTCTGATGTTTGATGGGGGGTTTTCCAGCAGAAGGATGGGATTTTCGAACCTTTGCTCATCGCAGCAGGAGGAGGAGGAAAAGCCTACCTGAAGGCTCAGGACAGCTCCCTGGATGACATACCCCTGGAGCAATTTGAGAACAGCACAGCAGTACCTGGAGTCAGTGGGAGGACTGGGGCAGCAGGTGAGACGCTAAAACCACACAGGGTCTGAATCAGATGGCTGAATACACAAGTTGTCCTGTAGGCATGAAGTGAGGGGCTTCTCTTTGGTCTTTTGGAGTTTTTCTGTGGCAGTGGTTGTTAGAAATATACTGGTAGTCTATAAAGGATGTCTTCTTATATGGTGTGTCACCAGATAAGAAGAGAATGCACAGATGATGAGTGCTCCAGTAGAGGCTATTCCATAGGAGCGCTTCTCTCTTCTTTGAAATGATTCAGTGAAAATAAYATTTGGGGGATGGAGCCCAGTCCTCCACACTGTAACAATGGCCTTTGAAGAGAAGACTTTTTCCCTGTTACTCCCCTGAAACCCTAACAAAAATAATTATATTGTGGGAATTATACCAGAAATGGAAGCTTATTTATAATCTTGTAACAGCTGTGCCTAGAATCTATTCCTAAGAGACAAAAAAGTCCAGTGGTTCTCCATCTCCTGCTGTAATAGCCTTATAGAGGGGCCGCTAGAGGGAGGTGGGGAAATCCAGTTTATTTTTTAATTCTTCAGGGAGCTCAGCATCTCACATGGCTGAAAGCCCTAACTAGTTATCCCGAAGGGGAGTGGTGGGCTCCTGATTTCCCTAATGCCACTAGAAATTGGAGCTAAGGTGCTGGTTATGCAGTATGTACCACAGGTTGTGCATTAGGTTTCCACTTTGTTATTATCCATGGCAACAAGGAGCTTGTCTGTATATTGTTTTATCCTTAAAGAAGGAGTTAACTTGAATGCAGGCACTTAAGAAATTAATAAGGACCAATCTCTGTCTCTTTACAGTATCTCTCCTTCTTTCCTCTGCTTGTGCTTCCCTCACCTGTTCTTGTTTTGTTCTCTCACTCTCTGACTGTGAAGGTGGAGGTGGTGGCTGGCAAGATGAGACTCTGCTTCCTCAGGCTGGGAAGTCCCTTCTGGAAGGTGGAGAAGGCGGTCAATCTTGTCCCCGAGCACTAGCCAAGCTCCAGTGGGCCACCTCTGGTGGCTTTGGTGGGGGAGGAGGAGCTTGTACTTCTGGTGGAGGAGGCGGAGGCTAYAGAGGTAGGTCTGTTGGAGGAATAATCTTGCTGTCTGATTTTGTACCCTTCAGAGCACCTGCAGTTAGGGGCTAGAGCTCCCAGTGCAGAGGTACACTACTGCAGAAGGTGATTCACAGATACTTCAAGCTGAATGGTATAAAACTTGCCCCACTCTCCACCATCTCTCTTTAATTGGGGAAATCAAGGCTATAGAAGTGATCCTACGTGATTTAGTATTTGGAAGGTGTGTTGAATCAGCCCTTCATTTGTCCCCAAGTTGCCCAGGGAAAATGTTCCATTTCTGCTTAAAGCAAATATGTTTTTACCTTGTTGAACTGAGAAACCTGCATTGGAATAAGTCACTTCACTAGCCTTGGTACTGGCTCAGCTGGGTTAAGTGAGCATTTAYCCATCAAGGACACTATAGATATATTAATATACCCCTGGAATGTTGCAGAGTGACCCCAGGTGATAAGAGCCAGGAATGAATGCAGCCCTTCAGAGGCATCATGTTTTTGCAGCATGCAGCACTGATCAGCTAGCCATACTCTYCTTTCCCCAGGGGGGCATGCCTCTGATCATGATGATATCGCAGCTGGTGGGCAGGATGGCATCTCTTTTGTGAACCCCATTGGAGAGATCTTCTTGCATCCCCTGGCAGGTACAATATACTACTTCTTATTCCCCTTAGTTCTTTTCTTCCTCCTTTTTCCTTCTTCCTCTCTATTTCTTCTTTCCTGCTCCCTCTGCTCCTGTCTTTGCTTTTTATGGATTTCATTCAGGCATATTTCACTCTGCAGGCCGGATCTTTAGCTGTGGTCATTTCTTTAAATACATCTATAGTGCTCTGGGACCTTTTTCCTCTCAATCTCTAAGCCAGGAAAGACACCAGTCATCAAGTTCAACTGCACATCCTCAGTCCCAGACATTTCCAGGTCAATTCACTTCAAGACCTCTCTGTTTGCTTGAGGGACCCAATCCCTTYTTCCCTCCTGGCCTCCCTAAGCTTTCCAACATGTGTCCACCCTGTGTTGGACTATCTGCTCTGCTGCAGAGAAGGAGAGAAGCTGCAGGTACCTGCTCTATTTTTTTCCTTACTGGAACAGGATGGGAAAAGCTAAACTAAACCCGCCTATTGTGTCTGGTTCCTCATTCAGCCATGGAGAGTCACGGTGAGGTAGAGGTTCAGATCTATCTTAACTGCAGCCACTGCCACTCAGACAACTGTAAGCGGGACCCTGACACCAACCTGCCAGTCTGCCAATGTGAGATGGGGGCTGTGCTAGCCAAYGACAACGTCACCTGCACGGGTAAGATGTGGAGTTTTATCCTCGTCGGATAATGTCTGTATTCTTTGTATCGTCTCTCCTCCTGGCTTTTTTTGATGGTCAAATCCCCAAGTTACAGCTGGTGGCTCCAGTGAACACAGTGTTATAAGAAATGTCAGTCAAACATATGACTGAAAATTCCTGATGTCCTTTCCTTACACACTGAGCCGCATCTCCAAAATTCAGGTTTAGATTTGGTAGAAGGTAAAATATCTGTAAAGAGACACAGTGTAAACTTCCTGAATGGGCACAGTGTATCAGATATTTAAGCGTAAATACCTCTCCGGTATAACATACCACCTACTGCTGAGTTATTTAAGCSACAAATTACTTCCTTCCACAGCAGTTTCCCACTGTGCCTGTTCAGCYGATGCCTGGTGTTCCCTGTTATTTCCTGACACAGTCTCTTGCAACTCCAAAGACTGTAGAGTTTCAACTTGGGAACAGTGGTGTTACCCATTAATAAAAAACTGAAGAATGGATAAGCAGTCTGTGTTTTATCAGTTAGTTTTCTATCATCACAATGTTTTTTAAATGATTTGGGTATTTTTTCGACCTCCAGGGCTGTAGAGAGATTTGCTGTAATTTTTATAAGATGGTCTGGCCATGATCTCTGTTTTGTTTTCTGAAATAGGAGCAACCTTGAGAGGGATGCTTTACAGCAGCTCTGATGGTTTTCTGATTAATGCACCTCTATTTTTTCTTTTTGCAGTGCCCCAGAGTCATATCCCAGAGGGACACCTTCCTCTCCCACTCCTCCTAGCTGTGGTGGCTGTGATTGTGGTGCTTGGAATGATCCTCACTTGTGGCAGYCTGTCTATCAGTAAGAAACACTTACTCCTTATCACCCTTTGACTTGGCTTTTCCCAGTTAAATCGGACAAAGGAGATCATCCAACCACATGCTACTACTTTTAATACTTGGAGCCAGAGTGCTGTGGTCTCCCAAATGGATGAGAGGGACAGGGAGAAAGAAATCATAGGAAACATCACCACCTCACAGTTAGGCACAAGCGTAATCCCAAAGGACGAGAACTGCTCTGTTCTGGTATTTGCTACAGAGAAAAGAGCTTGGAAAGCCCTCTTAGCAAGCATTTCTTTAGCAGCCACTGCTATATAGGCTGAAGTCACAGTCTGTAATTAAACGTATAATTAATTCAGGGAGATGGTATACTTTTTGGGACTTGGTGTCAGCAAGGTGACTTGTGGAGCAGCCTTTCCTCAGTCGATGTTCAAAGAAGCARAGGAAACCTAAGCTGCTCCTAGGTGATTAGGACTCTGCAGGAACAAGACTGTTTGCATATCCAGTATTAAATCACTACAGAGCATGGAGAAGAGCATGATATTGGTGAGCTAAAGATACTTCTTGAGCATTTGTAATTATGGAGTTGGTTTCTTTCCGTTCTGTGTGGCCAGCATTGTCTTTTTTCTCCAGGTGTTGATCTTGTTTGTACATTTTTATTTGTCTCCCCACCCCCAGTTTATCACCTTAAGAAGCAGCAGCTGGAAGGAGCCAGAACACGATTGCAGAGCCCAGAATATAAACTGAGCAAAATCCGCACATCAGCCATCATGACAGATTACAACCCCAACTACTGCTTCGCAGGAAAGGCCGCCACTCTGAGCGAGCTGAAGGAGATCCCACGGAAGAACATCTCTCTGCTTCGGTAAGGCTTGCAGCAGGGGTTGCTCTCTGGCACAGGACAGAAAAGGCAGAGGTRGGGCTCACATGCTTGTTTTACTCATCATCAAGTATCCAGGACAAGAAACCGAGGGCCACCTGTCTGACTAACTGGAAAGCACCTAATCCAAGCCAGCCAAAATATGACAGATGTGACTCTTACTATGTTCTTGAAGATACTTTGATTCCATGAAGTTCTCAAGCGAAAGTATAAGTTCATGAGTCTTCTGTTCCATGTTCCCACACAAAGCATAGGGTATTTCACCTCTGTGCTTTTATATGATGTCCTGGATTACACTTCCCACCTGGCAGTAACTCCCTTCCTATGGCCCTAGGATTGASCAGGCTGCTTTATTTCTTCAGAACCATTAAGGATCCAACCTCCCTGCTTTAATGACAGTGACAGAAAATATTGAGAAGTTATTTTCAGAGGCTTTGGGATGAAAACAAAACTCTGTTGTTGATTCCATCTCTTACAGCAGGTTCTATTCCTRTTCTTGGACTGGATGAAGAGAAGAGCTCGGCCAATGCTGGATCCAGGGGCATAGTAACATCTGTTCTCTCTTYTTTTTCTTCCAGGGCACTAGGACATGGTGCATTTGGTGAGGTTTATGAGGGAACCGTGGTAGGCATTGCAGGGGATCCCAACCCTCTTCAAGTGGCTATCAAGGTCAGCACCCACAAATTTCTTATACAACAATAATTACCCATAAGAGCCATATTATCTTATTAGTATTCCAGTTGGAGATTCACGTTCATCACATGCATAATGACATATGCATGTGTGTGATGCAGGTTTCCAGACATTGCTGCATCGGGAATTACAAACTTTGATTTTTAAGCTGGATGGCACTAGCAGCAGGTTGAAAGTAAAGCATCTGTCTTGTTTGCTGCGTGTCTAATGGCTGTAAGTTGTGATCTAACTAGGACAAGAATCTAAAAAGGGCAATCTTTTTTGTAAGCTCCATTCCCATTGCTCAGGAGAGAGAGAATCAGTGCCCTCAGATGGGAAGTTGTGTGAATTAGTCACCTGGAGGCTGCATCATACGATTAGTTAAAATAACAAATTGTCCATCAACATAAATAAATATAGCTCCCTTGAAATCAACACTGAACTACCAGTTCACTCCAGCAGAGAATCTRCCATGATGGCTTTTCTGCCTCAATGATTTTTATAGATCTGAGTAGCCAAGAAAAAGAGAAACTTAAGGGGGAAAAAATAGCAACAAACAGATATTTTGGGGGCATTGCGGACTAGAAGCGGATTTCTAAATCTTGTATAAAGAAAAGAAAGCCCTGGCAAATATTAGTATGAAGCATTTATATGACAGCAAACAGTACACATTTACAGTAATGCTTATATATTACTACTTCTGCATTTCAGTGGTTTGGAGGGCTTTGTCCTAAGTTTTTCACATGACATTACCATATTTAAAAATTAATATTGTTTCTCAATTACATTTCCTTTATACAGAGAGTAGTGTTTACCTACCACATGTGAAAATTCCAGGTAGTCTCTTAGTATTGCAGTGTTAAATATGCTGCTGTGAATATATATTGTGATATCGTGCTAATTTCCATGTCATTAATGGCAAGAGATAACAGGCTGGTTTTCTGTGAAATTACTGCTGTTGCCTCAGGATTTGTCAGTTACTCAGCCCTGAAGTTAGGGATGCTCGTAGCCTGCTTTTGTTCTTTTATAAGCTTGTGACTCAGAGAACCAAATCTACTTCTATGAGTTCAGCCCAAAACGTAGATTTCATTAATAAAAAGAAATTCTATTGTTATTTATCCTGTCTTTCAAAACCCTCTTTAAAAAAAAAAAGTGAAAGGATCATGCATTATGGCATTTTGTTACGAACTTCCCTGTGCCACCGAACAAATGTGCATGAAAACCCAGAGCAGACGCTAGCAAGYGGTTGTAATGGCTCAGCCCAGCTTCATAGTCCAGACTGGAGGAAGCACCACAGCACAGTGGCAAACAGAAGTAGATTGTTGTTGTTGTTTGGCATGTTGTTTGGTTGTGATAATCCAGTGAGGATGTCACCAGTTTTGCAAGTCTCAGCAGCAATGGCTACTTGTTAGGGCCCTGTCTGCCCACCTGCCCACTTGTTCACCCACTTCCCTGTAAAGTGAACACCCTGAACATCACCAAAAGGCCGCTCTTCTCCCCGGCTGGAAACYGGTAGTGTGCCCATGGGGCCCAAGCTGTGGCTGCGCTCACCTTGTTCCATGATGGAGTGTATCAGTCCTGATCTGACTTTGCAGAAGAAGCAGGTGCAGACTGGGAATAAATTAAAAAATATATTTGCAACATACTCCACATATTGTTTGTGGGTATTCCACCAATTTAATACATTATCTGCACTGTCCTGTGTGAAGCAAYCACTTATTTGAGATAGCAAAATGCAACCCTGTCTTCTGTATCCCGCGCTGCTGAGGACAAGGATTGTTTCCATGCCAGCCTCACCACGCTGAGCAGTAAACGTCCCACCTCTCTGCGTGCAGTTTGGCAGCAGGCACTACCCACAGCGGTGCCAAACCATCCCGTAATGTTAAAACGGTGGGCACCGTAGCAGGCGCTGCTTCCGCTGCTGCCTGCGCTCTCAGTTCATGTTTATCAGTGGCAGATGCTGTCCAAATCTGCTGGCAGGAGAGAAAGCTATAAGGCCACGTGACACAATTATTTAAATCAAGTGACTATGTGTTATACGACATGGAAGCATGTGCTGCAATGTGGACATACAGAAAAGGGAGAATAAATTAACACCTGTCATTTTAAAGCGCCTACTAGATCTGTGATTCCCCAGCTAATGCCTTTCTTGAGGTGTACCTGAAGCTATTTTGCTCCAGAACACTGCATATAGTTAAATGCACACACAAAATCTCCAAGTAGGTCACCAGTTTCCTGTTCTAGCTTTAACTACCAAATGGGTCACGTGCAGTCCAATAAACTGGGCAATGAAAAGATGAGGCCCTCCTCGTAGGTTCCTGAAGTCATTCACATGTTACATGCTCGTTCTTTTCTCCTTTTTTTTTATTTTTCCTTTGGTGGTCACCTAAATGTTCTCAATTCTTTGGTGGGATGGTCCTTACTGTCTTTACCTCTCAACAGACCCTGCCAGAAGTCTGCTCTGAGCAGGATGAGATGGATTTCCTGATGGAAGCAYTGATTATCAGGTATAGTTTCAGGTTTTTATACTGATGGTGGGCAGGGGAAAAGGAGTAATGCAGGTAATAAGAATTATTAACCCACTTGCTTGGGTTTGGAAAAGAAATGCAGCTTTATTTTTTACCAGATGGCATTTAGTAGCATATGAGTTACTGGTTTCAGCTAGTTGTTCATCTTAAACAAAATAACTGAGGTTCTTTTGTTGCACATCTGTTGTGGTTTAATGCCAGTAGGCAGCTCAGCCCCACACAGCGGTGGGATGGGGAAGAGAATCGGAAGGGCAAGATTAAGAAAACTCGTGGGGTGAGATAAAGACAGCGTAATAGGTAAAGCAAAAGCTGGGCACGTAAGCAAAGCAAGGTAAAGAATTCTTTCACTCCTTCCCATGGGCAGGCAGGTGTTTAGCCACTTCCAGGAAAGCAGGGCTCCATCACGTGTAAGTTACTTGGGAAGACAAACACCAAACTCTGAATGGCCCCCCCCTTCCTCCTTCTTCCCCCAGCTTTTATTGCTGATGTCATATGGTATGGGATATCCCTTTGGGCAGTTGGGGTCAGCTGTCCCTGCTGTGTCCCCTCCTAACTTCTTGTGCACCCCCAGCCTGCTCGCTGGTGGGGTGGGGTGAGGAGCAGAAAAGGCCTTGGCTCTGTGTRAGCACTGCTCAGCAATAGCTAAAATATCAATGTGTTACCAACACCGTTTGATCGCWAATCCAAAACATAGCACCATATGAGCTACTGTGAAGAAAATTAACTCTATCCCACCCAAAACAAAAAATTCTGCCGGTTGGTTGTGCTGGTCATGTTCAGAGGAGTAAAAATGCACAACATTTTTCTACAAACATGTTCTGTGTTTGAAATGTTTTCCTTTTCAAAGAATCCCATTGCCCTTTTACTAAGTATAAATCATATCCCGAAGCCCTTGCTAAAACAAATTTTCAGTGATGACATGGAAAGCACTAGGAAGGCTAAAGATCAGAGCCACCTGTGCAGTGACTCAGAAGTTCAGCCTCTGCAAGACCAGCACCAAGGTGGTACAACACAGGCTTTGTGCCAGGGAGGTAAGTTTTGGATGCTAGGGCGTAAACTATATTATCTCTTGCAAATAAAAGTAAGATCTTTTATAAGAGCAAATTTGGCAGCTGAAGGAGAAAGTGTGAAAAGCTTTTCCCATTGTGGCTTTCAGGCAGTAGCTAAGCATACGTGCAGCCTTTTTGCTTTTCCTATCTGTAGAACTGTTTGCCATAAGTAAGTGCTTTTTGCAGTGAAGGTCCTGAGCTTTTACCCTTTCTTTGCACAAAAATAGCTGAGTGAGACACTYTGAAACCTCTGTAGGGATAAGGTAGTGAATATGGCTCTGCGTGTGTACCTTGCACACATGGAACGCGGCCCTTCTCCCAGTGTGGCCACTTCTCTTAGATGTGTTCTGGCTTTTGATGTCGTTGCAAGCTTGACAGAACCTTTATAAGGTCTCATCTGCACAACCCTCTGACAGTGAACTATGAGATTTATAAAAGCTGTCTGGAAAAGATAAGAGACAGCCATTCCTATTACCACCTGTACTTTAAGCATTCCAGTCTTGGAATTTACTTCATTAACCCAAATCCATAAGCTTAAAACAATAGTATATAGTCAAGGGTGGCTTTAAAATAATAGTACAGTCAGGGTTGATTGTAAGTGACCAGAATTTATGCATTTTTAATTTGTGYACATGAAGTTCCTTTTCTCATTGTCTGGCCCAGCTCATACCTAGATGCTGTTTTTCTGCTATTAAAGCGTGAACCTCATGACATAGTGCCACTTCCTAAAGTCTGCAAGAACTTTGGCAGCTGAACAGGAGGTAACACTGATGTATGTTTCTTTAAAGAGCAATTTCAATCGATTACAGAGTGCTTTGATTCACTTCRTAGCACATGACCCTTTCTCTTCCTCAACTTCCTTTCCATTTTTAGTTCCTGTATTATCCAGGTAATCACTATCCAAGGGAAGTTGCTGCTTTCTAATGACTGAATCTTACTGAATTTCTTGACAGTCTCAGCTTGCTTTTGTAAGAGGCAGAAAGCCATCACATAAGCAGCTGCTGCAGTAGGTATTAGCTGAGCCCCTCTTCGGCAGACTAGATACTGAACTGGGTCCGCCAAAGTAGACAGCAGTATATTTAAAAGAACCAATGCTGAATTAAAATCTGCACCGGTCAGGRTTTTGTTTCACAAATGCCAATAATATTTGCATATTTCTTTTCCCTCTCACGTCACCCCCATCTTTCAGTCAGTGTGTCAATTAAATTCTTTCTTCACAGACAGAAGGCTCTGCTTTACTTTCAGCTTTTCATACCTTCTGTTGAAAGCTTTTCATGGGCAAAGCCAGGCGTAACCCTGATCTTGGGGCTGTCAGAATCAGAGCGGCAGTTTGAGATGGCTGAAGTAGGAATTTGTTTGGTAACTTGCACTGCATCGGGATTTGTTTCAATCCAGGTTGTCAAAGCTCAAGGCACAGTGAGTACGATGGATGTTGGCCAGGTACTAATGCTGTCTTTCCCTTCCATGTTGCTGTGATCTTGGCTTTCAGTAAGTTCAATCACCAAAATATCGTGCAGTGCATCGGTGTTAGCCTACAGACGCTGCCTCGCTTCATTCTGCTTGAGCTCATGGCTGGAGGAGATATGAAGAGCTTTCTTCGGCAGAATCGACCCAGGGTGGTGAGATAACTTCCCTGCTAGGCTTGTGGTTGATTTCAGTGCAACTGTTTTTATTATTTTTATGACTTGGATAAAGGCATTGAAGCCAAGCAGGGTTGTATAGGTGTCCCAGCTCCTACAAACTTCTGGATACATACGTCTGTCTGCTTGACATAAGCAGATGTCAGTGAGAGAAAATGAAAGCAATGCCAAAACTCSAGTCTATTAGTAACCGAGGAGGAAAGAGTAAAATCCTGTCCTGCCATTCCAGAGTTCTCTGTCAATTGGACTACAAATTAAGGTGCTTTCTTTCCTCAATGTCTGCCGTGTTTTCTGGGCACTGTGATGGTGTGTGAGGAGCTGAAGTTATAACACTGATATGCAGTAATGGGAGTTCGTAGCACTAGGTCCTCAGCAGGTCTCCATCAGCACCATATGGAGATGCACAAATTTATACCAGCTGAAGAGCTGAGCCTGCATGTAGCGCTGTGACAGGGATTTAAATCAATGCAAATGAAACTATCAAGTCAAATATTTTTGTTTAAAAAACCCCACCTTTATAAAAAGCTGTCATGAGGATTTTTGCAAATTATCTCTGATTTCTAATACTATATTGATGCCAACCAAGTACAGTGAATATTTGGCATTAATTAGTTTCAGTGTTCTTATAATGAATAACTGATTCCAGATATGCGTTCTTGCTTCTTAACAACGTGATCCTGGGCACCTCTGCTGAATAAGTATATATCTCTGCTTGACCGGAGACTTCAAAAAAAGAAGAGTTAGGCCTGATTCTGTGTTATTTCTTGTTGTATTAAGATGCCTATGTTGGCTGCCTACAGGCGTAGGAGGAGGCTGACTGGTGCCTCACGTACTCCTACACCACATGATGCAGTTGCACAGCTCCTCCTCCACACACACATACACCCCAAATAGTTATGACAATATAGCTTCATGTGTGTATACTCCTATGCTGGTATTAACATGGTGTTAAAAGATCGAGCTTAATCTCTTCCTCATACAGGAGAAAATACACTAATTAAATGCATTTACAGTGGTATAACAGCACCCAGATGGAGGAGTCTGTATATCTTTATTTTTGGCATTTATAGTGAAAGTGGTACAATTTCTGTGAGTGGATAAGGTCTGTGGGCAGCCGAGAATAATAAATACATTTATTTGAATATTATATATAGTTCTAATGTAAAGAACAGTTATTTTTTAAATATCAAGTGAAAACAAACCTGCTGCTATGTTAGCTGGTATGTTAGCAGATAGCAAATACAACAGTTGCAGTCCAATTAGTACTCAAAAAAATGTCTCTGTACACCTTTTCTGAAAACAGAACCAGCCCCATCATTAATGTATTTCACATCAAGTTTCCCTGGCTGCAGAGAAAATGTATGTTCATCACAGTCTTCTGACAGAGGGATCCCAGAGCAGAGATAAGGCTGGAAGTCTGTGGTTCTGTTTCTCCTCCTTGCTCTTCATTTCCTCTCCAGAAATGCCTACTTTATGACGATAATAATTCTTCCTGGCAGATGTCCAAGGGCTTTGTAAAATAATTTGCCTACCCAATAAAAATAGTGCTCAATGCCTGTAGGGTATGTTATGTGGTTTGAGCATGAGAAATTACAGCAATTACAGCATCCAGAAACAAAAGCAGCCTTAAAAAGAACACTTTATTTGATATCTCTCGGGCTTTTGATCAGCAGTGTAGTAATTTCTCCCCACCCTTCCCGAGAGCAATACAGAAGTTCCTGGAGAAACACCAAGGAAATTTCCCTATTGGGAATTAAATGATGGGATGAAAACGAGCAGGGCTCCTGGAGAAAGACTTCTTTATTGTTCTTAGTTAGGGAAGTGCAGATGGTGAAGGGCTAGCACCAGTCCCGGAGTCCTGTGGTAAAGCATCCCTTTTTTGCATACTGCTCCTGAGGGCAATCTCTGTCCTTCCACAAGAAGGGATAAGTTGATGAATGCTGACTGCTGGTGCAGAGATGTGCACTCGCGCATCTTTGCTCTCTGAGTTCGTGTGCTAATTTCTGTTGATAATTTATTAACTCACTCTTTAAAAGTGGGTGGGTTTTTTCTCTCCATCTCACCTTTTAAACCTGCTTGTCTTTTGATTTCACAAAGTGCAACACTAGTAGGAAATAGTTCTCTCCCACCCCCTTTACTTAGGCTATTCAGACCAGGCCATAAATCTCTCTCCAGCTTGTACTCGGGCACTGTGCTCAGGAGAAGCAAAATCTTCTGAAAGTTTTTTGGCTTACATAAGAGTTTACTCATTTTCCAACTCTTTACTTTGATCTGCTTATGTTCCTCTTAGCTCCTGACTCATTAAACCCTTCCCCTACCCTGTATGTATGTCTCTCCCTTTCCCTTCTTCTGCCCCTCTCTGATTATCCCCTGCCTGAACTATATTCTTCTACTCCACTATTCTTCCCTTACCATCCTCTGTGTGTCCTTTTCCAGAATCAACCATCCACGCTAACAATGCAGGACCTGCTGAACATAGCTAGAGATATTGCCTGCGGCTGTAAATATCTGGAAGAGAATCATTTCATCCACAGGTGAGGAGAAACAGTCCCTTCTGATGTATCTCGAGGTGCGCGAAGCTCACAGAGTTTCTATTTGCAGTGGATTAGACAGAACTAATCTCCAGGGGGGAGACAGRGATTTCCTCTACCAATACAGGCCTGTGCTTAGATGTCCAGGCAGGTCTCACTGGTTTTTGGTAGGCTCTGCACTGCTCTTTGCACTGCTGGGGAGAAAGGAGTYTTCTGTTCACAGTGAATGTTTTCAAATGTTAATTTTCAGGTGCCTACAATGTAGACACATTTGAGATTAGCTCTGTAGTCCACTAGATGGTAGTGTCACTCTGCGTTAGCTTGTAAGACAATAAGGTATCATTTCTCTCTTTTCTGATCTCCCTATCTTGACGTCATGTTTTCCCTATCCCATCAGCACAGGACAGCCCATCATATGTGAGCCACTGACCAGAGAAGGGTAGAACAGGGATAATAGGAGGTAAAAACACAACTCTAAGGCTTCCTTCCCAGCTCAGCGGCTGACCGGCTGTGTGGTCTTGGGGAGCCCATATTTGTCTGTTCACACCTCTTTTTGCTCTTTTGTAGAGCAACAAAAATGTTGATATGACAGGCTTCAAATAAGAATAAAATATTATAGAAGAGGTAAAGGTTATTATATGCAGCCTTTTAAAATTCCCAGTTGGATATTGGACTCCTTTGCTTCTGTTTAAGTTGTTTCAGCTCATAATGTTCCCAGGCATAGCRTGCAACTGAATTCCTTCCCGAGTATGAACTCCATGCTGAATTCAGCCCTTGTGCGTAAAGGGAAGGAGAGGCCCGCACACAAGAGGGCCACACAGGCTCTAACTAAACCGATGTGCAGCCTGGAGTTATGCAAGTAGACAACTGATTCACGCACACACGCAAGCACGCGCACGTACGTGTGACATTGCCCAGAGCAAAGAGGCAGAGCAAGGAGAGCAAGGCAAGAGTGAGTAGAGACTGGAGAAACTGAGGGAAACAAGTGGCAAGCAGCAATCAGAGCAAAAAGCCATGAGACTGAGATATGGGATATGTTACGGCTTTATGATCAGAGCATCTGAGACAGTTTTCAGTCTCCTTTATATTCTGGAACAATAAATAAGTTCCTTTGAAAACAGGATTAGAGTTTTCTGTCATTAAAAAAGAGCAGTAAGAGCGTGCAACAAGTTTTGGCTTTTGGATCTCTTAATAAGTATATGAGAGAATCAGTAGTCTAACTGGAAACTTCAGAGTTAATCGCTACAGCATTATTTTTTAAAAATTCTTACTGTAACAGTAATATCCTTCATCAACCTCCACCCACCCTGATCTGTTGAATTTATGATAAAGGCCAATTTTTGCTTGTGCTGCAAGAAGTCCAATAGAAATTCAACAGAAATTTTCTCCACGAGTGTTTTATAAAACCAATTTTAATTTCTCCTGTTATGTAGATGTTCCCTGGTTTTCTTATCACATGTCACTGAGCCCAGCAGTCACCACATAAAGCTTCTAACATTTATGTCAACAAATGGACAGACCAGCTGTTATTGCTCGAGACCAATCTCCATTTCAGAAGAGAAATGGAAAAAACTAGTCCTTGACTCTTTTAACAGCAGCATATCACTTTTAAAAAAGCTCTCTGGGTCAGTTTTTGCTCTGTTTGATCTCTACTATAAGCAACCTGGGAATGGACTCGTTTTGTTTTAGCCAACAATTCAGGAAATCAGTATAGAAGGCATTTCGTTCAGGTTCTGTATTAGTATTTGTTAGTGATGTAAGTATTACTTAGGGTGGGTCAGGAAGGGAAGAATGTTGTCATTACAGAAAACAGGTATCCTAGGGGGAAAAGGTAGGCTAGTGGCATTGTGGAGATGTCACTAAGGGCAGATCTTGTCATCTAGGAGTCACAGCTGATGAGAAGAAAAAGCTGAGCTTGACTTCCAAATCCTGAGGGATTTTTCAAGGCTGGCAGTGGGAAGAAGCATATGAGTTGTTCAAGGAGCTCATTTTTCTTGGCAGTCAACAGGACCCCCGCAGTGCTATGATTTTTAATGAGTTCCTTTTCAGAATGCGTATTTAAAATGAACACAAATCCTTCAGTCTTGGCCATGCAGTCATCACTGCCATTTGTCACAAGCTAAACCTGCACCCAGCAAACGGCTGCTCCCATATGTGGCTTTGCTTGGTTCCACAGGAGATATCCAGAAGCAACAAAGCAACAGTTTGCCAAATCTGGTCCTACATTGACTTTTCAAGCAGTTTACTAAGACTACCCAATAGCAACACGTCTGTAACTGGTGGAGACACTGCTGAGATGCCATTCTTGGAAAAAAAATAGAGCAAGAAAGAAATCTGTCATAATGTGGTTGAAGCAAAAGAGGTTGGATGTGGCCCTGGTCTGATACGAACCCTGTTTTCTGCCTTACTGAAAGGAGATGGGAGTGGGGAATGCTTGGAAAACACTGGATAGAAAATGTAATGTAAATGCAGTTTAAGAATTGTGGTTAATAAATATAATAATGTAGCTGGCATTATTTCTTATTTTTAATAAGGCTCTTATTTGTGTAAAGATGACTCAACTAAGACTTGCAGGACTGGGTCTAATATTCTTTCTTTATTCCTTTAGCTACTTAAGAGTTAAGAATT
Organism: Oceanodroma leucorhoa; assembly: GCA_030449065.1. Lineage (NCBI taxonomy): Eukaryota > Metazoa > Chordata > Aves > Procellariiformes > Oceanodroma > Oceanodroma leucorhoa. The sequence continues at coordinate 1,760,005 of JASVER010000065.1, forward strand.
AGTATTAATAACTTTTTTTTTTTTTAAAGAGATATAGCTGCAAGGAATTGCCTGTTGACCTGCACTGGAGCAGGACGAATAGCCAAGATTGGTGACTTTGGGATGGCCAGGGATATTTACAGGTAAATGAAAGGCCATTTCAGTCCTGTGAATAACTTGGTAATCTGTATCATTTTGACTGGTTTGAACTGTCTCATGGAATCTGAAACAGTGGAACCATCCGTTACGTATCTGAATTTGATTACCAGTTAACTAACTGGAGTTAACAGACTGTAAATTAACACATCTATGCCCACTAGCCAATACACTTCAACTGTGTTTATTCCAGACTGGGCCCCAGGGAACGCTACAAATGCATGTGGACACTAAACCAGGCATAGGCAAATTTATTAGCTAGTTGATCATAAATAATTTTAAATTAAAAAAAAACCCAACCATAATTCTCAGTTTATGATGTAAAGAAGACTTGCTGCAACAGTACCCTATGCAAAGCATCAGCAAATTTGATGTCTTCAGCTGTGCACCTACAACATCCTCAGTTTCCACCCCAGTTGCAAAGAGGGTACAAAATATTGCTTCAATGTGCTGTTTGTGTTGATGACTTTTCCTTTTTCTCACTTGGCCTCATTGCCACATGCAATCCCCAGCTGCTGTTGCTGTGGTAATAAGATCTTCTATATATCTGAGCCCTTTCAGACTGTGTGACATTCTCCATGCATTTTATCTTTCCCAGAGCAAGTTACTACCGCAAGGGAGGAAGAGCCATGCTTCCTGTCAAGTGGATGCCACCAGAAGCTTTTCTAGAGGGCATTTTCACCTCCAAGACTGATACCTGGTAACAAATGTCTTTTAGTCACTTCTGCTACTCAGTGATAAGGGCCAAGAAATGTACTGCTCAAGAAAAAAAATGTCTGCTCAGCAGGAACCTTAAAAAATGTCAGAATTTCCGAGAAAGATCTTAGAAGTCTTCTCTGTGCATTCAGTAGAAGCACTGCTAAAGAATTCTGAATAAGAATTTAAAAATCTAATGTAAATGGAGGTAATAAAAATTCACTATACATAAATGTAGAGTATCATATAAAAGCAATCAAGAACTGAAAAGAGAAACGAGTTTAGATTCCCAAGAAGTCTCAGTTAAAAATCCGGACAAATACCATCAGACACTTCCCTCAACCCTCAGTATCTGCCACTCCGTTTTTATCAGTGAGGAGGCCTGCTTACATAGCTTGCAAATGGCTCTCTCTGTACCACCCAGGATTATTGTATAATTTTTTTCTGTTGTATATAATATGACAGCTGATTTAATCAGAAGTCCTTGCTGGTTGCTGAGGAAACAATATTTATATATTGATTCCTCATGTAACTTGATCTTTCTTTAAAATAAGCACCCCCTCAACAGTAGCACACTCATGCCCAGGTGCTGGGGAATGGAAGCTTTCCCGTTGCTTAAAAACGCTTTTCTCCTTAGAGAGTAGATTCTTCAATATACTGTACTGAGGCATTCCCTTAAATGCCACACTGACCCAGTTTCCTGAAGTTGTTAGTGATGCCGGAAGACAAGGGATTGCTTATCAGCGCCTAACTGTGAGCAGCCAGTACTAAATATTTTGAAGGAAAGTGCTACAGTTCCTGTAATAGGCTATTATAAGTAACATGTGTGTACTGGAAATTTCTTCCACCTTTGCAGCAAATAGTGACTCTTAAAATTCTGACCCTGCTGAAGTCCTGGCAGAACCCTCTTGACCCCCCTGGCTCTCAGTCACACATTATTTTCAGTGGCACTGCCTAACTGACCCGTGGATGTAAAAAAGGAGAGCAACTCTATCATGACAAAAAAATAAATGCTGCTGCCTTTCAGTTTCACTGGATGTCTCTTACTTGATTTTTATTCTTGTGCGTCCTGTTCCCAAACAATGATTCAAACATCTTCCCAAGTAAGGTAGGAATCTCCATGCCAGATCTAACAGTTCTTTTCAGTTAGATCATACATAGCAAAGGGTGCTCTGGCATTTCGTGCTCTAGAAATAACAAATGCAGCAGAAAGAACAACTCCAGAGTTTTTCAAATATTTTGAAACCTCTGCAAAGCTACTTTTGGAGCTTGATTGATTGGTTTTTTTATATCAAAGTTGACTCATAATCACACTAATTGCACATTACTGTGGTTGGCCTGCAGCTTCGAAAGGTTGTTGCTGTGGTGTTACTTACACAGCTCCGTGCCAGGTTTGTGGAGCACAAATGAAACCTAATTGGTATTGTTGGCTGGTTTCTGACACAGGTCCTTTGGTGTGCTGCTTTGGGAGATTTTCTCTCTAGGCTACATGCCCTACCCTTGCAAAACCAATCAGGAAGTGCTGGAATTTGTCACCAGTGGAGGAAGAATGGATCCACCAAAAAACTGTCCAGGACCAGTGTAAGTATTTCCTTACTCCCGCATGCCAAGGGGTAGTGGGTATCAAACACGATAGACAAAGGCAGCTTAGACCCCTTCAGTCAGGGAATGGTGATTGCCCCCAGTGTTCGGTGGGTATTATCGAATGTCTCTTGAGTCACTGCCTCTTGTAATCAGCTTAGAGCACTACGGGATTTGCTTTAAGTAGTGGTCCCCTAATGGCTCAGGATCCAAGGATGCACAAATGACGTTCACTTCTGCTGTCCTCCTTTGGGCCATGTACCAAGTGCAGTTCCTCTGGACCCATGATCACTTCATACTGAAACACATTTTGCATAATTATCTTTCTTGATCGATACTTTTTTTTTAACTTTTTTAAGGTACCGGATCATGACACAGTGCTGGCAGCACAGCCCAGAGTATCGGCCAAACTTCTCCACCATCCTGGAAAGAATCAAGTATTGCACACAGGTATTGGTCTTTGGTACCCAGGTGGATGATAATCATAGAATCATTAAGGTTGGAAGAGACCTTTGAGATCAAGTCCAACCGTCAACCCAGCACCCATGCCCACTAAACCATGTCCCGAAGCGCCACATCCACACGTTTTTTGAACGCCTCCAGGGATGGTGACTCCACCATTTCCCTGGGCAGCCCGTTCCAATGCCTGACTACCCTTTCGGTGAAGAAATTTTTCCTAATATCCAATCTAAACCTCCCCTGGCACAACTTGAGACCATTTCCTCTCATCCTATCGCTTGTTACTTGGGAGAAGAGACCAACACCCACCTCTCTACAGCCTCCTTTCAGGTAGTTGTAGAGAGCRATAAGGTCTCCCCTCAGCCTCCTCTTCTCCAGGCTAAACAACCCCAGCTCCCTCAGCCGCTCCTCATAAGACCTGTTCTCCAGACCCTTCACCAGCCTCGTCGCCCTTCTCTGGACACGCTCCAGCACCTCAATGTCCTTCTTGTAGTGAGGCGCCCAAAACTGCACACAGTATTCGAGGTGGATAAATCCATGGAATGCCAACTATCTGAAGGCTCTAGCTTTAGTGCCAAAAACAAATGAAGAGTCCTGACAGACTGATCGAATTATTTTCCCAATTGTGGTGGTGCTGTTGGCTCAACTGCTCTTTTCATTTGGGTTTTCCGGTATCCATCCTCACTTTCTCATCTTCAGCCCAACCAAAATGAGATTACACTGTTCCTGTGCAAGTGGATGCTTTCAGCTCTCAGCTTGTTCAGTAGTAAAATGTCCTTCATTTTGTGATGGACAGGTATTTAGAATCTCTTTCAAGGTCCATATTCTGACCTTGCCTAATGTTGCTCGAAAGCCGCAGCTGAATTGATATGGAGTGGACGGGGGGAATGAGATGGCACAGAGAGTTCACCATTTGGTAGCATTTTACAGCTACAGGCCTGGATCCAACCTCCCAAGGGAGAAATTATATACTAGTGACTCCCAGCTTAGCCACTGATTTCAATAAAGCACAGCCTCTGCTCAAAGGAAGCACGTAAATGAGAGAGCATTTTTGCAAGTCCTAAGGGCATGCGATATCCAGATGGCACATAGCACCTTGTACGACGTGCAGGAATATTGCCCAAACCTGATGTCAGCCTCTGCCAAAAGCTTTTTCCCTCTCATAGCTATTTCTCTTAAAATGCAGGTGTGACAGTCACCCTGGAGGTGCTCAGAGCATAACAGATTCTTGTCTGTCTTTTTCAGGACCCTGATGTGATCAACACTGAGCTGCCCATGGAGTGTGGCCCAACACCAGAGGATGAAGGGAGCACGGTCATGCGCCCAAACATTTCCAGTGGGATAGTGCCCCTGTTGGTAAGCCCTTCTCTCACTCCACAGACAACCCCTAAAACACTGGACTCCCACCATGCTGGGCACAAACTTGTACAATGTCCACAAGAGCTACTGGTGGAGAACCTGAGCAACCGGACTGCTCGAGGGCCCAGCCTGCCATGCCTCAGCGACTTCAACAGCGGGTCCTGGTTCCAGCAGACCTCAAACCAGAAGTTGGAGCTCAGCAATCCACCAACCCACAGACTTAAAAACAAAACGAAAAATCTTTGGAACCCAACCTATGGATCGTGGGTGCTAGAGAACATCTGTCACTTCAGCCCCAGCTCCAAGCTCGAAGTAACTCCAGAGCGGGAAGATTCGGGCTTTGATGGGAATTGCAGTTCTTCTAGCTCTCGGGCATCTCCAGCATCTCCAAGTCGAAGCAACTGCCCTCACCTGGATATTGGTGGGATTGAACTGGTGAAACTCCAGACTTTCCCYTGCGGCAATGTAAATTACGCTTACGATGACCTGTGCTATAGCGCTGACCACCAGCCATCAGCTTTGGCAGAGGTCAGAGCAGCTGTGCTAAGGAGCTCCAGTCTGCATAGAGATGAAAAGCCTTTTTATAAAACAGAGAAAACATCAAGAGAGAGGGACTCTGGTCTGTCTTTGTCAGACGACCTGAGTGTTACTCCAGTGTAACAGAAACGGTTCTTCCAAAGATCAGGGAATGTGTGTGTCTGGAAGGACTGCTTCCTATTTCACTTACTTCCTCCATTTAAGTTCCTTCAGATGGGTGATGTTTCAACATCAGCGATGTTTTGCTTCCTCCTTCTACCTGCCGRACCCCCAGATCGTTAAAGACAGTTGCATTTCTATCTCTGTCCATCAAATGTGTTCCACTGAACCAGCTTCGCAGTGGAGAACAATGGCATTGCTGCTCTGATTCAGAATATAATACTTAACGAAAGGACTCCTCCTCAATCTGCTCAGGTGAAAAGAAATGGACCTACCATCCAACCGCAGCATTTGGATGGAAATAATGACCAACACAGGTTGCACTTCTGAAGAAACCAAAAATGCGTGCTGCGCCCACAGCGACCAACTTGCAAAGGCTGCTATATTCCCGAGAGCTTTTTACAGTCCTGATGACTTACTAATGATGCTCATGCACTGTAAGGGAAGTAAATAAATAGCAGCCGCATTTGCATCTGTTTTAGTAGCAGACCCTGTGGAAGAACATGAAAATGAAGCTACTGCTCAAATTGGAAGCAGTAGGAAGGATGAAAAAAAATCCAGGCTCCTCTGAGCATGTGCATTGAAAACAAGCAATGAAGAGGAAAACAAATTTACTATTAAAAAAAAATAGTTGGTGGAGCTGATGATAGCATCCCTTTGAATAGTGAAGGAAATGTGATGCTTGCCTCATGGTGTTGCTTTCCTCACAGGTCCTGGCACGGAAGGGGCAGGTGATTTTTTTTCAAGAAAGGGTGATGAGAAATGGACTGTCTTTATCTTTTAATGGACTTTACTTGGGATGAACTCCATTTTTGTAAGTACTTTGATATTCAGAAGTAATTTCCTGTGCTATGTTTGTAAGCATTAAGCTGAGGTTCTCGGGTAATTGTCTAGCATTCGGCGCAGTGGAGTTCTTCTTGGTTTTAATACCTACTCCTCTGAGGTAGAACCGAAGTAATGCAAGGGAGGGGCAGAGTGAAGGGGAACCTAATACAAACACTACCTTACAGTGCCCTTGACACAGGAAGGTAGAACAGCTCAACTGCTTGAGAAAGCTAAAATCATGACTTGGCTTCACACACCTGAACAGGTCATRATTTCTTCTCACCTTCCAAGCATACAGACTTGCTGGTAAAGGCGGTTGTTTGTTTTAAAGACAGCTCCTTTCTAAGGCTTTCTTCTGTTGCTTAGGGTCTAAACTGATGTTTACTGGTTAAAGCCTGCAAAATAAAGAGACTGAAAAAGTAAATAATTTGGATTAAGCTTGAACAGTCTCGGAAGCATTTTGTCCCTGTCCCACTCTTTAATGTTGCACTGCCAACCTACAGTGGCAAATTACATGCTGCCTTCGTGTCTAATCAAGTTGCATGGTGAGATGTCAGTCATAGACTCTGTCTGGGTCCTTCCTGAGGGAAGAGGTGCTCTGGTACAAGCTTCACGCTTAGCAATCAGCTGCTACAGTCTGAAGATGTGGGCTGTCTGACAGACTTCCTGTCCTCTACTGAAATGTAATACAGAAAAGCATGGAGTGAAGAGTCTGAATCCATCTTGAGTGAAATCCATCTTCTGCTCAGGTTTATGCTTTGTTGGTCTGACTTTGTACCTGTTCCAAGCTTCCTATAGTTTTAGGCCTTTGGCTTTAGAATGGTTTTATATACCGTCATTTCCAGACCCGAGTGGTGATGATGGCCACCTTTCAGCAATGACCCGTATGGTATGGAAATAATTCCAACTCCATGTTGGGAAATGACAGGTGGTCAGAACAGAGGGGTCCCTCTGTGCGTGGGCAAATTCCAGGAGTGGTGTGGGGACTGATGGGCTTAGTGACTGAGGGAGATGGTTGCCCTTGCCTCATGCCCTTCTTTCCATTTCACTTTTGCTTTAGCTCTCTGGCCTCTCTCCTGTTTAGCTCGTTGCCTGTCCTGTCTTACATCCAGGAGCTGCTACAGCCCAGTTAGATGAGGCAGGAAAGCCCAGTTAGCAGGAAATTTTCTCATTCTTCCCTCTTGCAGAGGCTAACATTTTTTGGTCATGTTTCAGGCTGGCCACCTCTGGAACATGCTAGTCAAGAATAAATACATCTACTCTTAGCTAGTTGGAATAACACCAGCTCATCTTCAACATCCTTACCTTTTGGATTATGTTGGTCCTATGGTTTATGCATTAGTAGTTTTTTTTCCCCAAAGGTGAGCTACCAAACTCTCCAACAGTTGTGACTGGGCATCAGCAACTCAGCCCCTCCCTCCCTGTATATGTGATAAGGCCGCAGCAGAGCGTAGTGATCCTAGTTCAGCTGCAGTGGCTGTGACTTCACAGGCTCTATCCRAAGCAGAGCACTGGTCGTCACGACCGTGCTTTTGCAGGCCCATTATGACTCTGCTTTCAGTTCTCCTTAGCCATCGGCATGGGTGGAAGATCGGTGGTGAGGAGTAAAATACCGACTTGTTCAGAAGCCATGGGAAGTTAACTATACCACCTTTTCTTCCTGCAGACTTTTTATCAAGTAACAGGCACAAGACCGTTCTTCATTTTTTCACATGGAAATGAGTATAAACCACCCTAAGATTCCAGTGAGAAGGAGGTAGGTTCCCTGCTGTCCCTATCGTTACCTAGCCTGAGCTACCATTTTTTYCCCCATATGCAGCACTTGCCTCAACTTAATTCACGAATTTAGAAAGGCCAATAGTGATAAAACGAAATAAGCCATTGAAAAGTGAAGTGAGAGAAGAGCACAGTTCTATTACCAATGCCACAGGCAGCCTTGGCTGCAGCTATGCCTTCATTTTGTAAATAAAATGCAAGTTCTTCGGCCCAGTACTTTGGGCAAATATCTGTTCTTACTGAATAGCTGCGTCAAGGTACTTATTTACAGGAAGAGCATAAACAAAGCTGCACTGAGCCAGAACAAAACTCCATCCTGCCCAGTATCTTATCTCTAAGAGTGACCAWCAGTGGGGTCTTGAAGGTCCACTGTAAGAGTAGAGTGAGCGCGTAGTGATTGTTTATTTCCTAGACATACTTTGCTGGTTTACAACAGCACGTAGCTCAGGGATGTACTGAGCCAGATGCAGTGTCTGGTAGCGAGACAGAACATGGAGCTGCACATAGCAAATGGGCACTAAAAGAAAGAGCCAGGAATTTTAAAAGACTCTGCATTAGCAACCTAAATTTTGTATAAGCTTTTAACTCCCTCAAATGGAACTAAAGGTAAACAATCTTCTGTCAGCACAGTTGCCATGACTCTTTAACCTATAACAGTTTTTCTGTGCATAGCTGATCTCTTAGCTGCTTTTAAAAACCCTTACAGATAATGAATTTTTAATTAATATCCTGGAGGAAATAATGCTAGTATGGCTCCTGTTGTGATGCTGAAATGCTACATGCTGTCCAAACCGTATTACCTAAAAAGAAAAATAACAATTGCAATGACACATAACACAACCTTCAGTCCTACAATTCTGAGACTGAAACTTACTGTTCATACAGTCACCGATTTCATAGTGCTCAGCTGCTACCATTTCAAAATATAACTTGCTTGAAACTTTTTTTAAGGAGACACTTCTAGTGCATCATCAATRAGTTGAACCCATAGTGTCAAAATTAGATTACTTTGGCAATTGAAAGCCAAAACCCAATTTTATTTCCTAGAGGAATGACATGAGCTGGAGATCTGGTATAATCCACGTGAAAAGTCTTTCAACACTTCCCTACTGGAGAATCAGCCATTTATAGGAGTATTATAAATTGTTCTTCCTGACAGGTGTCTGTCTTAACACATTACCAACTTGTTTTTAGATTTGTGTGTATATAGTTGTTGGGTTTTTTTTTTCTGGGCTCAGTATTAGTACTTTATGTTGCTTCATATAACCTCATACCTACATTTTAAAGAGGGGACTGAATAACAAAAGATGAAATAATAATGCAAATTTCAATTTGTCTTTCTCTGCTTTCTTTTCACATTTGTTGATATTCTTGCTTCTTATTTCTTTGTTATCTTTTCTCTCCTCAAGTGTTTTGTATCTTCATTTTCCCTTTAAAGAAACAGAATTTTTAACTGCACAGATTTAAGGTGTCCCCTCATATCAACCCTTTTCCTGAGGTAAGTTCTCCACTGATTTGCCAACAGGTGTTGACTAAGAAAGCTTTGCAAGTCTAATTAAACAGTTATGAGCTTTTGCAAGTGTAACTTATTCCACCTCCAATACCCTCCCCCTGCTTACCCGAAAGAGAAGACAACGCTACTGCTGGGAGGATGGTTTTCCGCAGTGTATTTGCATCTCCACAGAGGTGTCAGCCAGGGATCACACTTCCTCAAGCAGCAGAGCTCTGCAAGACAGTTTCTCCTGTAGACGTGGCCGTGCTCTCTCCTCCTGGCTGCCTACCCTTTTCAATCTGATGCAGAGACCTTAGGCATGACATCACTAACATCTTCCCATCCCATCCCATTTAGTTGAATAGATTTTGATTTGTCACTACCTCTGACCACGGCAGCACTTCTTGCCAACTTACCTTTCTGGGTGACTACTGTACATAAGTAGATGACACACCTGCTTCTATACAATTTAAAGCTGGAGAAGTGTATACGACTTTATTTGCAACACAAAATAAAGCGACGCTATTGGTGGCTATTTCTTCCCCTCTCTGCTAAGCACTCTTTGCACACAGGTAGAGGACACTCTCTTGCTGAGAAGTGTTGCCAGTCCTGGAGGGTTGACTGCTTGTTCCCTTCTGCCACACAAAACTGCCCTGTGGAACAGTTAATTGCTCTGAGTCTGCAAAGTGCCTTTTGATGCACAATTTTTTGATATACTGTAGGCTATGAACTGAGATTTTTGAGACAGAGCTTCCCTTGAAGGAAGCTGTCAAGCTTTCTGTGGATCAGGTTCTAAAGCAAATGTACCTAATGGGTTTTGGAACCAAGCTCCAACGTTAGCTTCTAGATGTCTTAGAACCGGTTTTGTTTTAGGAAATACTAGATGCTAAAGACTAAAAGCACAAGAAACACTGAAATAAATAGTTTTTGTCCATTCCCTAATGAAATTCTTGAAGAAAAGATATTACTGTCCTGTGACCAAATCACAGTGGATGTTTTTTTTTTTTGCTCCAGTCTCATTTATTTAGTAGCATACACACTTCAGAATAACAAACACTCAATCAATACAGTCAATGTCAAAAGTGACCATGGTCAGCATTGCATTGTAGTGTTCAGAACGGATGCACTGTGGATGATACAGGCCATTTGATCTCAGTACCTTAAGAGTAACAAATAATAACAACAGCAATACAAAAAAAAAAAAAAAAATAGCAAGAGCCCTCTGAGATACTTAAGGGTTTGGTCCAACTCCCATTGAAATCTTTCCCTATAATAGGAACTGGATCAGATGTTAAGTGAATTTCCCCCCGTGTAAAATTAAGAGGGATTTAATTTTTATCACTTTGGTTAAATTTCATCCAAAGTTATATCCTTGTGGGGCCCCCATACCCATCATTTTTAAACTTAGCTGATGTATCTCTTTGTGCATTTCTTTCTATATTGCACCTTCCTCCAAAGAATCTCACAGCATCTTGCAAGCAATAATGAAGGAGAGCCTCACACACCCTGTGAGGTAAGTAGGTACTATTCCCATCTATAAAATGGGAACAAAACTGAGGCCTAGGATAGTTGTCCAAGGCCAAAAAAAAMCAAGTCGCTGACAAAGCTGAGGGAGAGAAGTCCTACTGCTAGAGTCACACAGGAATGCAGCAGCTACAGCAGTAAGCATTGCTGCATCTAACTAGTGAGTTTAAAGACCTTGGTGCCTAAGTCAGTCAGAGGTTAGCTGTTCAGCACCGAAGTGCCTCTGGGCCAGCATATCTTACCATGCTGTGGAAACACACGTGCTCTCGGTGTCTCCAAAGTGAGCCAATATCTCAGCAGAGGCACTAAAGAACTACATTCTGGACTTGCACGTGAACAAGTACCTTGGTTATCATGCATCAGCTCTTCTATGTTACATGCCCATGCAAAGGCATCATGTTGACCCTCTGGTAAATATAAGCTTACTCAAGGCAACTTACTCCATAGTGAAAGAAGGCTACGCTGCTTCCTCACACTAGCCAGTGAGTGTACGCAGACAGGCACTCTGGGCCGTCTGATGTGAATCAAGGTATCTAACGTACCCTGTGGTAGTTTGCTCATGAGCTCATAGCCTCCAGCCCCTGAGAGCTCCAGTGCTCAGTTGCAGTCCTACACTTGCAGTTTGCTAATGAAAAGCTGCCTCTTCTTCTCCTTTCCTGTAACAGCAGCAGAAGATTGTGGCTTCTTCCTTTCTAACCCCTTGGCAAGCCAAAGGGCCATGTCAAAACTAACTTGCTAGAACTATTTATCATCTAGAATGAGTTTCCAGACCAGGGCTGCTGTAGCAGAGGTTTTCTTTTTTCCCCTCACCTTTTCAACTACTGCAAAGGAATGGACCATTCTCCATGTCTTCCCCCCGAGACCATGTACTGCAAACCATCCAGGTGCTAGCAGCAGTTGTTTTTTTTGAAGCTACTGGTACCATGTTGCTTCTAGTTCTCCTTTAGAACTGGACAGTCATTCTAAAAGTTTGTCTCAAATTCTCAACTGACATTTGAGCATCAACTTTTACCCTCTAAATTTCCTCTCTAGAAAATAAGTTACACTGGTGCAAAAGATTCACATATGTGGTAACAGAAAAAAAGAAATTTAACTCTGGCAAACCACTAATGAATGCTATCACCTTAACAGTCTCATTTCTAACTTTTCTAATTTTTTTTTTTTTTATTATGGTAGGACTGCTTGCAATTGCAGTCTCATAGAAAAGGCATTGTTACTAAAGTCCTCCCCTGTGAGACCTAGTTACTTCCTATTGTCCTTAAGCACTGCTAACCGATGGCTTACCTGTTGGCTGCAGGAAAGGAGGAAGACTTTTTTTTTTTTTTTTTTAGTATGAAATTCACCACAGATTAATTTGTCATCTCATAGCAGTTCAAAAGTTAGGAGGCATCTGGAATGATAATATCTGTGCTCTCTATTGAAGGCTTGCTGTCACTTAAAAAAAAGAAAAAAGTGTAAACCCTCTGAAACATCTAAATGGAAAATTCATTAACATACTATCATGAAAATAAAACTGAGAGGGACTCTGGGAGGCCACAGAAGAAGTCTGAATTTGCAGTAAACTGCAAAAATAATTACCAGTTTCAAACTACTTCTGGTTTAGGATGAAATGTTTCCACGTGCCATTACTTCCTACAGAATACCCACTCTACATCGTCTAACTTTTAGGTCATAACTGAGCTTGAATTTTTAATACTGCTGTTTTGTTTAGAGGTGATTGAAAAGTTATTAAATTTAACTGAGCTCTTAGTACAGTAGTGTGTTATCTGAAGTAACTCCTTTTAGAAATTATTTTAGGCTGTTCAATTCTAATTACAAATGTTATAGATACATTTCATTCCGGATCTGGACTCTACAGTCTTTTTTTTGTTGCTCATGATCTCAATTATTATTGAAATAGCAGTTCCCCAAAACATGGAGTCACCTTCATATATCCTAAAGTTCTCAGAATCTCTTCTGAACACAGGACACTGGCCAAAGACAGCAATTTCTGATCAATGTGCATTACCAGCTTTAGATGTTGAAAGGGGATTAACGATCAAATAGTAATACAAGTCTTACCCTCATTTTGAAAACTGCATCATCACGTTATTAATGTTAAAACCTGGAATGTGAGTGAACATGAACATAAATACTGATAGTATTTATACTGCTAGTATTTAAAGAACTGTTCAAGTGACTAGAAGCAACCAATGGAGAAGGTATGTGAAGCCATTACAAGAAATCACTTCAGTCTTTCTTGTTTTTAACCTAAACAATGTGAATTTTCTGTGGCTGTGCCTGGGCCACAGCAGAAGAAGAATGAACCACAGATGGCCCTGCGATTCCAGACGGGGACTAGGGGATGTGATATATTGACATTCCTTCCCCCAAACTGCCCTGAGTTAACAGCTGATACCTTGGAGGAAGGATGCCTGSGAATTACCTCATCATTAGTGTAACGCTGTGAATGCAGAAACATTACCTTCCCGATCGCTGCGCCAGTCTATATACTTAAGTGGCAGCATCGTATTTGGGAACAGGAACATGGCCAAAAAGTCACGTGCATTAGGAGACAGTCAAACCATGATCTTAAGAGATCACATTGCTTGCTGGCTGCTAGTGCGAGCATGCGTGCGCACGTGTATAGGRGTTTTATCTTTAAAAATAGACAAGCCTTGAAAAAACCCCTTAGTTCCCTGCTCTGTGTGCGAAAGAGTGATTACTGATTTTCAGAACCGCAGTTCAGCTGCAAGAGGCCAAACTTGCCAAGCTAGGCACTTTTCCAACAGCCCACCCAGTCTGAAAGTCAAATGTGTTTGGAGACAATAGGCTGCTATTCTCTCCCTAGAGTATTTGTAATCTCCTGAGTCTACACAAAAGCAAAGGCTGTTCTTGGATAGAAGTGAATCGAGGCTAGGGGTAGGGAAGAGGAGGAATGGTCAACAGCAGTTACCACATCCAGCCACTGCAAACTGCTGTCCCCCTTTGCTCCAGGYTTCTTGTGATTATCACCCATTTCCACCTTGTGAACACTGTAAGACAACGCAGCAGAAATTGTTGGTCCAACCTCTAGTGTACACAGGAGCAAGGAGACTTGGAATTAGGGGGGAAAAAAACACTCTTGCTCGTTTCAAAACTATGCAGTTCCCTGAAAAAATTGTTACTCCTACCCTGAATCCCCACGCACTTGCTCTGGTTCACTAAGAGGTAATCTGGACTCCCATCTGTTCGCCAGAAATCAGAATCATTCTGGTTTACCATACGGATCTCTTGACTCATGCTGGTGTGATTCCTGAGTATGGAGATCTTCATTCTCTGAGGACCAGTCTGAAGTTAGGCTGGTGCAATACAGACCAATCTGGAGTTATTTAGGTTCATAGAGGGCCGATGCAAAGTCATTTTGACAACTAACTGCTGGGTTTTGGATGCAGCTCCCTCTGCACTGATGACCTCAGGAGTTTGGAGGGAGTTAAAGGTTTCCTTCTAACTGAGTGATCCCAGTAGAGTAGAAAGTTTCAGAGCAGCCCTGCAAGTTTTGTCCCATTCTCAACTCATCTTTCAGTGATGCTTTCCAAGATGCCAATCAAATTGTCCAATCCCAACAAGTACCCATCCTCCCTGTTGCCTTCTTGCCAGGGGATCCTGTGATCCAGTGTCTGCCCATCAGGGAGAAGGGTGGTCTTTCCAAAATCGATCAGCCACACATTGGCATTCCCACTGCCATCATGTACAAAAAGTAGTGAACTTCCAACGACCTGGAAGACAGATTGAGATGATGTGGTTAAAAACACATCTTTAGCTCTCCCCCATCACTTAACGCTTCCCACTAATAAGATGACCTCCTCAGATGACCTTCTCACCTGTGACCCAGCAGACTTTTGGGCTGCACTTATACATTGACAATTTACACGCCCAATTTGCATAACCATATCAATCAGTAACGTATAAATGGGCCTGTAGATGGGAAAAGGGACCCAGTAGACAAAAGGAAGAAAAGCAATTCTCCAGCTTACTTGGCAGAAGGTCTCAGTTTGAGCAATTCAGCGAAAGGCAGTGACTACTTTCAAAGAAAGACCATGACCCACRATTAACAAAAATACCTCTAGTGACAAGAGGAAATCAACAAGGTAAAATAAAATGTCTGATCTCAAAATCTTGAGCTGTAACAGCAGAACTCACAATGCTAGTGATGCCTTCTCCACAGCAAAGCATATGAGGAGAACATATAGAGCAAAATTATACAGTGTTTCAACATAAATCCAGTATAACTAATAAAGTCKTCATTGTCAGACTACAACTGAATGCTACTGTACCAAATGCAAGCTTCCACATTACCATTCCCCCGTAAAGATTCCCACTGGAACACACCGAGATTAAAGAAACCACAGGAAACTGGCACTAACAAACCGTTCCCTGCAGTGGCCCAAAGCTGTAAGTGCTGGGACGTTATAAAGACGGGAGGATTTATTATTCCTCAACTGGTTTAATCTTCTGTATCATTGTGATGGAGGCTTTGAGATATCTGTGTTGTTAACATACGTTAGTTTTATTCTACTACAAACTCCTTTCTACTAGTGCAGCAGGCTATTCTGAAGTACATCCGAATGACCAAACAAAGCAGCAATGCACCTCCACAGCACTGCACTCGCTGCTCACCTCATGTCGCTTGAAGAAGTCTGAGGATTCAAGAATGATATGAATTTCCTGCAGACGCTTGAGGTATTTTTTCTGGAGGAAGAGGAAAAAAAAAACCAACCCGTAAACCTTTAAGTAAAAGAATGAATGAAGATACTCTGTTTACAAGAGTCAATACAATGAAGAGATCGTGTTAATTTTAGGCTAGAGGTCCTTCAAAACAACAGCCTCATCATTTGAAAGTTAATCTGAAAATACACTTCAAAAGGCTTTCATAGTGAATGAACAGACTGGAGTTCCTCTGCTGCATGTGTTACACCAAGCATACTTATCTGTCTTGCTTTGGATGCAGTGAGATAGCATCTGGCTGCAYGCTTCCTGCATCCCTTTTTTTGTTTTTTCTTTTTAATAAAGAGAAAAAAGTTTCAAGCAATTAAAAATCTTCCAGTTCTCCACAGTGAAAAGAGAACGAAATTGTGTTAGAGACAAGGAGCTCCAACTGCTAAAACCAAGGCCTAATGCACAAAGCTCTAGTATATGTTTTTAATGCTGCCCTGTGTCACCAAGCCTGCTCCTCCCRGAGGGCTAATCTGCCTTCTCAACAGCTTCTACGCTGCAGCAAATCACTATGGCACCCTTTGAAGTTCCAAGGACAAGAGACATGTTATGCCATCTACCACATGCCTGCTGTGCTACCYGTGAAGTAGCATACAGGAATTGCTCTTTGAGGCGAGCCTCACACATAGGAGCACAGCCAGCCACCAATCTCACTTCCTGCCCCCATGCTCTGGCTTTGTCCTCTCCAAGGCTGAATTCCCAAATCGCAAATTTTCCTGCCAACACAATCCTTGCTYAGACATCATCATCCCTCTGATGCATCCGACACTCATGGTCGACGCTGATGGCAAGCCATAAGTTAGCTTGACCGACGCTTTGCTAGCATGAGGAACTTGAGGTGAACTCACAGCAAGAGCTGCCAGAACTAGTCTCAGCCAACTACTTCTCACAGCCCACCAAGTCCCCATGTCCACTCCATCTGCTGAGAGGGACTGGCCGTCCAAGCCATTCCTTGATAGTTTAATTGATCTTTCTTGTACCAGAGGACACAGGGCCCTGAAGCAAGTTCATTGTGTCAAAGACCAGTGAACSTGAAGAGTTCAGACTCACCAGAATAGTTGTGTTGCCCTCAATGAATTCCACAAAAACCTGTAGAACTTGCTCCTGTGTCTTCGTAGTTTTGAAGTTTGTGTTACACGTTCCATCCGCCTTCTGCACAAAAACGCACAAAGACACAGACGATTTATACCACACGCATATCATTCCCCTCATCAGTCAATCCTCTTGAACCATCAGCAGCTCAGCTCTTGCTAACCAGATGAAAGTGAGTAGTTAAACAGGAAGAGAGCAGGTGAACCAAGCAAGAAGTGGAGAAAAGATACAGAAGCTGATTGGATAACTTTAAATGGCACTTTATTTCCTGTTGAGTGCAGTTAAAAAAAACAATTCATGATATTACCAGCTTGCAGGAGGGTTTTCTCCCATGTCAGTGCTAGCAGTGCAAAGTTCAATGGGGCAAACCACAGTGACTTCTTTGGTTGTCCTCTCACCTAGCTTGACGTAGTCAAACCCTGCCTGGGGGTGTAAGGGGACATTTTTCAAACCCAGTTTTACTTGTCCTTTTTGGGTTTGTGTTTTTTTGTTGTTTTGTTTTTCAATGGGGAAATCAAAGAATTGTGGTTGAGACTCAGTTCCCAATACACCTTTGCACATTAATGTGACCCTGAAATCACAGAACGGAAAGCTAGTTGCAGCCAAGGACAACTCTGGATTTGGAGTGCTAGCAGTGACACAAATGCTAGCAGTGACAAAGCAGGCGTGTGAACTTTGGCAAAGGACAGTGCATGCATGCTTGTATCCATCCGGGTCCTGGAGAAATTCAGAGTATTTTTGTGCTAGYGGTACAACTCAGTACAGAAGCATCCTGCTACTGACAAAACAATTCTATTTATGTGCTGGTAGTGACCAGTTTGTGCTTGTGGGGCTACAAGTAAGAGCAGTGCATGAATCGGAGATATCTGTCAGCACAGGCTATATGAATATACATTTCTCCAAGAACATCCCTGTTGCTTCAAGAGACACAAATATGAGCTTTTAGGGCATGCATGTAAAATAGAGCAATTAGTGCAGTTGGTAGCCTGTATCCACTAAAAGCCTGCAAGATTATCAAACTGTATTCCTCTCCATTGTATCAGTCCAATGAAATCCCTCATTTCCATTATAAATCAACAGGGTCATCAAAATGTGTTCCCTCCCACACATTAAAAGTCGCTGCACCAAAACTGGGTAAATTCAGCTCCAGTCTCAGCAGGTGAAACACTATTTACTCCACAGCAGAACTCTGCCCCTAGTACATACACAAAAAAAATCTGATAATGCTAAGCTTCCAGATTTATCATGCAGGAGAATGAACTGACTGAATGGCAGAGCCATGCAGAACAGCCTCCCACCCAGCAGACTTTCTAGCAGCAGAATAAACAGAATTTTATTCCAAGGCTGTGGGCCAGATACAAGTGTGGCATGTCAGCCTGATGAGATGCGTAAGTTATGCAAGAGAAGTTCAGCAGGTAGGCAGTGAAAGTTAGGAGCCATCTGATCTGATGTGTGATGATACTCAACAGCACATAGAAATTTGGAACTTAGTCTGAGGCCTCGGAACTCTTCACTGGAGTAAGGTTGTTTTAAAAATAATCTCTCCCCGTGCCCCAAATCCCAGAGCAAAGTCTGGAACAGCTGCTGTGCGTTCCCTTTTCATCCTTTTTTGTCTGGACAGACKAATTGCTTGCTTCCCTGTTGTTTAGAAACACTGTTATGATTTTGTTCCTTTGCAGTGGTTGGCAGGAAACGTAACTGCTGCCTGACTTCACTTGCTGTAAAAAACATCCAGATTTCGAATGGCACCATCCCTTGTATTCCACACCAGGCCCTTGCAACAACTCTGGATGTGCCTGATCCCCAGGAGGCACTTGCCTGACTTGCTCCTTGAAGTCACACCCTTGTCAGGGCCTCCRCAAACATTCCTGCACAGCAGAGCAGCCCGTTGCACAGTGCAGCTAGTGGGCCACTTGCAGCACTTCTCATTAGATGTGACAGTGACATGGCTAGCAGGAGGGCAGGTTTGGCTGCCCCATAAAATAGTGCTACCTGTCTTAACCTGTGTGGTCTCGCTCAGATTCCTCTGCAGACTTCCCTTAAAGGGCTCTGGGTTAAGGTCATGACATAAATGGATTCACAAAGATTTATGAATCAAATCCGATGACCTCCTGGAAAAACGGCTATCCCTGATCTACAGCTAAAGGAATGGTCCCAAGGGAAGACGTAACTTCCCAAACTGCACAGAGATTCAGTGACAGAATGGGAAGCCAGAACTCCTGATTCTCAGCACCATGCACCTCTGCTCTGCAAAACGCTTAGTGTTGTAGAAACAATGTTTGTGATACCTAGCCTTCAGACAGCCCCTTCCAGAGAGGAAACCTGCGTTCTGAATCTGGCAGGCACAAGAGACTGAGTGTCAGGTGCCAGCTGTAAGGAAACCCAATGGTTCCAGCTATTTTTGGTAAGAGGAAGAGGGACAAATCACGTTAAGTGAACTGGCCTGATCTCAGAGATATGGAAGCGAAGCAAGGAAAAGAGACGGATCAGCCTAAAGAGAAAAGGCACACCACTGATGAAGGAGGAGTGCATATGGTGAATCAGATCTCATTTATTGGAAGCCACTTCACAGAAGGGCTTCTATGATTTGAGTTTCTTTGCTTCTGCTTCTTATGCCAGCAGCCACAGGGCAGGAATATTTCTGAATGACCAAACCCAACATATCTGTTCAGCTACCTCCAGGAGTTAATCAGTGCACTCAGGGAGAACAACCCCTTTTTCCCATCAACCAGTAGCTGGCACCACTGATCCTTAGAGGCTCTCCTCTCAAAATGAGGATCTCTGCAGCACGGCTTTGCTTTTCTGCAAATATACAGAACTGGATGTACAGTTCAGCTACAGTGAGACAGTGTAGGGAGTACTGACTAGCTGTATTGCTTGAACAACTCAATTTCTGTCACCATTTCTCCATGTAAAAAAAATAAGATAATAATACCTACATCCCTCATAACAGCACACRGAGACAGAGGAAAAGGCAGTACTCCAAAGATTTCCTGTGCTTAATAAAAAATTAAGTATTCGTGTCCTGTTTTGCACAGTTACAGCATTGTCTCAACAGAGGGAATTACCATGCAGTCTGTGTGCCATACTGCCCCTACCCACCTCTGATAACCAACCAAACCACAAAGAACAAGCCAGGAGGTTTTACTGGAGCTCCCCCGTGCTCCCTTAGCTCAGTCACTCTCCAGGACTCAACATAAATCTGTAAGTCTTCTACACTGACCAACTGTCTTTCCGAGACCATATGTAAAAGGTCTTGAGATCATCTGGGTTTCTGATTCCATTACACAGAGCATCCAAAGACCAAAGTGGTTTAGGACTAAAACAGGTATCTTGATATCATCATTAGATGGCTAAAGGGTAAGACAGGAAGTGTCTGGGCTGSACTGAAGCCAGATCATCTGCCACCCAGACAGTTCCTGCATGAGGATGCCTGTGTCTAACAGCCCGGAGTGGGTGGCACAGCGCCCAGGGGGCCAGGACAGCATGAGCTGGAAGCCCTAGTTCCTGTATCACAGCAGGAGAATCTGTGAATGAGGAAGGGARAAGACAACACAGGGAAGCAGAGAAGAAAAGGGTGTTTAAAGAGCCTCTGCTTGTCAGCGTCACCGTCTTTTATCCCTTTCTTCTTCCTATGTGCTTGACTATGAAACAGAAGCAAAACTAATCCAGATTATAATTTACCATGTCCTAACATACCTAAATTAAATGTATGTGCTCCGGGAACATCCTGAAATCACACAGGGTAACCCRTGCTAACTTCTTCATAGCTGTCCCATCATGGGCTTCAGGTAACAAGTACTCATCCCRGGTGCGGGTGGGTTTGGGCAGCCCTCACCATGCTCTGTGCTGCTGCAGGTACCTCACCATCTAAACCCAAGCAAACTAGTTCAAGGCTAGCTGCGACTGGCCTATGCAAGCAGAAAGCACACTTCTGGATTCCAGCAAGTGTCAACATTCAAGTAACTGAGTCAGGTGGCTGATATTCTGAGAGTAGGTCCTAATGGGTTTCTGGGTAGGTATCTGACGTTGCCACAGGGCACAACAAATATAAAGAGTTAATGGATAGGAAAGAAAATTGYCAAGGTTTTTCCGTGGCTGTAAGGTAGTATCCTAGGAATGGTATAGGGGCACAAACTTGTCCATCAARAACAGCAGATGGACTTTGTTGATGGAGAAATTTTATTTTTGGTTGTTTTGGCTTTATTCCAGCTCCATCTATACCAGATATTGTCATGTACTTAAAAGGAAAAGSGGTTTCCTCGATCCCAAGAATACCTAAGCTGATGCTTTTAACAATGCCTTGCAAATAAACGTAACTGGAACAAAAACACTTTACTGTGATTCACTTGGAATAAATATGTATAGTTCCTGGATAAAAAAAAAGTAATTGCATGGAGAGAGGCAGTTATTTCTTCAGTTCTGAATTCTTCCTTATAACAGCCTCATTTTCATTCTTTCTACGCTGTGTACCTGCTYGAGTCCTTTCTGCAACGTCTCTGTGGTTGAACCAAGTATGGCTGATGTGCATTTGATGCTTAATTTCATTGACACTACTCTGATATAATTACAATGGATGCTTTAAAACCACAATACACTGAACTTTGTGGTTTCRATTAGTGCATTTTCACATAATCCTTTGGAAAACCTGGCTACTAATGTGCACTAGCTTTTTCATTAATCAACAAATCAAACAAAGTTTGGTCTCCAAGAATAGGSAGAAGTGAAACTATTACCTTAATCCCTTCAATCCTGAAGCCCAGGTTGGCACTAGAGCTGATGGTTTCCCTCCACTGCATGTATCGGGGTTTGGTGACAGCATGCTGGGCGTTCTCTTCAGCTGTGGGAGCAAGGGGATCCACTTCAATCATTTTCTTGTACATGTCCTTACGTAGCTTTGGTTTCTCACGGGCCTTAGTCAACTCTTCCTCCAGGTACGTCCTGCAAAAACATCACATCCCAACAAAACTGTAAGGACTCCCCAAACATTTCTTTTTACAACTTATAAATCGGCCTCAAGAAATGTCAACCAGGAAAGTAAGTGTTATCGTTACCCCAGTTTTGCATATGGGGAAACTAAAGAACAYGGACTAATGACTGCACAGGCATATTTAGTGAAACAGTCACAGGAATYGGGAATTGTGTCATTCACTTCTTGTTCTAACTACACCTTTACTTACTGTTACATGTTATTGGTATGTCCTGCTTACAGAAAGGGAGAAAGCTGAATTCCTGCTGTGCCATGAAACAGAGCTGTACTTTCAGAGGACAGTTCGGAGAGATCACTTACAATGAAATCAGAAGCAAACAGGCCTGCTGCTGAAGTCTTACTCTCCTCTCTCTCCTCAAAAAAAACCTAACATCAGTCACGTGTGATTTTTTTAGGCCTCCGAAAGCAATTAAAGTTTTACTTAATGCATCAGACAGTGAAAGACACAATCACTCTTCATATAGTAAAAATTAAAGAGTAAACCAGATTATCTGAGCAGTTCCAAACCAGAAGAGGTAACTAAGAACGGGAAGGTGAAGGGTGACAAACCTCCCACACTTTGCTGTTATCACTCAACCCGTTAATCTGGTAACCATTAGAAAGGCACTATCCATGTCCTCTACATTCCACTGGACTCCTAGAGCTTGTCTCTCTCCACAAAGCTTGCACTTTGTCAGGCGCCTGGAGTGTACTTTGTTCATCACAGTGTAATAAACCAGGCTGGTGTTTAGGAGATGCTGTCACTCATTACCAGAATGTCACCTACTTTGAATAAAATATGTACTCCTGCAAATCCTTCTCCTCTTTCTTCTGCGCATACCAGTGCTATACATTTCTACTCTGATTTAGCTGACAATTCGTTTAAGATTCTGCATCTATTTGAAAAGGCTTGTCTGCACTCCTGTAAGTTGAATAACTCATTTATGACAATGACTCTTGAGCATCTGAGCTGRCACTCAGAAGATTACTATGACAGTTCATACCTCTCTGTACTGTTTCTCCAGGCTCTCAACAGATTCGTTACCTATTTGTTATGCTTAGATAACATTTTTGAGGTTTTCCTCTTAATCACAGGCAAGAAAAGGAAAAGAAAGTGAGAATCTGGAGAACAAGGTGATAGCAAAATGGAGATGTCAGAGTAGAGAAGAACACAGGTCAGTCCTGAGCAGATGGTCAACTCTTTTCTTTACAGAAAAGATCAATACCAGTGAAGACTCATTCGAGCGTTGGAAGTGGGCTTTCACACTGCTATTCAGTCATTCACATTTGGAGATGGGAAYTTTACTCTTTGTGGGGTTTTTTGAATCACTGCATACACAAAGATTAAATGAACTGGCAGTGAATGAATCATGTAATTTGCTTCCCCATGTATTATCAGGCCACTGCAGAGAAACTTCGTCATAAATCCCCCCTGAAACTTTCTTGATGTGGACAGTTTTTGAGGCTATAGATCAGTTAGTTTCCAGAATCCACATACAATCAGGCAGCAATGGGACATACTCTCCTCAGGTTGTCCAAGGCGATTGCCAAACCAACAACAGGTTGTCTGGACTGAATCCCAAGGCTCCAAAAATGTTACCAAACTCCTCCACACAGAGTATGACCACATCCCCCTCCTTCCCCCACTTCCTTCAAATGCATTTGGTTAGAAAGCACTTTCTCTTTCATGCACCCCACCTGATCCCCATCTTGCAGTCCATCACACAAGGCCCTTCAAAATCAGTAAGCAAGTCATCCAGCTGAATGTAGCTCTCGCCATCTCTCTCCACCACACCATGRAAGCAAGGGACGCAGGAGCGTAGCGGGTCTTTCATCAATCGCTCAAAACACTCCTTTTCATTCTCGGAGAAGCGTTTGAGAATCTTCCCACTATCAGCTGCCTTGAAACTCCCTAAAAAAAAGAGAATCAAACACATGCTGACAAGACTGACCCGCAAAGAAGAAAAACACCTTCTCCCACCACTCCAGCTTCATTTACCTCAGCCTCATGACACCAGTTGAAGATTTCCCCTGAACAGAAACRATAACATGCTTCTCAAAAAATAAAACACCCAGGACAAACACAGCCACTGGCAGTGAAAGTCCGTTTGGATACATTCCCATACCAGAATTTATAGCTTTAAGGAGTGCASCTGCTCCACGCCACCGGGTTTTTTTCCATGCTAAACTCTTTGTTAGGATATTAAACACTACTATACTTATTAAAATGCACAGGAAGAAGCCACGAGCCAGAATTCATTAATCCTCTGACAGGCTATTTTAAAGCTGCATAACACTGCCAGCGTTGGCTGTCCTTAATCCTCACACMGGGTATACCTGCTGAGTGTGTACGTACCGAGGCAGTACGGTCAATCAGTGATCGTTAAACACCCACAAACAGGCCAGAAGCCAAGCGCTGCCCTTCCTACACACACACTCTGCGCGTGCGTGTACTTCCAGGTGCTGCCTCTTCTCGGGAGCCCTGCTAATCTGCAGGTACAGCCTGTGGTGCAATTGTTTTTTTACAACCCTGCATCTGAATGGTATCCAGTACAAATGACAGTCTGCACAGGCCAAGATTGGCAGTAATTAGATTCCAGCTGTCTGGAGTCTCCTGTCCAGATGCTCTCCTGTCCTGCAGCCTACCAATAATGTCTGAGGGAAGTASGTGTTTCATTCAGAGGTACCCTTTAACCTACATGACATAAAATAGGCGCCAAAGTAGGAGCCTCATTAATCCTGGGGCTAACGCTGAACTTTTATCACAGCAGGATCCTTCAGCCATTGCAAACCGGTTCTTCTCTGACAAATCCTATAACTGGCACTGCTGCAGCACAAGGGCAAGGGTGGTGATGGCCCAGGTTTTAGTTTAGAAAGAACTTGTCATATCAAAGAAGAACAGCTGCAARAAGAATGGACTAAATGCAACCACAGCAATCTATCTAAAGCAAACTGGAGCAGTATCTCTCCTCATCAGCTTCTAGTAACCTCTTAACCCTCCTCTTCCACCCTACCACACAAGCCTCCAGAAGGGTTATGATTACACMACCAGTGCATCACTCCACACAGATCAAATCAACCCCATGCACACTGTGATAAAAACTGCAGTAAGACTGGATCATCTTGGCACTCTGCATGATACAAGTCAGCCCCACCAACACCACTGTGCAAAGTGCAGCTACTCCATTTCTAGGACTAAATAAATTTCTCTGCACAGCTTTGAAATGCATCATATTAGTGCATTAGCATATAAAGAGGTGGTTCAGGTACTGCATTAAAGCACGATGCAGCGTAGGTGCCTGCCCACATGTGTACTAATAAACCCCACACTAGCACTTTAGGAACAAGGGCTGCATAGGAATTAAATGAAGCACAAGAGAAGCAAACCTGATGACTTCTCTTTGTTGTTTTTTTTGTCTTACCAATGAAACAAAGCCTACATCAGGAGCACACTTACCAACTTCTACAGACGCAAAACTAGAACCAGCCRACTGAGCTGCTCCTTGCACTCATACAGTGAACAATGACAGACTCRCAATGCAAACACCTGGTCAGCAAGTAAATTTTCACCAGATTTGTTTTCTGGGGCTTACATTCAGATGAGGGGTTCGGGCTTGGTATTAGACACACTGTCCTTGCTAGGGCTGAGGCACATACAGGCACGGACAGTAATCCTTCCCACTAGGGAACTAACATATTGGCTACTCAGTCAAGAAAGATGATCCCATRTCACAACCAACAGCAACAGATGGACTAGGGCTTCAACTCCCTGGTCCCTCTTGTTTCTCTCTAACAGCTATTTTACATGTATCGCCTTACAAGGATGGCCCTTCCCCAGAGTCTGGCCATGGCTTCCTTGCTCATCTCATTATTCAGGTATACCACTCCCCCTTCCCTATCACCACCACAACTGAAAGAAAGATGTTCTAGTTCACAGATTTATGTGATATTGCCTGCTTCCTTTTTACCTGAAGGAAGGAAATAGAGAAACACTGAAACACGGTTTTCCTTGCTGCTGCCATCCCCACTCCAGAGACAAACACATTGAAGATATCCATCTCACCTGTATGCCCAGCCAGCTGCACCCACGAGTAGCGTTTCTTGAAGGGGCTGATGACTGGTAAGTTAACCATGGTTTTAATTGTATGCCATGCCTTTTTCTGGAATACAAAGGAAAGAAATATTAAGTYGGGCAAAAGCTGAAATCCTGACATGCCACAAACCTACCACATAGCTTCATGCATGTTGAATTGTTCCTCATTAATCTGTAAGTGCTCAAAGRTGGAACCACAAAACAGACACTATGATCATATATATATTTACACACATGCAACCAAGAATGGACAAATACTTAAATATAGTGCCCTACCACCCGCAAGAAAGCTGCCTGCAAGAAATAAAAAAAAAGTCATACTGCGCGTCACAGGCCTGTTCTTAGCCACACCTGACCCTCTGTGTGTCTTGAGTCATGCAGTATGCGGAGAGCAGATGCTGAACACACACTTACGCACATTTAAGTTTCCATGAGACGTGAACATAAGCTGTTTGCCACTGTCAGCAATACTTCCTTTCCCAGAGAACTTCAGCATCACCTCGTGATTAACRGCTTTCTCCAAGTCAGCAGGTGAGTCTTACTGTGACAGATGCATAGAAAATGCATCTCCAGTTGGACATGGAGGTCACCCAGGTCCCTCAGCACCCGTTAACAGTGTGCTGCAGAATCTACTCCAGGTCACGGATTTTCCTGCTCCCTCCCTTCTTTCCCAATCTTGTTACTTTTTAACAAAGCTGGGCATTGCGGCAGGCAGACAGGGAAACGGAACAGCTGCTCACCAACAGCAGCCGAGTGCTCTGTCGCAAAGGCAGGAAGGAAAAAAAGAGTAGAAAGTGACAGTCTTGTGCTCTGGAACTGAAACCCGGGTGGGAGAGAACCACAGCCCACTGGCATTCATGTTACACTCTAAGGGCTCCCAAAGTGCTTCACAAACAAGGACAGCAGGCTCATTTCTTCTGTCACTAGGACATGATATCCTGCTGGAGGAAAAGAATGGAACTGCACAATACTTGGGCACAAGAATTTAGCGCTGAGGGGTTTTTGCTGAGATCAAGTATAGTTGGGGATTAGGCTGCATTTACAGAAGTGCTTATCAACRGCCTAACTGGGATTCACCAAAATCAATGGGAGGCATTGATTTCACTTAAAACTAGTTTAGGTCATTGCTCAACACTTGAAAAATCCACCTTCAAAACAACCATGTCTTCTTTAGCAGGGACACTGACCTGACAATGCTTAGGATACCTGATTTTTATTGCCTTCTACACTAACTTCTACAGAACTGAAAAATACAAAAAGTGAAATTGCAGGCAATAACACMCAGGTAAAATGCATCTCTCCAGATCACACTCTGACCTGGCCATGCTTCCCCAAACTTCTTCACTTATACCAGGTTTCTTATAAGGTATCCTCCAGCGATGTTGGTCACCATGGGAGGGCAAAACCCTGTGGCTACCTTAGAATGCRTCAAGAGGATATGTGAACTCACAGACGCAAGTGATCTTTCTTTTAAGGATTTGTCTTCACAAGGAAGTTTTAASTTATGCTGCAGATTAAACTGACACAACAATACAATCACCATATGAGCATACTTATTCTGAAATAAGATTGCTTCTTCCTATTTAAATTATGTTGGTTTTGAAYGCAATTCAAGCTGAAATGAAGTCACTCTCGGTCTGCCCTATGTGGCAGTAATACTTTTGAAAACATACTGTGCCAGTGAGAGGCAGCATCCAAAGAAAATCTTGGATGTTTGAGAATCATGAAGAGTCAGTTGCACTTACTACAACTCCACAGATGTTACTAGCTCTAGCTAAACTCCAGTGTCATAAATACCTTCTGCGGGTTTAAATGACCTTTTCATATTCTATATTATTTGGATTTCATATTCTATATTATTTGCTTTAAGTCATTCCAAACTGCAACCTTGCAGTGCTAAACAGTGACTTGGCTCTATCACAGAGCTAGCTGCTGTTTAGTGAGGATGAGAGAGACTCTTGTACACCACTTATAAATGTTCTTAGCCTTCTTCTGGAGGAAAGTGCARTATACCTGTTGTTATTCAAGTAGCAAAGATAAATTACTTTTGTATAGTCTATTTGCCAKATTTAACTGATAGCAGAAGCCCTTCAGTCTACTCTGCTGTTTCTACTCCAGAGGGACACAGCCCTAAGTTATTTAAAGAACAGTTGAAACTAAACATGATTCTGAATTAAAATGACCGCTTTGAACGTAACTCCAGCCAAAGATTTAGTTTTTGAAGATTCCAGCCCAGTTTTCAGGGTAACACTGCTTTTTCCCCCATCCCTTAATGAGAAGTCAGCATTGCTCCATAACTCTCCCATAAAGATCCTATACTCATCATAATGTCCTCCTCCTAACAAACTGCATCCTGTCTCCCAATGACTTGTAATACTGCTATATCCAGAAGTGATGAGAAGCTCAGGTTTTCAAGGAACGCACATCAACTGTCAATGCAACACCACACTCCAGTGGCTTCCCTGCCTCCTCCCTCCCACCTACCCCCAAGAAGCTGCAGCTTTTATTACTGTGGGTGTGAAGGAGAGACAATGGGCCAGATTCAGCCCCAGCTAAAGGGGACTTCGGCTGCTTAGGTTACAGCTGCCCTGGATGAGTATGTTTAAACTACTCATCCAATAAGCAGACACTGACAATTTTTTTTTTATTCTAAATAAACTCTTCACAAACCTTTTTCCCYCTCAAGACAGGGAAAGCATGAGGCTCAAGCTACGAGGGAAAGGATTGCTTCCASACCCATCCCATGGGGCGTGCTGCCATCGGCAGGGGTTCAGCAGTTGCACTTTCCTCTACGGCAACTTCCAGTCTCCCAACTCACTCAACCCAGGAATGCAAATTGCCGGGATGCAAACAGGGCTGCACGCTGTTGGAGCAGTGGTGTGAGTGGGAAGATGAAAACTTTGTGTGCCTGCTGTGGGAGGAATCTTTCTCACTTCTATTTCTAAAGCAAGATCTCTTCCTCTTTGTTAGCAATGGTATTATGTGCTTTTCAAATCACTGCTGCAAAGGCAAAGAGGACTGCTACCACTGCCCATCTGTATTTGCAGTCCATATCTCCCTCAGTCCCTATTTCTTCTAGATTCCTGSTCAGTCTTCCTTGATATTTTGCTCTGCCTGGGCTCCTCCAAGCTCTCATTGCTTCTAGAYGCCCAGCCAGCGTATGATATTCACATATATTCAGGGAAAACTGAGATACCTCTGTATCAGGATTGCCTGAGTCAGATGCCCTTGACATCACTGATGCTGTTTTATATGCCTCTTGAGTCAAAATACTCAGTTTTCCAATAGGAAAAAGGAAACCATTCCAAAAGGGCCAAAAGGCAAACATAAGAAACATTAACATTCTAAGATTCAGCACATAAGTTACTCAATGTGAACAGTAGCTGATACACTATATATATCTCCCTAAGAAATAAAAAGTGTGAGATGCTAAAGAGGGGAAAAGCCAGTTTCCTGCCAACGGGTCAGCCTGTGTGGCAGGCTGTGCCCCTGGAACTGCGTCCCTGGTAGCAAACAAACAAAAATTCAAGGGAAGAAAATGGGAGAACCGATTCCCGCAATGCAGCCACAATGCATGCAGAGAATTGTGGCTTGGTATCTGACATTGATCTGTGTTATCTGGATTACTCTTTTAAATCACTRTTCTGAATTTGAAGCACAGCACTGAAGAGAAGCATACATCCATGCAGCAGATGTGGCAGACTTGCTCTGTGTTAGCATTGGCRTATGCAGACAAGATGCTGGCCAGATGAGGTATTCCCAACCTATTCAACCCTGGATACAGGTAGCTGTTGCCATCATGACATTAAGAAACAGCAAAGATGAGCAGCCACTGAGAGCCACTGGTTCCTGTAAGTGCAGCTTTCTCCAGGCCTTTTCTCATGACGAGAGCACAATTTCGTATGTTACTAGTATGCAGAAGCACAGCCATGGTGATCCTGTCCAAATACACCACTAGGTCTTGGCTGAGGAAAACCCACTAAACTCACTGGGAGCCATTTCATCCATTTTAAGGGGTTTTGGCTCAGGCCTCATTGTCCCCAAGAATTAATCCACAGGAACTAACCGGCTTTCCCGAAACCCTCCCACTATTTCAGGACAAGGGCTATAACACCCTAACAGCCAGGCTCACTGAACAGGTAAGTGCAGACTCCCTGAATTGGGTGGGGTTTTCTTGGTTGCTGCTGCTGCTGTTGTTCTACAGGCAGCATAGAACAACTGAAATCTCTCTCTAAGCATATGCTGAATCCCTCAGGGACAGATGAGCCACTCTGACTCCTAAGGGCAATGGGGGATAGGGACCTGAACCTTCCTCTGCTGTTCTGTGGAAAAATGAATGAAACCTCTCCCTTATTTAAGGGTAAAATGAAAACAAAGATCTCRGTTTTGTGAACACCTTAAACACATGTAACTACCCTCAGGCAAGCACTGACAAACAGGCAACATACACAGGAATTTGCAGAATTGAGTCCTAAGTGAAGCAATTACAGTAATTAAAAAACACCAATCCCATCTAAACTAGTAAGTATCAGGGGTGGGGGGGTGGGGGGGTGGGGAGGTGTGGTGTAAATAAGAAAAACCTTTTCTTCAGAAAAAAAACCCTATCAGTTTTAATAATCCTAGCATGTTACTTGAAACTATAGTGAGTTAAAGAACAGAAGTACATGAAATGTAACATAAACCAACAGGGTCTCTAAAAAAAGTTCCTTTTTCCATCAGTAGCARAGTGGAGGAGTAGTTTCTTGCCTGAGCTGGTAAATTTTCACGGAAATTATGCTAGACTATAGTAAACAATGACCCTTGAATCCTTTTTYCAGGAAAATTTCAGCAGTTTCTTTATCCAAGATCCTGTTGTCTTTTTTTTTTTGTGCACTAGTACAAAGCCTACGCAAGCCTACAGAGAGCTATTATGACAGCAAGAAACAAAAGGATGGAGAGAATTTTCTTTGTAATCTTTTTTTTTTCCCCCCCTAAGAAAGACTACTTAATTGTCAGTCATCATAATCTACTGTTCTCGTAAAGTCCTTACATCATTTAGGCTAAATTCTGCCACGCTGGGACATGGGGGCTGAAATCTGATCTGTATTGCTGGTTGCCACTGCCTACTCAGTGTCTCACTAACTCCTAGAAGGAACAAAGTTCCTCCACAGGGACTTGCAAGGAATACAGAAAACTATAATTATCAAAAAGTTACTACATGTGTTTCAAAATAATTCTGTAAGAGCCATGTGCCCAAAATGCAAAAGCACTGAGCAATACCTCGCCTGACAATCCGAGCCAAGGCAGTGCAAACGAGGAAGCGTGCGAGAAGGTGATGGGTGGTGGCCTCTTTCCAGACACAGTGACCGTAACAATAGTGACTGGAAAAGTAACACCTGGGAACCCACCAGACCATTAGCTGGAACTGCCTTCTACGAGCGGGCCCTTAGCTAACACTAAGCATTACTAAACTGGGTTTCAGTTATGACTTATCCAGGCACAGTATTAATCATTCTCCAGTGGCTCACCTTTCTGTTGTGAATTTCCCCCCCTCTTCTTCTCTTCCTTCTTCCTTCCTGGGTCACACACTAGCACCTATATTACTCTCTTTGAGTGATACAACAAATCCTCATAAGGTCCATAAGATTATTCACAGAGCTGTCGTAAGTATCAGTGTGAGCAGGTGGTAGGGTCTAGTCCTGCAAATAGGTCTCTGTTAATATTTGTTCCTTCTAAACTCTGTGTTTTACAGTTTTATTATTGCTTCAGTTTTACTTTTTATTATATATACATTTACTTAACTCAATAAGATGTTTTTAAAACCCTGTGAGTTAATTTTACCTACAAAATACTTGACTGTTTTATTTACCTTAGTTTATTAAAACTGAAATAAATCAGTTTGAAAGCTAGTTTGTTTTCTTAATTCTTTATGCCATTTTACTAAATTAATTCAACTTGGAAAATGAAATTAACATATTCAGATTTGTTCTCCATTTTCAGTATTGTCACTTTATTTGAATTGGCTTTGACCTGACATATTGGACCTGCACATACAAAGAACTTAGGTCCAAAGCTACTAACCATATTATTTTAATGAACTAAGCCTAGCCTGAACAAAACGTTGCTTTCATCTGTTTCAATGCAGCCACTACCTGCCGTTACCATAAAAAGCTTCCATAAGAAATTATTCTGAGCAGACCACAACTAAGACAATTACTAGCCTAATTTAATTACCCTGTAATTAGATACGCTTCTCTCTCCCTGTGAATGTAATCAATAACTACACTACTACAATTTCAACCTATTAAAAAAAAAATCACAAACACTTTAACAAAGAGAATCTACTGCTTTGTCAAAAACCACAATATTCTACCAA
Source organism: Oceanodroma leucorhoa (assembly GCA_030449065.1). Taxonomy (NCBI): domain Eukaryota; kingdom Metazoa; phylum Chordata; class Aves; order Procellariiformes; genus Oceanodroma; species Oceanodroma leucorhoa. The sequence continues at coordinate 1,791,791 of JASVER010000065.1, forward strand.
GACGTTATCAGCGTAATTTCCCCCAAACCAATGAGTTTTCCGTAGATGCAGTTTCACAGCAGCCAGCTTCAAATGTTATCAGGGATTTCATTTTTTCAAGGGAATGCAGCTCTGGGACAGCCAACCATATGGTTTCATCTCATGGAGAGATCTGGGGATTTGAGTGATGTTATATATATAAAAAAAAAAAAAAAATTAAAGGATAGTGAGAGTTGCTGAGCAACGTGGTATCTTTCCGGTTACAGTCACAAAATTTGCCTACTGAGGGATTCTGGTTTTGAGTTCTTTCAGTTTGAGGCTTAGTGTAGTTGTCCTTGCAGATTTGAAAGAGGCAGGCAGTTRCCTTGGTCAGATCCAGATCCTGGAACAGCAGACATTTTTATGTCCAATATAAGCAAGTTATAATTATCCTTGTTTTTTCTTCTAATAATATATACAGATATTTATCTACACACATACATGCACGCTTTTAAAATATCTAAATCAGTTAGTAAAAGCTTTTAATTATAGTTGATCAAAATGCCATGACTTTTTTTTTTTTTAATTGTCTAGACTATAACAACTCCTAGGTGGGATCATTTGGTATTTGAAGAAACTTAGAAGACCTAACAAGGCATCGTACTGCAATGGAGAAAGTGARGCATAACTGTCATTTTTCCTTATTTGTTGGGAGAAATATAACTTAAATATCCACAAAGGCTCTGTGTAGGGAAGCAAGGTGCAAGATTTGCCTATAGCTAAAACAAAAATACCTCAAATAACAAAACAAAACAAAAAAAAATCCCTGAATTTGTCATATAAGGCACTTACTTTATACTTTCAGTGACCGGTTTCTGTGCTTTTGCCCCTTATTAAAGGTTTCTGGAATCCTCAAACTAAGGAGATTCTTGCTGCCAAGTCTACTACCCACTTGGCTGAATCAGACATGAATCACAAATCAAGACAAAGATCTCAATGGGTGGGAGGTGAAAGAGTAAGTCAACAAGAAGAATGCTCCCCAAGCAAGCTCTGACAGGACTATGTGAGCAAACACTCACACAAACCTTTATAACTAAGTTTCTGAGTGCAACACTTAATTCAGCTCCCAGGATAGGGTGAGGCTCTTAGAGCAACTGACTTAGCCCCGTTATTACCACATTTTATCTTCTCCTGTCACTGGGCAGTAAACAGGTTCCTAATGCACACAAACACTAGTCCACACAGTAGTGATTGTTGATCACTAGACAAAAAGGTATTTAGGGCCAGAATCAAAATGTTGCTCTATGATAACTTAGATCAATGGATAGCTGAGCCCAGAGTCTGGAGATTTGGGCACCTGCTTCAAAAAAGTCTGTGCCCTGACCTGATATGCAACAGCATCATTCTTCAGACTGTCAGAGGTGCTATGCCAACCAACGTCAACTGATAATTTGTCCAAATCACTGCAACTGGCCTTCTGCCAGGGCAGCTGTGTTACCTCAAATGCTGTCAGCTGTCACTCAAGGAATGCCATGTAACCATGTCCCCGATCAAGGAAATCACTGAGCAATCTCCACGTGCCAGACACCTTGGGAGCCTTGACATTCCTTGCATCTGCTTCAGTCCCCAAGGGAACTAACACTCGCTGCTTTGTCACACAGTTGATCTTCCTATGGTGTACGAGTGCCAGCTGCAGCTGTAAGACTGATGATCAACAGCAAGGGAGAACACACGCTCCTGAAGAACGGCAGTTTGCATGCTACACGAGCAACTTCCTGATCAGCACCTCTCATCAGACTGCCAGGCAAACTGTGACTACACCTTCATCTCTCCCTCCCTCTCCTTCACCATCCAGCCTCCAAAGCTTTGAGAAGAAATGRTGCTCAGCCTGTACTTAGTCCTTGACGCTTCCGGTTTTGCACTCAACCATGGGTGAAGGCCACAGCTGCTCAACCAGCATTTGGCAGGTGTATCCTCTGATTGCAGGGGTTTCATTTCCTGTTTGTACCACACTCAACATGGGCTGGACTAAATCTTCAGAGTCATGAGAAACACTTTATGCAATAAGGAGAAAAAATGCTGTAAGACAGAAGCCTCAGGTTTCTGTGTTTTCTCCTCTGTCACACCTCACCATGCAGTGAGATGCATACATCGTTTGGCTCACTACCCTTTAGGATACTTGGAAAGCTTGCTGGATATTCATTAAGTCTGGACTAAAGGAAGAAGTGAAGGAAAGAGAAACGGATGGTCGGTATCGAACTGAATTACTAGGAGCACAAAATCCCACGTCCCACTCCACAGCTGGATCCTACTTGTAATTCCAGGAGCAGTCCCTCCCCAAACCAGAGGAAAATGAAGTGCGAAGAAGTGAAAGCATTGCTTGCCTTTCTGCAAATACCATCAACAGCCGCAGTCTGCTGACTATTCTGTAGGAATCAACATTGGCATTTTGTTTCTGATCATTATCAAGTGAAATATCTACAAACTTTGTCATTCCCAGGCCAAAAGCCAAAACAGTCAAGGAATTAGATGGCTTTAAAGCTGCACTGTCACAAGGGTTTCCTCCACTTTTCTCACAGTGATGTTGTAAAAGCCAATACCATTGACTGAAAGACAGATTTTATTTTAGCAAGAATCAACATTTTCTGTTTTAAGGGATACTGAAAGGTCTACCTTTGATAGCAGGCATTAAACATGGCCATTATCTCTACCTTTGCAGCTTGTGCTCTGCTCTGAAAGACACCAGTTCTCTAACACGATAGAGCTCTGCCACCTGTCCCTACTGAACTCAGGAAAACTGAACCAAAGAGCTTCTGCCCCTACCAGGGTTCTGCCAGAACATCAGTCTTGCTGGAAACTGAAATGTTATTATCCAAGAAGTAAATGGAAAGTTCCTTACTATAGGAAAGTTGACTCACTTTCAGAGCCCAGACATTTGAGATTTATCCAGGCTGTCCATCACCTAGAACAATTTTGTGATAAATCAAACACCACTTTAGCAGATGGTGTGGCAGAAGGAAAGAAATCTTTCTTAACCTCCAAAACAGCTGCAGTTTAAGTCTTCAGAAACTTCCTATGCCACAGTTGACAATTTGAGAATTCCCTGCCCATCCTCCATCTATCCTCCGCTTGCCACAGGTCACTGCTTGACATCACCAGTCATGAGAAAGGGACATCTGGAAAGACAACACTCTTTAGATGAAAAAGTAGGTATGACACAGAATTGCCAGTTCCAAACAGGATGAATATTTGGGTATACTTAAAACCCAAACACATCCACACTTCTCTATACATAAACCAATAAATAGGTTCAGCCTAAAACATAAGCACGATTTGTTAGGGCACACATGTGTCATTTGTGACCTGTGTATGACCTCAAATCCAAATGTACTACAAGTGCCAATCCATTTAAATCAGGTGTGGTTTCTGCATAACATCAAGAGAGACTGTGTTCTGGCAACAAGCCAGGAAATAACTTCAAGCAGCTAATCTCCCCTGAGTGAACTCCAGGCACTGGGGAAGGAAGCTGAGCATGCGCTTCATCTGATTTGCTAAGGTGGTGCAGACTGCTGCCTAGACACACAGCGCTATCCTGCCTGCCCTGCAGTTCAGGGCTAGGCTCACCACCAGTTTAACACCCCACTGATTCAGTGGCCACAAAGGAATCTCCAGTCTGAGCAGATAAAAAGAAATGAAGGCAATTTTAGTGCTTATCCTTTATTACATTTCCCCATTCGCCACAAACCACTACCATCAAACAGAAATTGCAAAATTGTCTTCTATTAACTGATCGAAGACTCCCCTCTTCCTATCATTGGCAGCTTGGGTTAGTGAACACATGTTGAAAGCTCACCATGCTTTCAATGTATCCTTGTGTAAGGGCCTCAGAAGCCGTATCCCATATAACTCTGAGATTCTGCCTGAAAGGAACGTAACACTGTAAAAGTGGAAGACTATTGTGCTAGAATTCATTTTTTCCTGTAGGAAAGCATAGGAGGCACAAGGAGTTAAGGTTGCTGTAAGAACCTACTGGTTACCTGTGATGATTGTACTCCAGTTTGGTCACTATTCCGTCAAAGTTTTGACAAACTGGAGGAAAGTTCAGGGACGAATAACAGACACCCTATCGCTGAGGCTGAAAGAATTGTGTTTGTTTATCCTGAGAGGACCAAGCATGGCAACTGTCTTCTAGTACACAACAAGTTTTCATAACTATAAGAGCAGTCAATTTTTCTCCACGTCCACTGGGAAGGACAAGAACAAATGGGTTTAATTTGCAACAAAAACAAAACATTCAGGTGAGATATCAGGAAAGGGTTTTCCAGGRGTATCAGTGAGTTTTCAAACAGGCTGGACAAATGCCTGTAAAATCGTGGTCTAGCTCAGTCACAGGGGACACTTGACACCAAGATAGAACTGGGCTGATCCCAGTGTCAATGAGTTGCAATACTTTTAAAGGAGTTCTACTCACAAGCACCAAGATGGTTCATCATCAATGGTCTAAACACACTTATGTCCTGCAGGACAGTGAAGAAAGTTACGTGGTCCCTTTCTGTGCTTTATTTCCATTTCCTAAAAAGTATTAAAACATTCATTTAAAAAATTAAGTCCCTCACATCAACACCTGTCTGCAAATCAGGATTTCTGAAATTATTGTATGCATGCATGTACATATGCCCATAYATATAAAGAGGTTACTGACAGTACATTAACTACATTTTAAAAATGTACTTACATAACTTTTTTCTTTCCTACCATGATAATTCAGTTCTAACATCCTAAAATGTTGGACACTCATTTGCAAAAGATCTGAGCAAACTCCACTGCCTCAGTATGGGATCTAGGTCCAGACATGTGCCCTTTCTCTGCTCCGGTTCCCACAACTGCAGGCWGTAATAGCTCCACTTCAGAACACTGTTGAACAACTTCAGTAATTAATGCTTGTAAACTAAATTAGAGGCACTCAAATAAGGCATTCAAGTACTCAAATAAGCAGCAATATAGTGTTAAGTGAAAAGGATTATTAAAGTCTAAAAATACGTCATGTAAAAAACAGATCAGACATACACTGGTAACAGTTTGCCATCTGCTCTTCTAATCTATCACAAGACCAAGTCCAGTACTCCATCTCTCCTCTCCTCCTTTGTCTCCTCCAAACTCACACCTCCATTTTCCTCTAAAGAAGCGTAAGCAGTTACTGCTTCACCTATCACGTACGCCACTGTTCAAATACGGCCCACCCTTTGCAATGGAATGCAAGTGCCAACACGCGATAGGCGCTGTTATTTAGCAGGGTGTGGTATTTACCTAGGGGAAAGCCACATCCTTCAGCAACCACTTTGATAACTCTGAGCTTTAACGTAGTAACCGTGAGATTATTCCAAACCATAGTAACTGTGAGATTATTCCAAACCACTGTGTTGAAAGGATTAAAAAAAACCAAACCAAAACAAAACAAGAAAACCACAAAAAAAAACAAACCAAAACAAAAACCACGACACCAAAAAAACAAGCAAACAACAATTTGGGTTAATATCAGACCAGAACAAGTGAGACCAGTGTCCCAGACAGGATGATAGCCCATAAATGGAACGTGGCAATGATGGAGAAACCCAGAATTAAATGGAAATAGGGACCSTTCACCTTCCCCCATAGGAGTGAGAGGGCCTTCTCAGTCACGAGGCAGTTGTTTGKTTTTGGAGCAAACCTAAGATTAGAGAAACTCCTCCTGCCCCAAGTCAGCACTAGGAACTATGTAAGGAATCCAGAGAAAAGATGACTTCTCCCTTGAGCAAAACCACAGGATCAAAAGAAAATTTCTGTTAACAGAACAGCACAAGAAAGGCGAGTTGAATTCCTCCTCCGTATCAGAAGCAGGTAGTCCCAGCAGACAAGGGATTATTTAAGATTTTAATTTCCATAATGTAGCCTTAAGAAAGTCAAATTCAGACCTTACATAAGCAGGAGTGACTCAACGGAAGACTGAAACTGAAACAAGGCATGTGCCTTCCTGAAGAGTTGTGGGCATTTGAACAACAGTGAATGTGTTGTACAGAGTATGTTTCATCTGCCCTGGAGGTAAACAAATGTGTTTACAATCAAGATCCTGGAGATGCCACCTTTTTAGAAGTACAAACATCAATTGCCAATTATTAAGACGTGAACTCACCTAAAACTGAAATAAAATAAACAGGCTATAGTTTATACATAGACCATTTATCTACCRAAACTTTTATCTCATAGTAAAAAAGACCAAAAAACTCCATAAAACTTAAAAAGAATTTCATACTGTTGGTTCCTAGCAACAGAACTGCAAGCCACACTCCYTTATCTTGCACAACCACCTACACCAGCCTCCTGAAATATGGAGCAAGCAGCAGCTTCTATGCCAAATTGGACATAAGTAGCAGAACCCAAGAGTGACCAAGATCAACAAACCAGGACTCAGCAGACAAAGACAGACATTTGAAATGTCATTTGCAAGTGGTTTATGGTTTACACTGCACACAGGGGAACAAGCCATGCAGAGAAGTTACTTCACAAGCCAAGACTGATTTTGCTTCCCTGTCTGCTCTTTTTCTTGAGGAACGCAATGTAAAARGAAAATTGGCGACTTGGCTACATTCATCCTATAACCACTCCCTGTCCCAGACAGCATTGCTGCCTATACAGTCAGAGGACTGAAAAGGCAGACTGGGATCAAGACACAMAGCTATAGCAATGGGAGAGGACATATTTCTAGAGATAATGCAGAAAATCCCAATGGATGAACAGGGATGGAAAAAAGYTTTCTGTCACTCCAGTTTTAATGTTGGAATGGGAAACCATGCTCAGGACATCAGCAAGTCCTACTGCTGGAAAAAGAGTTGGAGACTGATAGTGTAGTAATTAACAAGCACAAGGCTATCAGATAGCATAGGACTTCCTCCCTCCCTGGTCTCATTGCTGAAGGCAGTCAGTCACACATTACCTTTGGTCTTGCYATAAACTTTGGGAAAACAAGTCAAGAAACTGTTACAGGGGCCTGATTAGTGCCCAAATCCATGCAGATCACTAGGCCAGAGAGAACTCCTGAGACTCACTTCTTCCTAACATATTTAAAATACAGCTTCATTATTTTTTCTGCTGAATGCTTTTGGTAGCCATGGTAGCATCATGAGCAAGTGACAGGCAAAAGCACCTGGAAGTCAGGAATCTCCGCTTTAAAATCCTCTCATAGGATTTTCAACAGAATGGCAGGATCTGTCCTGAAATGAGTACCTCGGGATTTAACTGCTTACTGCTTTTGCGTTAGTACAAAGAAGGCAAAAAAGTTCCTTATCTAAATTCCACAGAGCAAGACAATACAAACTGTATCCAATTATCAGCCCGAAATTCTGACACTCAGCATTTTGCACTATGAAAAGTGAAAGCTGGAGCGTAGGAAGGTTTCCTAGTTTCTTCAGATTACATTCTCCTCTGAACAAAGCTGACCCTTTGTGGACCCAGTGCCGCCGCGCATGGGTGGGAACGGCTGAGGAAGGAGCCCACAGCAAGTAGAGCTTATCATGATTAGAACATTCAGGTCAAGTGCACTTAGCCAACAACCCACTCAAACCCCGCAAAAGATAACAAACAGCCAATCTGCATGCACGAACACTGTTCACACAGGTTTTTATCCTTTCTATCACTGCATCACATAAGCATACAGCRATGGAGAAAAATACAGAGGCCACCTTTTAAGACTTGCTCTAGCTCTGCCTCTTTCAGAAGATGGGGTTTCAAACCCCAGATTTCCTGTACAGCCACTAAAGCACCAATGCACAAGAAGYCTTTCTGTTTCTGTGTGTCACTCTCCTGAGAATTGCTCTAAGTTACTCACCTCAAAGATGGGCAAAACCTGTTTGTTTCAGACTGAACAATTCCAACAAAACTTCAGCTGTTTCCAAGGCTAGAAAGAGATATATATTGATCCCATTACAAAATTCCTGAGGAATCCTCTGAAAAGCTTTTTAACCTTGAATTTTGAGGAAGGAGCCCGAAATTTTACAAGACGAAAGTTTTCAAAACAGGAGCAGGCCATGGGAGAAGCACAAGTCAACCTGACCAAATCTGGCAAATTGTAAGAAGCTCAAGTTCATTTCCAAGTCAGCACACATTAGTCTTTCGAAATTACCTTCTGTGGAGATTGCTGGGCACGGCACACACAAGGGATCGATGGAGCTCAGCTGTGGTCAGCCATCCCACTCTTCAGGCACAGRCGAGCTTGAGGAGGCTCAGCTGTGCACGAGGCAGCTGTGACCTAGGTTTGCCCGATACAAGAGGGCCATCTCCCACAGGGCCTGAAGAGCCTCTCCAAGCACAGCACTCCTTTCAGTTGCCTCTTTAGCACRGGCATGTGAAATGGGCCAGCCAGCTCTAGCACACTGTGCAGCACACGCTTTGGAAAGGAAGGGATGACGAAACACCATTGCCATGTGTCGGCACCTTCCACTACTGGAACATGTTCAGATGCAGAGTTATGTCTGTGCTGGAACTTTAATGTCTTAAATGCAAAACTGATGACTCAGAAGTTCTCAGAATTGAAGTTTTCGGTGCAAACTTAAGTTATCCTCCTTATGGCAACGCTCACCCTTTTCTGCAGAGCTTATGATATAGTCTTTAATTATATAATAACATAGTGTAGTTCCTATCCATTCAGTGTAAACAAACAATTCCTGATTCTATAAAAAGCAGCTTTTCTTTTTATTCTGTCCTCATAGGTTTTATCATTTTTACTTCACTTACTGGAAATCTACTGTAAACATAGTTACTGAGTTTTGTGTGGTAGTTATAAGACAGCCAYCACTGCAGTAGTAGAGTGCTTTCCAAGTTTTAATGAATTTGTTTTCACAATCTCTGCTACGCAAACTCTTTTATCCATATCTTATAGGGAAAATACTGAAGGAAAGAGGTTAATATGAAGAGTACCCGCTAATTTTGAAAGCCCAATCTGAASTGTCAATTTTTGCTTTTCCTAATACCTAGTGTTTTATACAAGACTGTAGAACATTAACTTTGGTTGCAGGTACAAACGTTCACCATTTCTGCTAGTAAGACCCATATTCTCAAGTCTGTCAATAGGAGAAATGAGAAAAGTACAATTAGTGGCCATGGTGAAAGTCTGCATAAATAACTTGCCTAGTCTCTCCCATGGACACTGTGAAAGACCACCAGTTCTCCACATCAGCATTCAGCAGCATTAAATCCAGTCAGTCTTTCTCCTCCTGTGATCTGCCTGATTTGGTGCATACCTACCTATGAAGAAACAGAGGTCCTGCAACATATGGCATCAGTCACTATGGAACTGTAACTTGTCCTTTGAGTCGATCGGAAATATAAAACAGCTGCTTATTAGTTGAGAGTCATGCACTCTGTACATCAAGTACTATGCCTGCTTGTAATTAAAGCCAGTAGAATATTCATATACCCACACTGCAGTCACTTTAGTTCTTTTATTTCATATATTTTCAATGCTTAACTGAATGATGATTTCTTAATACAGTTGTCTCACATTCTCCTGATGTGTTTTTTCTGAGAATGTACTTTCCTTGTTTTTTAAAGAAATAGTCCTGCTTGCCCATTAAGTTTTGATCTTCTGTCTAGTCTTTCCCTTACACTTCCAGTGGCATTCCCAACCAGTCCCAATCACTCCCCTCCTACTTACCTGTATGTATCCTGTATGTATCCTGTACCTATCACAACTCCCTTACCTGCCTCATCTCCAAAGTTTTGCTCTTGACTAGCCTGTATTACAATCACGCAGCTTCCTGCTGCAGTGTGTCTGCCGATAAGACTGGTCATTTGAAAGCACAAGAGAAGACCACTACCTGTGCCACATGCTCAGGAGATCTTCGAAGATTTTCAGCAGCAGTGGCAATTTCAGAGCACCTGAACACGTTCMAGTAGTGGAAGGTACCGACACATGGCAATGGTGTTTCGTCATCCCTTCCTTTCCAAAGCGTGTGCTGCACAGTGTGCTAGAGCTGGCTGGCCCATTTCACATGCCCGTGCTAAAGAGGCAACTGAAAGGAGTGCTGTGCTTGGAGAGGCTCTTCAGGCCCTGTGGGAGATGGCCCTCTTGTATCGGGCAAACCTAGGTCACAGCTGCCTCGTGCACAGCTGAGCCTCCTCAAGCTCGCCTGTGCCTGAAGAGTGGGATGGCTGACCACGGTTGAGCTCCATCGATCCCTTGTGTGCACTACATACAGACTTCGAGGAGCACCAGCACCTCAAAGGTGAGAAGTAGAAACCTACATTTGATTCAGCACTCCACCACAGGAAACAAAGAAAGTAGAGCACAGAAATGACATGCTGTCCACAGTGAACATCACTGAGAAGAAACACTGCAGTGTTCTCAACTATATGGAGCTGCCTGAAAAAAGCTAAGACACAAAGAAAGCTGTGTTCTCTGTAGCAGCTCTGAGTAGTGAAGGCAGCTAAAGCTAAGACTGGATCATTTTATGTCAGGATGGGGCCGAGACCAGGGGACAGAATCAGTTATATTGACAATGAACAATGATTTCCTACCATCACTGGAAAACAAAGCCATTCTCTTTCTGTGCAGTGTTCAATGTAATTTACCAAGAGATGTTACCCTTATCATATGGAAGTTGTATGAAGACTACAGCAGTTTGCATTCTCCTCTGATACATCACAAGTGAACTGTGCCATTGCCCCTAGCTTTCTTACTCACACAGTTCTGCGACATCCCAGCTTCCTGTTAAACAGGTAATCATTTGGTGGACTGATGAATCATACACATTTCAGTGCCAATTACATGCAGACATAACATGTACCTATACCTATTCTTTACCACCTGTAACCACACCTCTGTTATTAACCTGGCTCAAGTATGGATGAGGTCAGAAGGCTGATGAAGAACAGCTGATCGAAGTTGAATGTGAGTAAAATAAAGGTGGTATCGGTGGGCTGGGGTAAACTGTTTAGGGAGTTTGCATTCGCTGCGCCACCTTACTTGGATATTTCAGCCTGTAGACAAGGAGTGTTCCTGGATTCTGGGTTAATGCCAAGCTCCCACAAAGCTGCGTCTGTGTCATGCTTGCTATAGTCACCAACTGGCTCGGAGATTCTGTCCCAAGCTCTAAATCTGGATCATGCCAGGTCTATGATATTGCTTCAAATGAGCTGCCGGTTGGTCTTTGGCTAACTTCTTCCCRAGCTTGCCAAGGAATAGAAGGTTTGGTAACAGGCAACAGTAACCAGGCCTGATGGGTTCAGGGTAGGTTTCTATCAGTCTCACTTTTCCATGTTTTGGAATGGAAAGGAAAATCTCATCCCTTGTGGGAAGCTCRGTGTTTACTGATACAAAAACCCACCCAAATGCTGCTGGCTACGTGTTATCCCAGAAAGCATTCTCCACTACTGACAGGAATGGATCAGTTAAGCACTGGAAACAATATACCAATGTGTTTGCTAGTGTGACACTGGATGAACAGGTGGCCTCTCCTCCTTCCCTATGCTTTCCCTCAGAATAAGCTGATGCAGACTAACACCTGTTTGGTTTTTTTTTTAACTGGTATTTTTCCCCAGGTATGCTATGCTATGGACAGACAACACCATCTTGCCCAACTTGTGAGCTTTTTAGAGGAAGCTCAGTTGGTAAAGCAAGTTGAGAAGAGCACTTAAAAATGCACTCTAAACCTACGCTACGCAAGATCCAAATTACCATGGACTGACAAGCAAATTATTTCTGCCTCAGCCCCCTTTCTCCACAAAACCTACACTGACAGAGAAGGTAGAAGAGAGCCAGTGACTCTACTGGTGCTGTACATAAGACAAGATCACTTTTTCCTTCCAAGATGTGCAAGGATAATACTACCTTTTCTGCCATCACATTTTATAGATAATCACCACAAAATGCTGTATGATGATCCTTAGTTCTTCTCTCAGTCACTGCTAAACAAAACAGCTATCTACCACATAAATATAATGAGCATTCTCAGCTTCCAGAAATATTAGCTGTATTAAATTGCATCACATTGTGAGCATTTAATCAAACTGATTCACTTTAACACATTCCATTTATAATAAACCTTAGATGTGAGTTGAGAGGTTATTTTTGTCTATGTTAACTACTACACATTCAATTAAAAAAAATGTTCACCCTCATCAAACCAGTCTAATAGGGTAAGAGTGTCAGAACCCAAAAATATACGTAGACATGCAAAATTTCCAAACTATTGCTCCAGCCACTACCCTTGTTCCTCTTCAGACTGGCATGAGCTTTCACAAATAAATCTTCAACTCTGCTGAGTCGCTGACAGCCTGAGAAAAATCTGCTTAGGTATGCCCTCTTTAAATATGAATGCATCACCTGATGAGGAGGAGTCGCTGTTAATTTCTTTCCTTCTTTCCAGATGTAATAAGCATTATAAGGAGGTTTGAACTGTAGAAGTGCACATACACAGAAACTTCTATAACATACCTAATCCAACAGGTCCATAAGAAAAAAATTATAATAGAGCTCTTCTAATTTTAAACTGTACACCCAAGCAACAACATGTCCTTTAACATACGAAAAGTGAAAACTATCAGAGAGAAATTGATTCAAAAGCAAAGAATCTTGTAACCTGTAAGTCATCATTTCAGATATATCCAGGATCAGAAACTCTTAACTGATAAGACATTTGATTGCCTCTCTCTCAACTGATTTGGTAAGAGCTAACTCATTTCCTACCAGACAAGAATCTACATTACTAATAAATAGTCAACACTAGAACTGATACTGCTGATGTTTCGATATACTCCACCACTTGAATGTACAGTGGAGAAGAAACCATCCTCAAACTGAGAAGGCTCCCAATTCAGAGTTTTGGCCCAATAACTGCAATGCGGAAATGTGGAATGTACTCCACTGCTGTTCACCTCATATTTGTTCAGTATGCAATAGAAAGATTTCAGTATACAGGACTGTCATAAATCAGCATTTTTTTAGAACCATGAAATGTTTTCCATTAAAAGTAGTTATTCCACGAGCAGCAAATTAATGAAGCCTGGTTTCTACTTGACTGGTATCTACTGTCCTGCACCCTATCAGAGTAACTACAGCTTGTCACTGTCCTCTATAAGTTGTGCCAAAAAAACTCCAATCCCTCTCACATTTCGCCACAATTTCCTCACCTTCTTCCCCTGTCCCTCAGTTAGTGCCTTCCACATTCCCTAACCTCACCAGCCCATAGCACTGTATTCTCCCCCGCCATACTTCCTCCTAATCACCCTCAGGACAAGCTGGCATGAGCACACAAGCGCTGATCAACTAGCCAGTATGCACATGCCAATTCGCTAGTTAACAAGCAAAAGAGAAGACAACCATCGAACTTATCCTACACCTTCTCCCCCGAGAAGAAAAGGTATGCACTTATTTTGGTTACCTCCCCTCCACACAGAGGCTGATCTTTGTGGAACTTTAAAGAGCTCTTGAAGAAACTTTGAGATGTCTATCCCACTGCCAAATTTGGCTGAAATCTACTGTTAAAATGGAATTGATAGAGTGATTACACAAGCTTTCTTTCCTTTGGAAAGTAGGCTAAAAACCCATTAACAGTCTTACTTATGTCATCCCTTCGTTCCCATTCTTCATTTAAAAATAACAATTCTATTCTACTGCATTAGCTTATGTAACCCACCCCTGAGCTGAAGTAGTTGAAACTTTCGGTCTGTATTTATTAAGTGTGTGTGCGCTTCTCTAAATGTTTGTCCATTTTAAGGTGGTTAGTATTATGAAAAATAATGGTGAGAAGATCAGTGAAACCAAATAAGCTTCACTAATGGCTATCCCCCAAAGTTTCTGGACTGGTATCACCGCAACCAAGAACTGAACTGCTTTTTCTCTAACAAGCTGTCAGCTGTTCTCATGGTTACAGATCTAGGAATTTGGAATGACAGGTCACAGTTATGAGAACGAGTAGATTTATTTGGCATGTTTCTATCTAGTAAATAACATTCTCCTATAAAGAGGACAAGAGGCTGTTGTACATTATCATGGTGTTTATTCTCTGTGAAAGCCACTTTTTAAAGTCTCTGTCCCAACAAAGAAGGTGCTAACCAGACTTATGTATTTCTTAAAATTGCTCGCTCTCAGAATGAAGACAAAAATATATAACTCTTGCGCTCTCTCCATTACTATAAATGGACCACTGGTACTTTCACTGCAAGATTCAACTGTGTATATACACTTCCCAGATGGCATGAAGCAAAGGTAGAAAAGCATGCTTCCCATTTAAATGCAAGGGAAGGCAGGAACATTAACTGTTGTCATAGGGTAAAATCTATTCCCTCAATTGGCTATTTAAAAAATAACCAATAATTTTTGATTAAGTTAACTGCCAAGATTTGTGAAGCTCCAGCTATGGTGTTCTGCAGATTACATTAACACGGCTATGCGCAACTGGTTTTCACAGAACCTCAAGTTCAGCTAACAGGACAGCAGCAGAACAGGCTTCGCTCATACTTACAACTCTTCATTGCTGGAGGGCTTTTCCTCCAGCAAAGCCAGGGCAGTCCAGTTTCCAAAGCCTCTGTTAATTACTGCAAAACGAAATGCGGAACTTGTGCTGAGGAACTGGAACACCTACTCACTGAGCTTCTCTCAAGGGTGGGCCTGCCTAGATGCGAACAGCGTTTTGTCCCTGCTGCAGCAGGCTAGAACTGTACTGTAATCAGTCAGTCATTGGTCCCAAGGTATTCACTCCCCCCAACAGGAGCCCTAAGGCTCCAGGGACATGCCTACATACTGTGCTCAATTTAAAAAAAAAAATAATTTAATGTTGCCATGATGTGCCAATTCACCCAACCCAGAATGCTCTGTGAAACACTTAACTGAATCACTCATCCTCTTGGAGAACTCTCCGTTTGCCTCATGATCTGCAGGGAGAACTGTCCTCCAAGGGGCACAGTTCAGAACAGCACTCACAGGCTTACCATCCCAGGATTTAAGGCCTGATAACTCCAAGGTGGCAAGCCCTGTACACAGAAGGGCTCCAGAGCTTCCCGTCTCTCACACGGGCTTGCACAGGTAGCTTGAGAGCCCACAATATTTCAAAGACCCAACTGAGTCTTGATTTCCAGGTCAAAAGTAGAGACACCTCCAGCTGAGAGGCCTGGGAGGGCCTTCTTCAGCTTAGGTCTCAAGTTTCTGGGTCTGCAGATGGAAGCCCTGGAGCCCTGATAACAGGAACATTATCAGAACTTCTACTCCCGCAGTTGAAGACCTGGGCAAGTTTCCAAGGTCCCTGCTAGGCACTGGGGAGTCTGGTAGGGTTGACAGTCCAGCAGTCCTCTGAGCGCTGGTCTGAGCTTAGTCATAAGGTGCCAGGCTCCAAATTAATTTCTAACATTTCCGAAGGAAAGTCTAAGGAAATTCCAATACAAGGGAAATTTTAAAATGTCACAATTTCCCATGAATTGGGGAACACCAAGTTTGGCCCACTTTTGACTTCAGTTTCCTTCAGAAAAGTCTCTACCCTTTGTGTTCCACTCTGAGAATAAGCCTTCATCTATTAAAATACATACACTAAAAAGAATAAATAGGAACAAAATGTGCCAATTTACCTCTAAATAGAATCTTCAAAATATAAGACCATTCCTAAGGTTATCCTAAAACTTCTAGTTATTTTCACACGTACATGCCTGCCTTGAACCCAAAGCCTTCTGTTCTAAAACACACTTACTCAACCTGCCTCAAGATTAATTAGTAGAAAGGACACATCCTGTAAAGTTGAACCCATAGAGGTTCAAAGCAGAGACTTCTACTTTGGCATGCTATGTACTCACTGCTTCACTGAAGAAACAGCCTGTAAAGACTGGACAGCTGAATGTCAGGATTGCTAGTACCACAACACTGTCCAGTACCAGAAGACATCAAACCCAAGAACAAGCCTGTCCTGGTCACCTCCAGGTATCAGCAAGCCCACAGTGCAGCCACCCGAGATGAAGGGCAGTGTGCCTGACCACAGGTCAAACAGCAGATTCCCGGGATTCAAGCTCTCGGTGGGTGTCCTGGTTCCAGCTGGGACAGAGTTAACTCTCTTCCCTGTAGCTGGAGGGGTGCTGTGTTTTGGGTTTGGTAATGAAAGGAATGTTGATGGCCCCTTGGTGCTTTGGTTGTTGCTGGGTGGTGCTTGCACCGACAGCCTCCCCTGCCCTTTGAGGTGCAGGGGGACCTGGGGGGGAGCATAGTCGAGGAGGCTGACCCAGCTGGCCAATGGGGTATTCTATACCATGTGACATCATGCCCAGCTTAAAAACCGGGGGCGGTTCCTTCGGGGCGGGGGCACGCGGTTCGGGCGGTTGGTCCGGAACACGTGGGGGTGAGCAGTTGCGTTGTGTATCGCCTGTTTTGTATATTCTGTTATTGTTGTTATCATTGTTATTATCACTGTTCTACTTTGTTTTATTTCCATTATTAAACTGTTTTTATCTTAACCTGCGGGTTTTCCTCCATGTGCCCTCCCGATCCTCTCCCCCATGCTACCGGAGTGGGGGGGTGAGCAAGCGGCTGCGTGGCGTTTAGTTGCTGGCTGGGGTTAAACCACAACAGTGGGTAATGCAGCAAGGAAAGGAGGGATGAACTACATGAGCATGCATTAAGCAGATAAAAGATTTGACTCATTTAATTTATTAGGCAGCGTCATAAAGTTGGCGATTCTCAGTTCTGCTGTTTTAGAGTTCTAGGTACCAGTCCCAGCTCTGGCTTGCCAACTTGMCACAGAAGTGATAACGAGGTAAGGAACATCAGTCAGAATGCAGGCTCTTGGCGAGCAGTTTGCCCATCTTCCTCTACACTGCAGGTATGGAAAAGTACTCGGCCATTAAAAACATGAAGGATTTTACAAGTTGAGTGAATACTTACTTTACCAATGAGACATTAAAAAATCCTGCAGCCGCACTAAACTTGGGAAACCTGCGAAAGCTTTTTGAAAAAACTGAATTCTCGTAATACTATTGAAGCTCTCAATTTCCCACGCACCTAAATGAATAGGACATTCTCTTGGAGTTTAGAATACTTATAATACAAATATTTTTAGTTTGTCTATAAATCATTGTTAAAGACCTTCTTCTTTACTTTTAAAATTTTCTTCTCTTGTCATTAAAAGGTGACTAACGCCTTTTCTAATTTTGCAGTGCCTAGAAACTTCATATAATTTAAAAGAAAGTAATACCACTCACATCCACTTACACTGTATGCTTTAGAAACATACATTATGACATGCATGTATCTAAAGCATGCAGTTCTAATGAATGATTTAAGACTCAATATTGCATACAACACCAATGACTTCAGAGATGCAGAAGCAAAACCTTAAAGGCAGCATGGCTTCTTGCTGAAAAGTAGTTTTTGCTTCAGCCTGTATTCACAGACAAGTTAACCAGATGTCACGATGCCATCTCAGAGTTCCCTGTGAAGTGTTATCACTAAATTCTTGTTCCCTATTCACCACGCATACAGCCCACTACAATAGCAGGGATATTGAATCAAATGATCCAATAGCCCTTTCCGCCTTTAATTTCTATTCTTCTGCTACTTTCACAAAATCCCCACTAGCATAGCATGTATTTTATAAAAGAAAGCCGAACAGCAATACAGTAGTAATTATTTCCCCCCCCCCCCCCGATTCTATCTCAGGATCAAAAGTACGAATTAAGTAGTATTATTATCGGTTTCTTGATATGGAATATGACAGAGTACAAACCTTTTTTTTYCCCCGCCAAAACCAGGCCACAAGTTGATGCAAACAAAACCAGTATTGCGCACAGCATTTTAGCTCCTGTACTATGTGTCCTCTAAAGTAGTAAACCCACAATTACCATGAGAAAAGTCCAGCTGGAGGTATCTACAACTTGCATTACTTATACATTTTTTTCAAAACATATGTTCTGCCTGAAAACAATACAGTGCCAATGAGCTGGCAGTAGAACAACAATTTAAGCTGTGGTCTCAATAAAGGTAGGAGGCGAAATTCACAAAAGCAACATATTTCAGTTACAAAACCCCAAGCAGCATATTATAAGGAGTCAGGCAAATATATATTAAAGATCATGAAAAAGCAACTACTAACTACATGCCTTTAAAAGTGCACTTCATGGATGAAAGCTGCCAAATTACAGAGGGGATTTACTGAGAAGAATGTGTTACTGCCAGCATGGACAAAAGCATGCATTCTACCCATTCCAAGCTCCTCCCCATCTCCTGTCATGCTCACAGCAAGAAGCAGCTCAAAAATTGACAACCACAGACTCTAGGATTGGAAGAGACAAAAAATACCTGCTGGTAAGTGCCTGGAAAAATTTTATTTTGAAGATCTGATAAAGGAGACTGGAAAAAAAACAAAACACAAAAAAAAACAACCCACTTATGATCAAAAAACGTCCCCCCATATTCTTGGGACATCAAGCACAATTTCACAGCAGAAAGGAAACAGCGCACAGCTGGCCGGGTTTTAGAAGAGCCAAGGTGCAGCAGCGTTTTTCAAACAGGCGCAGCAACCCGTATACCGTATCGCACTGCTGCTGGCCTCAAGGCAGGAGTTTCCCGGAGCCGGCGTGGAGTTGGGTCACGGACGCCTCACTCCAAACGGGAGCGCTCGGTGACCCCGAGGCAGGCGGGGGGCACCCGCCTGGCCGCCCCCGGGGAGCGCCGGCCGCCAGCAGGAGGCGCCGGCCCGGGGAGGGGGGCAGCGCGTCCCGGGCGAACCGCTCCCCCTCCTCCCTCCCCCCCCCCGCCCTCCTACCTGGCTGGTGTCCTCGCTGTGCTCCAGGTGCACGATGCCCTGGCTCCTGCCCTCCGTGTCGCTCAGCACGTCGTCCTCCGAGTCCTCCAGGAGGGACGAGGAGCCGGTGGAGGAGACGGAGGAGGTGGAAAGTCTGCGGGACTGCAGGTGCAGCGAGCTGTCCGTCCTCAGCCAGCCGCTCTCCAGGTGCGGCGGCTGCGCCTGGGGGCTGCCCTGCGCCTCCTCGCTCTCCTCGGCGGTGACGGTCAGCCGGGGGATGACGGGCGGCAGCACCCCGTTGGGGGGGCGGCAGCCCCTCTTCGCCGGGTCGGGCAGCTGTCGGGCGGCGGCGGCGGCGACGGCGGCGCAGCGAGCCTCGAAGAGGGAGCGGAGCTCCCCCACGCTCAGCCGCTTGGCCCGGCTGAGGTCGGGGCTGCTGTGCAGCCCCGCGCGGGGCTCCATGGCGGGGTCGGCGCCAGGCGCTTGCCGGGCAGCGCCCCAGGGCCGACGGCCGGGGGCGTGCATGGGGGAGCGCCGCGCCGCCGCCGCCGGGGAAACTTCTTTGTGGCTCAGTCTCCGGCCGCTGCTCGGAGCCCGGCGGCGAGGCTCATGTCCAGCCCGCCCTCCCTGGGCAGCTCTGACTCACACGCGGCGACAGCCGGAGCCGGCTACCGTGCCCGCTGACCCGGTGCCAGGGCCATGGGGGCGCGCTGAGCCCGCCCGCCGCCACCGCCCCGCTCCGCCTCGGCGCTGAGGGGAGGAGCGAGCCGAGCCCCGCCGCGGGGAGCCCCCGCCCGCCCCTTCCCTGCCGCCGCCGCCGCCCTTTTGGTTTCGCTTTCCCTGAGGTGGCCCCGGGGAGCGGCTGGGCGCTTCCCGCCTTACCGCTGCGCGCGCCGCCGCCCACCCCAACGGCCGCTGCCTCGCGCCCGCCGCCCCCCGCCGGGTTAACGGCTCCCCGGGCACGGCGGCTGCGCGGCCCGCCCGCGCCCCCTCCCAGCTGGGGCGGGGGAGGCGGCTTTTGACGCGCCCYCCCCGGGATTTCCACCCCCTCAGGGCTGCCCGTGGCGGTCTGGGGTCCGTGTGTGACCCTCCCCGCCCCCGCTGGGCGCTGCCCGCGGGACGTACCTCGACGCACGCCCCGGCCCCCYCCGGCCCCCGTGCGAGGGCTGCCATCGCGGGACCTCGGCAACCCTGGGGGTGGCTCGGTTCTCCCCGCGGGGGCGGGAGGGTGACTGAGTTGTCACCGACCCGCGGGGTCGTTGTGCCTGAGTGACCCATCTAGTGAGTCAGCCCCGCCGAACGGCGCGGTGCGGCAGCTGGCGCCGCGCCCGCCTGGCTGCTGGGGCCGCGCTCGGTGCCCGCGGGGCACAGGAGGTTCCCACCGACCGCGCCGGTCGGGTGTCACGGCTCGCGTGTAACCTCCTCCGGCGGTTTGCCAACAGGCTCGCCTGCGTGTGAGCAGGGGCTGCGGGGCAGAGCCGCCCTCGTGTAAAGCCTGAATTTTCCATCAGTCAGCGCTTTATGGACTGAGCTGCGCTTAATCGGGTTGCCTTAAACCCCAGGTTGCTGAGATACCCCAGCCCCCTTCACTGAATTAATTTCAGCAAATAACACCCCCCACCTCGGTACTTCTTCCCTGCTTAACTCCCACTCTTCACCTAAAATGTAACCCATGCGGGGCTGCGGCATGTGTCGTAATTGTAGCTATTAAGACCTTTGGAACAGGAAAGGCGTCCTACCATAGGGTTACATCAGCTGAGATGATTAGTAAAATTAGTAATTTTGGAACCAAATGCCAAAGTCTTCAACTTAGTTTTTGCTCATTTATCTCATTGTTTCCTTGTACTCTCCCATCTGTCTCTCGCCATCTGTTGTCTCTTGCCTGGTACTTGCACTGCGAGCTCCTTGCAAAAGGGGCTGCGCTCGCTCGACACATAATGCAACGCAGCCCAGGCCGCGGCTGGGACTCCTTGGTCCCGAGATACTACAAATAATTTGTTAACCTGTCTTGATTCGTTCGGATTATTCGGTTGCAGTTGACTATTTACGATCTTGCAGGTACTCTTTGAAAAAGTCTGTTTCAACAGGCACCACACGACATGCCTTCTCCTGAGGCAGCTGCCGTGCCGCTCACAAAGCCCACAGCTTGCAAATGCCCGGGAGCAGACAGGAAGGCAGCTGGGGAACTTCGTAAGGAAAAATTCAGGCRTCTTCAGACGCTTTTCTAGAATTAGGTGGTGCCTAGCCAGGAATTTGGATAATCTGAATTTCCAGCTTAAATGGCCAAGTCTTGTGGTGGATTTAGTTCTTTGTGTAGAAGCAGTTGTGGGATCTGCCAAGGTCTATGTGGTGGGTGAGGCAGGGGTGACAGCTACCGCCAAGTTATGTAAAAACACTAGCAGTAAAGTGCCAAAGAAAATGGTTGGCAGTGCAGCTTGTCACCAACAGGCCAGGGAGAAAACCAAAGCGCCCATAGGTGGGTATTCCTTCAACGGTAGACCGGAACGGGTTCAAGTTCTTTCTGAAAGAAGATACACAGTCACTGCTTTTATTGTTAACTTTGTAATTAGTTTCAAATTTTATAGTGCAGAAAGGCAATCTCAAAATAYGAAGACTGATTAGGCCTAATACATACCTAAAGTCGCAACAGTTTAATCAAAAGCATGATTTTATAATCAACGGTTTTATAAGAAGACTCACAGTGATAAATTTATAGGTAGAGCAGAAAACGCAGAGGCTGGTTTTAAATGGGTATCCAAGATTACACACACACAGGTTGGACCCATTTAACTAATTTATGTAGCTGTGGCAGCTTCCATCTGTAGACAAGCAAGRTAGAAAAAGAGTTTATTCACAGGAGAGAGGCTAAGTGCGAGCTTTCACAGGCCAGGCAGGAACCCTTCAGGGAGCCCTGCTGCACGTGGAAGGACAGTTCAGTTTCTAGCCACTTTTAGCCGTTGCTCTGTCTGCTGATTCTGCCATTACAGGATTATGTGTGGTTTATGATTAGGAAACCTTATTTGAAAGGTTTCCTTATGTAGGAAATCATAACCTTAGCAACGGTTCTGAGACCACCAACTCACTCCACATAGGGCTAAGATCAGCTAATAGTTCAGTTATAAAATATAATTTTAAAGGTTTTAATTTCAACTAATGAARATAGAAACAAAATATATGCAATACATTTAATTTAAATAAATTAATACATGTATAAAAATAGAAAATGTCATTTTAATAATGTCGATTAGTGGTGACTGGTTGGATAAGATTAGGTAGGTTTAGCTGACTGCTTTTATAGCATATCAGCTTTASAGAGCTACTAATCTCTGAAGTTTGTGTAAGATTTAACTCGAAGTCTCTCAACACTGCCAGGAGAATAAAGAGATTCTTCAGTCAGTCGGGTATCACCCCATTTGCTTGTAAGTGTACAACTGTTTTAACAAAAAGAGTGGTGCTGGCGTCCTGGTGAAGTGGTAATGATTTGTACTTTCCACTTGTGAAATCCTGCATTCCTGACAGCGAAGGGCTGTCAGCATCCATTAATGACGCTTGGCAAGAGCTAGATCTGATAAGATACAGATATGTGTGTCCCTATTTTATGGATGGGTAAACTGATGTAGAGACAGTAAATGAGTTGACTACAGACATATAGTGAGTCAGGAGCAGAAACGGGCGCTTCAGATTTGCTCTCTGCTACTGTAACCACCAGATCACGTCCCYGCCTCCGGGGGTAAAAAGTTTTGTTTATTGCAGTCATTCTGATTCATATCGGTATTGCTTCTCACTGCCAGCGTTTCACATTTCACACACTCCTGCTACAAGAACAACTTTCTGCCTTTATTTATATTGGCAAAAAAAGGACTATTTCATTCCCATGAAATCCCTTTCTAAACATTGTTATCATTAACATATTGCTTATTTTTACTTCCTTTCAGTTTGCATTCCCATAGGGTGTCTAAGCCTTGACAATACAAAGGCAAAGAAGATGCTATGGACACTTCTAACAGATTTGACAGACTTCACGTAGACAACAGTTTAAATATTATCTAGAGGGGTTTAACTTGGCCTGCTTAGCACATACAAAATACTTCACTGTCCACATGAGACTTCTCAGAGAGCTTAAAGCGTGACAGCTGAGAAACACCATGTCCTTCAATTCCAACTGGAGCATGACCTACGACCTGAAAAGTGATTGAGAGTTGTGGTTCACGTGTCTCTCTCGGATGCAAAAGATACAAGCAAGATAACGATTATAAGTAGTTATAATATCTCTTTCAGGATATAATTGGGGGGAGAAAAAAAGACGGGTACGTCTTCATATTGGGAGGCCCTTTTTCAGGACTTGAAGTAGCCGGGCCTGAAAGCTGGTCGGGCCTGAGGGAAGATCCCCCTGGCCCACAGGCCTTTCATGACTAAGACTCCGGTTCCCCCCGGTGGCTGAAGTGAAGATGGCAGCTCCAGCCGGCAAGTGAGCGAGGAAAGGCGCGGGTGGGCTGGGCTCCCGCCCCGCGCGGCGCCAGCCCGGAGCAGCCCTGCGGGAGGAGGAGGTGGGAGCAGGGCCCGTCCTGGGCTGGGCCGGCTGGCAGGCCTGGCGTGCCTGGCCGAGGAGCAGCGGCAGTGAGGGCAGGCAGCTTCGTCGGCTGGTCACCGGCTTCAAACGGGCTGGGGACCCCGGCTGCGTGTTTTAGTTGCTGTCTTTGCTGCTCGCTGGATTAAGTGAGCAGGTTAGTGCATGTTACAGTCACTTCTTTTTGTCATGCAAACATAACCAAATCAAATTATCCAAGTGCATAGCTACCACATGGAAGAGGAGAATGAGACTCCAAACCCAGGTTATATGATGTGAAATCAATTGCTGCAATAAATGGGAGCTCTTTATTTTTCAGATTAATTTTTGTAGGCTATTTGCCAAATTCCTCTATGCAAGGCTTGGAGACTTCTGATATAAACTCTGGACATCTGCTCAAGGAATGCCATATGATAAAGGAATTAGAAATCTGCTTTTACCTAAGAAGCAGCATAGCTGTAACTCAGGCAGCRATTTTTAAAATCATGCTGTGGCTGGATTATTAAGATGTGAAGTGACATAAACAATGCTTCAGCTGTCCCCTGCCCTGGATCTCTGGCCCAGAATCTGTGGATCAGTACATGCAGAAATCACTTTTTCTATTCCCCAGCCSTGCTGTCAGCTCAGCTGCTAGTACSCCGTAGTATTACTCCCGAGCAACCCAGAGTCTGTAGAAAGCTGATGACCCAAAAGGGGAATCCCAAGCTGCTGCATTAACACAGGGAAGATGCTGTTGGGTTTAAGCAGTGGGATAAGGTTGGATGCAGATTCCAAGGATATGAGAGATGATTTAACAGACAATACTGGGATTTGAGCAGATCCTCARCTAGGAGGGAGATGTAGTATTTGGTGGCAGTGAGCATGGTTGTGTAGGTCTCAGTGTATGGATCAGATGAACCTGCAGGAAAGAGACAATAAACTACGAAGGTCCCCTCGTGGCTGGAATTAAAATTACATTTCCAAGTCATATTCCTGAACAAAAGTACCTCGAACTATTCAGCTACCTCACATACACAGATGCAAGAGGGGGAGCTAGTGGGGGAGACAACATACCTCAAGCACGGCCAGATGCCACTGCCCCCTGCGAAAAGGGGTTGCAAGTGTTTGAGATCATAAGGTGACAGCCATGACAGTGAGAAAAGACACAAGGATAAGGCCGGGGGAAGRAGGAGTGTACACAGCACCCCTGCTACCAAAATGACTCTGGTATATAGAGCATAGGGTTACTCTATAGGGAAAGGTAAGGAAGTACTATGGGAAGTAAAAGCTACATTGGAGGTGAAGGTAGGGAAGGTCACAAGTGATTGGAAAACGCTTGTGAGGAAAAAACACTTTTCTCCCACATCTGCCCCATCTCGTGCTGCAGACATGTTCTTCCTTATGAAAGGGGAAGAGGAAGGCCTTTCCTTCCCACTTCCCTCTCAGCCTGTCACCACTTCCTTTCTCCCTCACACTCTTACTGCTTGCCTGGGGGCAAACCCATCCAGGCAACAGAATAAATTGGGAGAGGAGAAGGGGCCCTGGGTGTGCTATTCCATGATGGGAAGCGCATGCTGAAAGGGGCGGCCAGGTGAATAAATGGTAGCAGCATCACTGGCTGCAGGTTGTTGTCTGATGTGTGAATTGTGTGCTCCCTCCTCAAAGTGCCTGCAGCTTAGTAGAAGAGCATSTGAGGTACTTTTGTGGGTTTTGCTTGCGTTTTGCCTGTTCTCGGCTTAAATAAAAGATTCAGCTTCCACGACTATCATTTTAGCAGAAAATCCACACAAAAATGCCATAACAAAACAAGAGGAAGTTTTTGTCTGTCACRTGTTTGAGATGATTACAGGTAACGCTTCACGCTAACAACCACGTTTCTCGTAGTTCCCTGTGAAATGACTGTAAGAACTTCAGTATGAAGATTTGATTTAAAGATAATTACTTCAGTTAAACCACTTATTAGCTTTACGCTTTAAGTAAGCACAGTTGTTATTTTTGGCCAGCCGTTTATAACCTCCTCAGAGCATTGGGACATATTTGCCTGTGCTCACAGTAATGCTCCCATTAAATTCTGTGGATTTACTCCTATTTTATAATAGTGTAAAGAAGAGCAGGATATGTCTCATTGTGTATACAGGCAGACTGTTTCTAGAAGTTTAATTTCACCTGTTCACCCTGCAAACCAGAGGTGTACTTAAAGAACAAATCATGGTTCTTCCCTATCAGAAGAGATTAAAATACATCTCAGCAAGAGGCTATTCCACTTTTGAGACATTTAGAAGTATAAATGTTAAAAACCCCTCCAAATTAAGGAGAAAATTGAAAGTCTGAAATAACTAGTTTAGATTTTAACAAAGATTAAAGCAGAATCTGATGTTTTCCACAGAAACCATCACTACTAGTATCTATTAGAACAATTAATCTGGCATGGTAGCTGAACTGAAGTATTCTTTTTAATGATGTTACCACACAAATGTGGTCAAAAGTTTATATCCCAACAGTCACAGGCTTTTTGTTTCCCTTTTCAAGAGGGAAATTTCTGGAAAACTCTTAAAACTTCTTACTGAACGATCGAATAGCTGGGGTGGGGGCGAAGGTTTAGTACTTTAAAGATTTCTTTGTCCACACGGTTTGCTTTGCCAGTTCATTTGACAGTGTTGCACTAAAAATCAAATACATCCTGAAAAATCATAGACACACTCTAGTGATATTAGTGATGCCATATGAATGTATTTTAAGGAAAAGGTAAGCAAGAGTAATTACTAAGCAATTAGGAAGCAGCTTTGTTTTAATGTAAGGGTCTAGTTTACGCTTGTGTAAAATTRTTCATGCTTAGAATGTTTTTTAGAGCTTTTTAGGATATATAGGTGCTCTTTGGCATGACCCAATTGCAAGTTAGTGCCAATCTGTCTATAACAACGTTCACTTTTTCCTGCATATTCCCAGCATGCCTGTTGGCACACACATTTGCCCAGCTTTGTAGACTAGATCACAGTATGATGAAGAACTTGACAGGGATTTTTGTTCATGAGACTTGATTATTTGTCCTCTGGAAGCAGCTGAAATATAGAATAAAAATAGAAATACAAGATAGAATAAAAATTAAAATAATTTGAAAAAATATTCAGGAAACATTTTCTCTGTTTTTTGTTGTTGTTTCATAAAATTAAATATTTGCATTTTCATTTATTTGCCTGTGAGAAGTACTTACACATGCTTTCTCTGCTTGAAGTCATAGGAACAAATTTAGCACTAATATAAGTACATGCTTATTGTCACTGTCTTCAAAGGGTTTTTCACTACCTGTATCTGGCATATTCTTTAAGTGATCTTAAAGAAACGTACTGCATAATGACTTCCTCCAGCCGATCGTAAATGTGTCAGGGAAAAAAGTGATCTATGAAAATCACCAAGAAGAACAGCGGAATTAAAACATAGCACGAGACGCACATTTCCGACCTCACTGCCAACGCAGGCGTTGTGCCGTAGGGTTGTACCTCTTTATGCCAGCACTTCAGTGTGGCCTYGCCTCCAGCCTGGCGGGGCGAAGCTGCGGCCGCTGTGGGCAGGGGCSGGGCTGGGGGCTGCGGGGCCACGTTGCAGGGCCGCGGACAGCTCATGAGCTGCGGTTGACCACAAGGTCCTTCCACCACGCCAGGGAAACCCGCCTCGTCAGAAATGACCCTTTCCTCCTGTAAAGTTTAAGTTTTGGGTTTCCATGCAAGCTGTGGATAGCTTGCTTTGGTAGTGCCAGTCATTGTAAGGCTGTTGGTACCAAAGCAGCGTCTAAAACCAAARCAAAGCTTAATGTTTCTGCTGAGTTATGTTAGTGATTCTGTCTTCAAAACAGAGAACCCATATTCTGTCGTCATCTAGAAGTCCCCAAAACTACCTCTACTAGTAACGCCTCTGAAAAGTGTCTGATAAGATTCTTAAATAGTCAAACCRTAATGATGCTGCTAATGCAAGCATGACATTACCATCGATGCTGTGTAACCAATCACAATGTTCAGTCCATTGCATTAAATGTTGCAAGAGTAAATCAGTATAAAAAGTAGATAAAATAACATGTAAAATGTATGCTTAAGGTCTGGTTGTCCCAAGCTTTTTCTGTGGTAATGTGCATGAAGTTTTAATTACCTTTTTTTTCATATTATTTTGAAAGTAAAGCAGGTAGTAGGCTGAATGGAAAATAATATCTGATTTTTACATTAAAGAAATATTAACTTTCAGTTTCTGCCAAAGTAAATCAATAATGTGGACCRTGAGAAGGTCTACTTTCCCTAGGCCATGGATCTTTTTAATTTGTTATTTTTTTTCAAATCAGAGTATAAATTGCTCTGTCTTCTCCTTCAGCCTAGTGGATAAATTCTGAGCTTTCCTACACCATTGTTCTGATGGGTTTCTTCAATTCCGTACATGAACAAACTA
Organism: Oceanodroma leucorhoa; assembly: GCA_030449065.1. Lineage (NCBI taxonomy): Eukaryota > Metazoa > Chordata > Aves > Procellariiformes > Oceanodroma > Oceanodroma leucorhoa. Next base: position 1,819,475 of record JASVER010000065.1, read on the forward strand.
CCCAGGACCCTGCTGCAGAAGTTAATGCTGCCGTATCTGTGTGCTGAACTAGTATCTGCCACTTGTCTTTGGTGTTTCCACCATTGCTAAGAGCACGAAGAGTTCTCTTCAGTAACTAAACTGGGATTGCAGATCATTAGATGGGGTTTCCATCTCTGTTTCTCTCTCCGAGACAGCAGATTGCTGAAAAAAGATACTGAAAGCAAGACAGGATTAAACCATCCATTCTTCCTGGTAAGAAACTACATTACTATATTATAAGCCAGGGGTGGTCAATCTTTCAGCAAATTCTTCTGATTCCTCTGACAGAATAAGTGGCTCAGCAACCAAGCATTCCTCCAACCTCCTGAACTCATGGTGCTTTCCACTGTTTCATCTTTTTGGTGGGACTARTTGCACAATTTGTCCTAATAAACAGTGATAAACCAAATAGCCCTGCAAAAGTACTACGGGAAAAATACTCCATGCTTTTACTGGCATAAAAAAACTATTACATGGTCATGCAAAAAATACAGCAAAGCAAAGAAAAAATGTCAAAGGTATTTTACTCATACATCCAATACATTATTGCCTTAGGTAACTACAATTTTGCAAGGCTGCATGATGACCAGGCAGGAAGCAAAGAAAACCACATCCTCTTTGAAACTGCAAGGAGAAGACCTTTGCTTCTGTAGTGGGGTTGTTATCAACCTGAAGAAACACTCTTTGGTTTTAGCTTGGGGGTCTTTTTGTGTTTTGCTTTGTTTTTTTAAAGTTGGCAAGGGTGACTATTAATTAGTTATTATGTTTACTAACTAGGACCTAATGTTTTTGTGTCTTTYTTCTATAWATCAGTTCGAGGAATAATGAATCCTATTTCTYTTATAATGTTATCAAAGTACTTGCYGAAGAGTTTGAGGAATTGTCTCCTGAGGACATAAGCACCTTCAGAAATGGAAACACTGGGCTGAGATGATAGAGGGAGACTAACACGAAGTGTCTTGGGGTTTGTTTGCTGGATTTCGTTTTCATTCTAGAAACCGCATTTCCCTCACAGGCAGGTTTTGGTCATTTTCATGAAAACCTTTTCCCTTTGATACACACGCATATGGATTCCTGGAAAACAATGTTATCTGCAGATTTCATTGTGTAAATACATCAGCAGAATTTTGGCTGAGATTAATAATTGAGGTATTGAGCTGCACTTTACACAGAAAATGCCTAATGGCAGGTTAGATGTTCATACGTAACCATATACCACACCCTGTTTTTCAGATTGTCACATGAAGATCAAACTCATAAAGAGATATTCAAAGAASGTGAATGGATAAATGTTTCCCTGAAACAATGACAGAAATGAATCAAAGCACACAAAAGAAAATGCCTTTTCAAATGTAGGCAACTGAAAATTAACTGTCTTCATAATTCATTTTTATATAATATTGAACGTTAGAGCTTAACAAGGGCTCTGGTAAGTCAAATCGATAATGCCGTATTTTCCTGCCCACTTGCAGGCTGGAAAAAAAAAGAAAAAAGAAAAAAAGAGATAGTAGGCTTTCACCGTGGAAGAAGCCAGGTGCAACACAGAAACAAGAAGTCGCTGCTGGAGCAGCACAAGGTAATTTCCAGTGTCAGAAGCTGGACAGTCCTCACATCTTAGCCAGTTAGGGAAGGCAGTTTATGGCAAACTGATGAATAAAATACTGGGATGAGAACACCACTGGTGGCCAAGTTGAAACTGAATTCTCATTCCAGAGAAAGAGGGAGATAATCGGAGAGAGAGGGGGAGAGAAGCAGAGGGAGAGAAAGAACAGGCATGAGAGTCTTGAGAGACAAGGCTTCAGGACAAAAAAGGTCTGAGACATGCAAGCCATCAAGTACCTCCCTTCGGTGATCCTCCCTCGCCTAGCCCACGCTTCACCGCCAGATGGCCCCGTATGAACTYGGATGAAAAATTGGTCAATCGCTTCAAAGGCTTACGGGCGTTTAAATCGGTTTAATTTCCAAGGGTGCTAGCTGCCAAAAGAAAAGGAAAAAACAAAACAAAACAGAAACCCAAAACAACTCCAAAAGTCTGGCCATATGGAGCTGGAGAGTTTGAACAGCTCCAGGTTCAAAAGCTTGGATTAGAATCGACRTCCCAGGATGTTTGGATGCAGGACCTCGGCTCAGCCTTAATAACACAAGAGGTGGTGCACTAGTACAAGGATGACATTGAATTCACAGTAYGAATGGGAACGTAATATGTGACATATCTGAGTTCACGCTTTCAATCTGTGCGGCACTTGTAAAGTCACAGGATTGCACCCAGCTTTGAGCATCACACTTCAGGAGAGATGGAGACCACCTGGAATTGGAGGGAATTCAAAGGAGAGCGAGAAAGAGGAACAAAAGTTCTGCAAAACATAACCAGTGTGCAAAGCCTGAAAAAAAAGGCTTTCTAAGCTGTTTGATGAAGAGTTTTGTCGGTCAGTCACAGGCAGCAGCTGGCATTGAGGGCAGGAGTCTGAGTTAAAATCAGGAAATTTAGTGGGGGGGCTAGGACTCTGGTGCCATGAGCCAGCGAATGAGAGGTAACAAATCCTGGAACAGACGGTCTCTTGAGGYCCCCTTCAGGTTCATTTTCCAAGATGTCTAGGAAATTTCTTTGCAAGGGAATTAACAATTACACATATCGGTGAAAAAGCACTGAATGCTAATTCAACACCTGCAGGAATTCCACCAAAAACTTTTCTAGAAAAGGTGAAAGTACAGCGTATCTGGCATTCCAGGCCTTTTGACAGGGGTAGGTCAGATGAATGTAAGCTTAATTATAGAGCAGAATTTAAAAGACAAGGAGACCTTGATGAACCGGTGTTTATTGTAATCAGCCCCACTTCAAGGTGCAGCAGTGTTGGGCTGCAGTCACCAGGGTTCTTGTCACAAACATTTAATTTCTGGCCCTCACTGGTGTCCGAAAGGTTCTTGCACACTTCAGTAAGAGGATTCAGCTTGGACTTCCTAGCTCTCCTCTACCAGCTCTGCTAGCTCTTCATTTCTCAAGGAGAGGAGAGGAAAACACCATCATTATACTCAGTAGGTAAGCACTAGAGGTCAAAAGTGCAGTTCTAGCCTCTCATCTATACTGTTGGAGCCAAGCATTTCATGAATATATTCTCATAGATGCTTGAATTACTGCTGTGGTACTTACCGAGATCTGTATTATCTCCTGCCTATGAAATCTGAAGGCCTTGAAATYTGTAGGCTGGACAGTCCTGAGCTCACAGGTGGTCAGTGTGCACAGGGTACACCTGCCCCGCAGATAAAGGGCTCTGATTTTCCCAAAACTCAACGGCCACAGCAAGCAAATCCTACTTTTCTTTTCAGATTAGAGCATTAACCCTGGAAGTGAAAAATTTTGATCTGAAGTCCTCTTCAGCCTCAATGCAAATGTGGAAAGCACTCCACATACATAGCTGTAGGATAAGCCATGTTCACTCCTCTGACAGGCTGATGTAATGCTGTGTAAGCATCTGAATCAGTTTGCTACTGCATACCTGTATCAAAAAGTGCCGCCACGCTTTTCAGAGTTCATGTGTCTCCCACCCTAGAGGAATGTCCTGTGGAAGTCTCCATAGTCAGATAGGAATATGAAGCACTGCAGTACAGCCCTGTAAAATATTACCAATAACTGAACAGTACATTGCTTTCCCTTGCTTTCAGATAGAGATGCACACATTGGCTATGCCTTATCCTGAGGGAGAAAGCAGGAAATATTCATTGATGTACTGATTTGTTTACATATTTTACCCTTCAAACACCACAAGATCATTATAATCAATATAGACACCTTCCCCTTCAATGATAAGTTTAAACTGTTAATTGTTACTGCAGGGTGTGGTGTGTGCCCAAGTTAGAGGCCCCTTTAGGTAGACCTGATCACACCTTTGCCTTACAGTGTGCTGCCATGAAAGACAGAAAAATCTTTTAAACTTATAAAAGCCATGGTTTATTAGAACATAAATTAGGAAAAAAATAAAGCAAAGCAAAGAGGAATTGCAATACATGGTCTTTACTAAGGCTGCAAGACTTAAATTCATATRAAGAATTTATAGAACAGTTTACATATGAAATAAATGGTTAAAACAGCTACTTCRGAGCTATTTTTTATATATATTATTACAATTTTAGAGAGACTAAATACTCTCATCAACTCCTAAACCTGCAGTTTGCAGAATGCGGAGGCCAAATCTGTTTCAGACATAAACAAAACCCCCAAACCTGAGTAGAATGAAGAGCTTTGGCAGAGGCTGTAACAAACGCGTAACACACAGCGCAGAGTCAGCTGCCAGCAGTGAGGCAGGGTACTCCTGAGAGTCCCGCGGCAGGTAAACCACAGCAGCAGGAACTTGGGGAGCAAATTCAAATTCTGACACAGTATACAGCTAAGTGGGTGTCTAGCTCTGCACAGCAACAAAGAACACTACTACAAATAAAAGCATCACCATGATCCTTTGTTTAAAATTATAAAACCTAAAGGGCTCTACATGTAGCAAGAGATGCTGTGCAGCAAGACCCCMAAAAAAAAGCCAAACCCACAATCTCAGCCTTCCAGATAGGAACCTAATAAACAAAGATAAAAAAATGGCCTTCAGCACCACATATGATCCAATTACTGAGCCATACCAACAATCTTCAGGATAATAATTTGCTTATATTGATTTGATTGATTTTTCCCCTTTTGTTTCTTACCTGTGCTGTTTTTCTGGAACAGGATGGACCCAGAATCAATTGTTTAATGTTCAGATGTCAGGTGGATTCTCTCCCAACTTCGTCACTGTACTTTTCCATGCTTATCAAAAGCTAGAAGTCTCAAGGGGCTCCTTTACCATGTAGGCATCTCTGGGGGTAAAAAAATTTAACCCAGCAGAGAATGATGGCCCCTAATGAAAGAAGGTTTCCTGTATCTTTTGATTTATAATTAAAAGGGGCCTCTGAGACCTGATGCCAATGATCCCAAAACTACCTTTCTCCCTTACCCATTAAACCTATCTGAATAGAAGATGAGTTTATTTTCAAGGGGGAAAGTACTTTCAAAATGTCCTTCACTTTATATTCACATCTCACCTTGTAGTAATATCTCACTCGTGGAGCAGGTGCTTGAACAACTTTCTCACACAAACTTCTTACAATAGTTGCAATACATCTAGCAACACGCACCTGGCAACGATCTGTGCCTGAGTAAGTCAGCATCTGCAGCACCTGTTTGGTGGCCCCTAACTGTGGGAACTCAGCGGGAGTCCATACATGCAGTTCAGGTGAATACTGAAGAAGGAATCTGGGAAAAAAGAGGGGACAATGCGATCAAGTGAGGTGGGAGTCAGGATATTAGTCACAGATTTGTAGGTAAAAAGCTTTCCCCATACTTCTGCTAAATCACAGAAATATAAACTGGAATATGCCTACCTGGCTTTGGGTACTCAGGCTAAGTTCTGCCCTGAGCTCCAGTAATGGCTGAGCTCTTGTACCTTTGGTGGGACACCACAAACGATGTATAATCTCGTTAGCAATGTCTCTACAGAGTGGGATGATGGGACTTTTTGAGAAAGCCCTTTCATCTTGCTAAGCTTTGGTACATCTCCAGAAGAAGCTACAAGAAGGATCCTGGAGGTATAAAGAAAGTGTTCTAGTAGTTGTGAACAGAGGTGACATGTACACGGGTAGTGCTGAAATGGTGTTGAGCCGGTTCCTTTTCACAGCCCTGATCCTGTGATGTATCACTCGTTTGTGATCTGCGGACTCATTGGAATTAGTCTCAATATACTGACTGAGATTTATGATCACCTGAGCTTTTTCTTTAAAAATAATTCTTACTGGAAGCAGCATTGTAACTGCACACCTGTGTACATTCGATACCTGGTCAAACTTCCAAGAGGACTTCCTGAAATTTCAGACACTTCTATCAGGTAAATTCTCTRCCTGTTTTGATTTTATTTGGTTTATATTAATTTATGTAAGTTACATAATTTAATAACTTTTTGTTTATACTAAAGCATGACCTAGCATATAATTTTGGAAGGAAAGGAGATAAGAAGTGCTGTGACAGGGAGACATCATGCCAGGCCTACACCACAATCGCAGAGTAATAGTGTCTTTTCCTTTTCCTTCTTTCCTTGTCKTCTTGTTTCCTTTTTCTTTTCTTGTTATACCTCTATGACAGACAAGCCAAGCAAACTGGAGATCATACAGCTTAAAGCTTTTGATGTATTAACAGTCTGAATGCAGAAATAGAATCAYCTTCTATCTGTGAGCTGTGAGGGCTGCAGTTTGGTTGATGCCAATGACCTGCACAGGTGGTGCTTCCTCTTCTTCCCCTTGGTCAGAGGACACTTCTGTGTAGCAGCAAACATGTGAAGTTTCATTGCTCACCCTGTTCTTCTGTGGACACCTTTTATTCTGTTCACAGCTGTCCTGCTCTGGGAAGTTCTCTGAATAAAAAACCACTAATCATGGTTTACCTGTTAAGACTTACATTCAAAACTGTATGAAAAATTAGGACTGCTTGGGCAGAATTGTCACTTTTAAGCRGAGAAAATGTCTGCTTCAAGGAACAACTGGTGACATCGTCTCCGTTGCTGACATACACTGATCAACTATCAGATCTATTATACCTTCACGACGAAAGTATGATGGGAGGTTTGTGGATACCTATCCTGAAAGGATGTGTGTGAGAGAATGGGAAAATTCTCTCTTATTTCCTCACTGCTGATAGACAGATAGATTTGTAGGAAAGCTGCAAGCTTGACTTTCCCTGCTTAGCTCCATCTTTTCTCCAAACTGGAACACTCATTAGTATTTGCTAATCCTTTCAATTCTTTAAAAGTCCTGTGAGACAGCTTTATATTAATGTACCAAAGCAGAGCCAAATGGCTTTGCAATTATTGTTGCCTAATAGCATGTGGCCTATGTTATGATTTGATGGAACAGCTCTGAGTCTTTTTTTTTTTTAAACAGATGTTATTGAGGAGGATGAACAAATAGATTGATGTGTTAACTCACTCCAGTTTATTAGGGTAATTAGAAATGAAACATAGCAAAGGTAATATCACAGGCATATAACAATGAATCAGAAGATTAACTATGGCAACGCCTACCCCTTCTAATCCACCCCAGGGTCCGAGCCACGCCACGCYACCTTTGCCCCTGCCCCCAACTGCAAGCACCCACTCTCCTCCCAGGAAAACGTCACCCAGAGTTAGCACCCAAAGGAAAGAAACTCCAGTGGGGGTTCTTCTCTAGGCAAAGGCAGGAGGGAGGCTGGCACAGCTTAGAGCCTTTGTTCTGGACAGTACACTTCTAGGCAGGACAGTATAGGAAATCTCTCTCCCAGGCCATAAAGAGACAGTCATCTCTCTTAACATTTTCATCATAAAGTTTACAGGTGCCTTGCAGTTCTTGCGGGCTGACTAGGACAAGGTCCAGTGACTTCATCAACTTTTATTACATTACAATATCAAGAATGAAATAACAGCAAGACTTTTCATTGGTGAACTTGCAATGCTGTCGAGTGGAATGAGCCTTGGGGTTGACCTGGGGAATAAACAGGGTGGTTCAGTCCCCACTCCGCTCTGGGCAATGGGCAGTCGCCCACACGTTTGGAAACCAGGATTTTCTCCAAGCATTGCCGCTTGACAGCTATTGCTAAAAAATGCAACTCAGTGCAAGTACTAAAGACCTTGCAATTTTCTCCTGCAGACTCATTTTTTGAGCTCAGCCCAAACTTCCATGCCCATCTTCGCAAGCTGTGAAAGCTTTTTACAACCTATAGCAAGTCACCATTGTTTTCATTAACTCTGAAACATATTGCAGAGCTCTTATGTACTCCTGCACCACTGCACAGCAGCTCTTGGGTCGGGGGGTGTTATGGAGTATTCTCAAGCTCACAGAAATGGAAATGCAGTAAATTGGGTTGAGCATTAAAAGATGCCTGCAGGGTAGTGTTACAAGATCCTTTATAATGTAATGTCCATTTTTCTCTGTTTTCCAACATATATTAACCTATTGTTCTAATTTTGTTAGCATTGATAATGCTCAACTTATACCATTCTTGTATGACACTGCTTCCTAAACCTGCTGTTATATGTGCACACATGCACACACATGTCCTCTGCAGTTTTTTGCGTTGAGACCCACACCAGCTAAACAGCATTACAACAGCCAGTGGTTCCAGGCAATGTGCTACTTACAGTTTCCTATAAGCAAAAGTCAAATCTGAAGGTCCGTCATGAATAGTTACAGAGATTTTTCTGTATCAATAGATAGCCTTCTGTTACTGCCTAGTGCTCGTGATGAATGAATTAGCCATCCGTTTTCTGTCACCACTGTAGGAAGAATAGGTGATCCTGTGTGAAAGAGGCAATAAGAATAGAAAGCCACTCATATCTAGCAGCAAGAAACTGGAGGGGAGTGTTAACACTAGAGTGCTGATAGCAAAGGCACCTATCAAACTCTGCCAGTATAATTTCTTCAGAGTTTTCGTAGGCTGGCTGATGGTGCCAGAAAATTAAAGTATCTTTGCTGAAGCTTATAGCTCTGGAGGGATCTCTCACGTAGAAGCAAGTTGTGAAGCAAATCTTATTCCCCTCTTCCTCTGCATGGTCTGGCAAAGAAAGTAGGAGAAGCACATAGCTGGAGATGGCTCTGATTCAGGAAAACGAGAGAGAGAGAGACTGCATCCCTCTGCATAGCCTTAATTTTGATGTGAGTCATTTCCAGCTTCCTCTGCCTCAGCACAATTAAAAAATAATAAAAAAAATCCACGTGAACTACAGAGTTGCCAGGGTGGCATGAGCAATCCAGCGTCGGGGGACAGCAGGACTGTGGGGACACCAAATATGGTGGTGGTGAGGGTAAGGTCCAGAACCATKAATCACTCCACATCAAATCACAAGCTATTTTTTAAAAAAAATTGTTTTGCTGTTCTTGCTTGGTCTTCTCACTTCGGATCTCTCTCTGCGCCAAAGCTGTCCCATTTATGGAATAGTCAGCCATGCAAGAGCTGCCAGATGTACTGAACGGTAGTCCTGGCTTTGTGTACCATCTGCTGTCAAGGAGGGACACAGAGATCTTCCTTTTCCTCCTCCTGTCACCACGGTCTCATCAGTGTCTCCAGCTGATGTCCAATGTATCACTGCGTCTTCCCTCTGGGGCAGACCACCCCTGCATCCCACTCTCTGCACTGGGAGCTCTCTTCACAACCCTCATGACTCAAATCCCATTGCATCCATTTTTCCCAGTCCCCTTTTCCGTCTCCCTTGGCCATGCTGCTGGCAGCAGTGGCTATACAGATTGGTGGCTGCAATGTGATTAAGTTATTTTGTCCCTGTCCTTTTCTGTGTAATGAGAAGCTATGAGCCAAGTTTGCATCCAAGACTAGCCTGCCAGCCTTTGTACATTTGCAGATATAGCTGACAGGAACTAAGTGCATTTGAGAGATTTTCAAGTTAGCTCTTGAGAGACTGACATCCCCTAAAGGTGGTGCTAATACTCAAGATTAGTTTCGAAAACTTGCTACAATTAATATGGTCACAAACTGATTTTCAATGTGACTAGGCAAGAGATTTTAAAAATTGGGGCAAGTCTCGTACTTAATATAGTAGCAGTTATAGACCCCTCAGTGATCTAAAACCAAAGCCACCTAGGAATATAAGAAGTGGATAATGGAGTTGCTTCTTCCACATGCTTCATTGCTCCCCTCACCATAAACTCTAATTTATTTGCACTCAATCTCCTGTGAGGTGAGAAAGCAACAAATAGAACAGGTAGAGCAAATGCATTATCTGAGGTTACCCAGCTCCACCTGGGTGCCATGCTCAGGTAAATCCTAAGGGCTCATGGTCTCCAGCAGGCACAAATGGGGAAAGCCCAAACATTGTCCCCCCTCTGCTGACCAGCCAGTCAGTTGACTGGGTGGTAAGTGCTTTTGGAGAATAGTTAAGAGTCACCTTTCCACTGAGATTTTAGTTCCTGCACCACCCCAGTTGTACAGTTTAGAAGGTACCTCTAACTACTTCTCTAAAAAAAGATACATTTTTCAGGCCTTCCCTCTTAAATCAGACCGTAATGCTTACAAAGGTGGTGAAAAGAGTTTGCAAAGTCACCATGAACACCAGACCTGTTCATCACAAGATTTTGAAGAGATATAAGGGAAACCCTGGTGGGACTGCTGCCAACTATACTGCTTGAGGGATGAGGCTGATGGGCTGTGGTGAGAGTACTGCCAGAACGGAATATAATCAGGCATTAAGTTCTGCGTAACTCACCTTCAAGCATCTGAAGTTATTTTCTTCTTTCCTACAGCATTCATGATTGAGGCTCTTGCAGACAGAGGGTGGTTTGACTCTAAAGCAGATTATTTATTGCTTCATATTTGTTATAAAAATATTCATTGTGAAAAACAACATTCTCGATCCTTCCCCTATTTCTTACCAACAGACCAAAACCTATCATTTATAAACAATCTTCATGAAACGAACATATGCCATTAATGATCAACAGGAAGACAATCATTTCATATAGGTAAAGTACTGTACAGTACAACAGATCATGGCAGGGATTTGTTATAAGATTGCTCAGGATGATAAACCATGTCTCCAAACACCAGTAAAATCTCAGCAGCAGTCACCAACCCCTCTATCAAGCACCTGTGAGGACAAGTTCAGCCCATTTTGTACAAAGGAAACTGTTCTTTGTTTAACCTACATTAGTCATTCAGGGAAAAATAATCCTCATATTTCATAGTATAGTTGAACAAGAAAAAATCCATCTGATACACTTTTATGATCTTCCTAATCTGTTCTGAGTTCAATTGTCTGAGATACTCCAAGGTGATATAGCCATTAGTTCGTTTCTCTGAGCCATACCTCTTCAAGCTGGGGTAGTGCAGGCTCTCTGGTGCTTCAATGACCTTCAGAACATGCTCCGCATCTAACCCAACAGTTTCATACTTACCCAGAACATCATAGTGAATGTTGCAAGGATCACAGAGCAGAAACATTGGTCTCCAGTGAATGTCAAGACTATCTGGTGGTTTTGCTAGAATGAAGTTGACAAACTCCTGGAAACTCACTTTTTCAGAAGAATTTTTGTTTATCCTGAACATTGCCTTAATCTCATTAGCGACAGTGATACTGTAGAATGGCTCAGAGTGCAAAAGTTTGTCTCTGTAAGCTGAAACCAGCCGTTCCAAGGGATGTCTGGTGAACATCACCTTAGTGTAATTGTTCAGAAATTTCTTTTGTATGGCAGGAGGGTAAGTCACCAGCTTTTTGATCAGCGAGGTTTGGTGGATGTGGTCATGCTCAATTTCAGAAGCTTCTGCATTCAAGCCTGCTTGGAGAAGAAAAATAGTTCTCTTCCAATTGGAGCAGCCTACCTTGGGCACCTCACAGTAGATAAATTTGTGTTTGTGCTCCACAAAGAGCTGGCTTGCAACACGAGAATCCAATTTACTTCCTAATTTAAGAAGGTGGTTGTTCCGGCAGACAGAAGTCAATGTGCTTTTGCGATCATTTTGAATTGCCAGCCAATYAGTGGGATCAGGAAATACACCTGCAGCCAAGGAAGAAATTTAAACTATTAGTGTGAAATAGACTTATATAAGTCTCTTTCTCTGTGACAATCATAGCACTCAGTCTGTCTCCCTGCATACAAAAACTAATGAAGATGCTAAAAGCAATTTTTTGTTTACTGTCACCAGACTCCACTATGGCAAACATGCAATAAACTATCCTGCTTAGCAAAAAGTTTGTTAAAATGAAAACTTTCAACGTTAGCAATATTACCCTAAGCAAGATGGATGTTCTATCACTTCTTATGTCACCTGATTTTTGTAGTGCTCTTCCTCTCATATATTGCTAAGATAGCTATCACAGTGACAGGGCCTTGGATATTTTCATAGTATTGTTTATCACTTAGGCTCCATAGCTACTTTCTAACACATTTGGGAAAGGTGTCCCTGGTTCTAGAAAACATTAAGTCTTTCTGTTGGTAAATTCTTTACTCACCTGTTAGGGTTTTCTGTCTCTTATAGAAAAACCCAAAAAGAAATATCCCAAAAATAAAATTTGGGAGAAGGAAAACTAACACTTTCTGGTTCATATTATTTTCACAGAAAGGAGGATGACGTGATCTCTAAAGTGGAAATCTGCCTTTCTGTGAACAAGGAAAGATAATACAAGTTAGATTTTGTATGACTGATACAACAAAGATAACATTGTATTCTATTTACAGAATTTATGATAACAGAAAGACCTTTCAAGCCCTATAAAAACAGGCTTTGCTAGTAARTAAAAATTCTCCTATGAAAAAGACTCACCACAATTATACTGTTAAACTAAACAGACAAATAATATGACCATTTCAAAGTATTACAAAATTCCCCCTTTCTCAGAACAATGAACTGTGTATGAGCAAATACTCCTCCCTTCTCCTCACTTAAAGCTGGTGTTCCTGCCAAGCAAACTCATCTATCCCTTCACATTGTGTAACAATAACCTCATTTAGGATTACAGAGATGTATTTTTTTAAAATAACCTTACTTGTTGGAATCTGGGAGTACAAAGTTTTCTGTAACCTGCAACAGGCTTATCCGCAAGCCTATGATGCATTCAGGTTGCGATTCTTCCCATCTCTTGCCCTGAAGCTGTCCACTTTGTACAAATAAATTGGTATTCAGTGCAGGAGAAACTCTTCCACATTCCAGCAGAGAATCCTAACTACTAACAATAGATCAGCACTCCCATTCTCTCTCTCCCAAAGGTACTGCAGTGTATATATGTTTGCTGCCGTTGCTGCTGCAGCGTAAGAGCCCCAAAATGGCTCACTATGGCAGGAAGCATACAGAAGCAGCAGAGGAAACAACAGAAAAGGAGATGTTCCATGTTCACAGCTAAAAGGAGGGAAGGCCAATGCAGTCCAACAATCAGCGTACTCCTCCTGTGCTCACTCGTTCTGTCCCTTTGCAGTTCCTGGAGGGAGAGCCCTCTTAAGTCCTCTGCGCAATCTTACTGTGCTGCCCCCATGGGAAAGCCCTTCATCAGCATGCTTTTCATCAGTTTTTATTTGAAGTAGCAAAATTAAGTGCAAAACCATAACTACTGGCAAACATTACATTCTATTTCTGTCCCATAAAGTTTGCACCATCAAAAAAGTCAAGCAACACTGTCTTCCTTTTCCGCTTTTCGATTTTTCACCCTGAACCTGCTGGCAATAAAACCATCTTTGCCTGCATTTCTTGAGGATGTGACTTCAACTTTTTTTTGTTTTGTTTTTACAGAGATACAACAGGACCACTCTGGAAGTTATTTGTGGTGCCCCCTGCCCCCCACCAGTGTGGATGTACATAAACCCCAGCTGCCATAATGGAAACTGGTTTCCTGCATGTTCTGAGACAGCAGTAGAGGCAGCACTAGTTAAATTCCTGAAAATGTACTTGCACACAAGGCTTCTTCCTTTCAGGGCTGACGGATGATTATTATATCACACATCTTCACCAGAATATCTTCAAACTCATAGAGTTAACTACATTACTAATTATTAAATCTCTCTTAGGCATGACCTGAGAAACATCTCTGACCTGTAAACATCATTATGAACAAATCTGCAGTCACATATATTAACAATTTACTCGTGTTTACATTAAACTGTTACAATACTCATTCAAGTGAATGCAGTATTTTACACATGATGGCATTTAGCCAATATTTTTGCTTTTTCTTGGCTGCATAAGACCATTATAAAGGCTACAAGAAAAAATATGGGTTGATCTTTGGCCTTTAACCTTTTATTCACTGCATGTCAATTCTCCCTTCACTGTGCGATCTATTGACTTCTAATGAATCAAAGGCTGTTTTCAAGGCCAGCTAAAGTCAGTCAGATTGTTCATTGATCTCATGAGGTCCAAGACTGAGTGTTCTCTTTTTATTTTTTTTCAGAAGTGGTTTGAAGACACAATTTCACACTGTGTAGAAATTATTAAAATAAATATGACACTGAATAATTCTGTACAGGGACTCCTTGTTAGAGTATGCTTAGGAAAAAGAGGTTGGGCTTCATTTACCTTAAATGGTGTCACCTCAGGGTAGTTATTGTTATCATACCTGTCTCAGGAATCAGAAAATGAACTAGATTAATTTACCCTATTTAGACACTTGTGTCATATATATTTGTTAATTAAATTACTGCTACAGAATATAAGGTCTGCCATAAGACACATTTCATGTTGAAACATGTCAATGAGTCACGAGAGGGAGATGGAAGAGACTTGCCTCCTTGAGGCAAAGAAGATGTTTATGAGCTAGTCAAACAGAGGAGACAACTCCTAATACCTTTGCATATTTGCGGAAGCAAAAGAATCCTTATTTTAATTCAGGAGAACGGTCAGACCATAAGGAGAGATAGAACAAGCTCCAAGGTGACAGATGAAATCTGTCTGGACCTCTTAGAAAGCTTCAAAGTGCAGACTGGCGGTAAGAGCTAAAACCGTCCACCAACAAGTGAGGTCAACATGACAATTCAGAGAAGTACCTGAAGGTGAAGTCCGAAGGCTTCTTCTGAAGACGTTTTCTGATGGGAGACCCCAATACAGAGTTCTGTGTAATGCAAGGTCTCCAACGATGAAAATCACCTAAGAGCAATCTGAGGAATAGGAGGAAAGAAAATTCTGAGAGCCGGTTTGCCAGAAGAGGGACAAGTCACCTGGAAATGAAAAAGGGGGAAAAAAAAATCCAAAACAAAAACCACTTTTATGATACATTCAGTGTCAGTAGATCAGATGAACTTTTTCTTCTATTTCTTCACTTACGTCTTTTCCAGATACTTGTAATTGTGTTGTCTATTTTAGATGTAATGAATTAATATTTCTATTTGCATTTTACCTTATCCTGCCTTGAATTAAGTGTGATTTAAGGTGACTGGGTAATTACAAGGCATTCCTCAGTCAAGGTGTGGTGAGTGTATTAACACAACTCCTCCATAATAAATAGTTTAGTTCTGCTGTAACCAAAGGGCAGCAGAATGGGCTCGCACAGGCAAGGTGGAAAGACAGTACCACAAGACTCAAAAAAAGGCAGAAATGTCTTCTAGTGAAAAGTAACACAGCACAGACTCAGAGATCTAAATATCTCTTTAGAACTAACACATCCCCAAACAAAGGAGAAAATACTAAAAACTATATCTAGGGCATTAATCTGTTTTGTTCTTGTTACACATAGTTGTGGGGGGGTTGTGGATTTTGTTTGTTTGTTTGTTTGTTTTTAATTTTTATTTTTAATGAAGCATAAAATCTTTTAGATAACAGCCTTACAGTGCACTGTTGGTTTTTGCTTGTTCTTCAGATCATATCATTATAGACCAACCATACATAGCTATGGCTTAATATTTTCAACTCTGCATGTCTTACTGGATTCTGCAGATTTCATCAGAAATCATTTTATGAGTCTTTCTTGGACATTACTAAACAGTAAAGCAGACAGTAAGAGGAATGATCCTCATAGAACCCGTTCTTGCAGAACTCTTTCAGAAGCATTTCTATCAGGTGATGAGATTTTTTTGAAGCCTTTCAGTTAACTAGTGTTTAATTCCTTCAATGTGTGTCCAGCTGATTTGATGGCTTTCTAGCTTCTTAGCCAAAACATCAAGTATCAAGTCGAATACCTTATACAATTCTAAATCCACTATATCAATGTTATTATCTTAATCAACCAAACCCCAAACAAAAATAGTAAGTCAGTTTGGTGAGATCCATTTCCTATAACATAATACAATGTTTCTATGAGAGAGCAACCAGAGCAATTGCTCAAACCAAGAGTCATAGCAAATGGGGAACAGATTATTGGCAAAAGCAATGCCAATCATCTCATGTGCATGCGAGATGGGAAAAAAGKACTGAAGTCCTCATAAAATGAGAAATATTTATTGAATTCCAACTTTCTTTGCATTACTGATGATTCTATCATCTCCTTCTACTAATCCATTGTTAAGATTTTTTTCTTGCCTATAGACACACTCCTCATAASAAAACCAAAAAAAGTTGTATCACATTGTTCATATCTTTGTTCTCAAGTTTGCTGACCATAAAATGTTCTTTCCATCCTTCTGTTTCCTTCAAGAAATTTATGACAATTTTCTGCTTTTAATTACTTTCAACATCCCCCTTTTCTATACGCTACACTGAGTATGGAGGAGCAACTGGCAACCTACTTGCACATCCCCTGTATGTCAGGCTAGATCATTTGACCCAGTAGAGCTCTCTGTCTCAATGATGAGATTGTACTTTTCCATGGCGGTCACAAAACTGTCATATGCCTGAGTTATCGGATAATTTTTTCTGTTGAATGGCTTCCTCTTGGTTCATTTGTCTCATACTTGCTTTCCGTTTTGTGATACTAGACCTTCTGCAACCGTCCCTTGTGTCTGTTAGCGGTCTGGACTTTAACTGTTCATACCATATGTAGCTACACCACAACCACTCACACTTATCCAACCATCAACTTTGGTTTTTGTAATGAGTTCCTTTCCCCTGACCAAAACAAGGTCTGATACAGAATCTCTAGTACTCTTTCAATTAGGAAATATTTAGACAGTYCAAAGATGTTTTAATGATAAACTCACGTGAGTACATGACCTAGCACATCACACTCAGATTGAAGTTCTACCTCCTGCCATGCAGGTTTATTCCTAGCACAGGCACCACAGGAGTAGACTGCGTTGCCTTTAACAGGTATCACTGGTACATCGTTCTGTCCTTGAACTGCTAAAACAATGATTCATAGTATAGCATTCCCTAATCCTTCTCCTGGCACTGCTGAACCATTGCAATTGAAAAATCTGCAGTTTTTAAAGAAGTATTAAAAAAATGAGTCTGAAAAAACAATATTTTGATACTTTTATAAACAATTAGAAGTSCTATAACTGGAAATGTTGAATAATGTTAAGTCTTTATGTATGGCACCTATTACCCAAGTACAGAAATACAAGTACACACACTCGTGTGTGTGTATATATATGTATATATATTTCTGAACTATATGCATGTGTACATATATATACACACACATACGCGTAGTTCAGAAACATATTAATATCAGTTACACTGGCATATTATTTGCTCCAAGTAAACTAACTAAGTAGGTTGATAAGGATTTAAAGTCTCCTGGTGATAAACTTACAAAGGTGTGTCTCAAGATAATTTTTTGCAAAGACAGACCTTGGTCACAGCTAGGCATACGGGGTGATCCTCTGCACCCTACTTGACGATAAGTGGGACGTTCCAGATTAAAAGAATGACATTACAACAATACTTATTTGTGTTCCTGATACATTTGAAGCCAGAAGTAAAAAAAGGTACCAGTAGGGCAGCTCAGTGGAAGGTAGAGAAAATCTCTGGAAACCGATAACATTCTCAGGGGCTGAGCCCCATTCTGTGCTTAAGCCCTTCAAAAAGACAACTGCAAATACATACATACTGATATCTACATGGGTACATAGAAGGTGAGGAGGGGATGACGTGTAGAAACCCCCACAAGAACAGACAGAATAAAAAACGAAAAGGAAAAACAAGCTTTGCTGCACGCAGTTCTGAGTGTGCTGTTCTAACGGTGAATTGCGCCTTTAGAAGCAAGACCCTTGCTCAACCAAATCTGCAGCCCCCTTGTTCCTTTACAATTCGCTGTGGATGGACAGGAGGGAGGGAGACCCCAGAAACTGGAGTCTCAGTAGGCAGGCTGGCCTGCTCCATTAAGTGGAAAATCATTAGTGGTTTAGGAACCTCCATCAGGCTGCAGACAGCCAAGGGCTAGAAGAACCATCTCATCTGGGTCATTTTGCCAACAAGACCCAGGGTCTGACATCATCTCACTTGCARCAGCAAGGGCTGAAAGGTGTTATGCGAGAACGAGTACAAGCTCAGTAGGGAGACAACACATGASCTAGCCTGGGGGCTACTGAGGAAGAAGCTGACAGGGATGTCCTACAGAATATCACACTTCACAGGAGTGAGGCAGGTACAAAGTCACAATTTCCAACACAGGCACAAGCCAAAACTCTTGTTCCCTGCAGTGGTCATCTCAGCCCTCCATTACTGCATCAGATTTCTTTCTGGTCTCAGCAACTGCAGTGCTACCTTCCTCATCGCCATCATTAAACTGCTTGTTATTCTCATTACACTACCTTCTTATGCCTG
Source organism: Oceanodroma leucorhoa (assembly GCA_030449065.1). Classification (NCBI taxonomy): domain Eukaryota; kingdom Metazoa; phylum Chordata; class Aves; order Procellariiformes; genus Oceanodroma; species Oceanodroma leucorhoa. The sequence goes on from JASVER010000065.1 coordinate 1,837,674, forward strand.
TCTTTTAGCTTCTCCTTCTCTATTTCATCCCATGTCATCTYCCTGTCTTGCCTTCCAAGGTTTTTCTTTACCTGTCATTTCTCATGCAATATTAAAAGCTCAACTTTACTTTCTGATCAGTCATATTGCTAGCCYCTGCTACCTCTAGCCCCTGCTAACAAACAAACAGCTTCTGCTTTCTCCTCTGCTGCCCCCCTTTTCGAAAGAAGTTTCTGAAGCACCTACAGAGCTATTGCGTTTTTCATCTAAAATCACTCCTTAAAATCCTCCTTTTCAGCGATGCCAACACCAGTTAGGCTGCCAGCGTGCTAAAACTGTTACCAACCAGCCCACAAAAGAGCAAGTGAAAGGAAGACCCAATTTGGGGATGAAAAGAACCAAAGTGAGGAGAAAAAAGGCAGCACAGAGTCTGACAGAAAAACTCACAGCGAGGCAGTGAGCAGCAACCTGAAKAAAAGTGGCAGAGCCAGGGCCATGGGAAATAGAAAGGCTGTGTAGCCTGCTCAAACGATCCTGTGGGAAAGGGAGGTTGAGAATGGGAGCGGAAAAGATGCAAAGTATAATTCAGTGAAGTAAAGATGGAGAAGAACAAATTCAAGGAAATGAGTATAGAAAGGAATATGCAAAACTATCCAATAAATTACCACARATGTTTAAAGAGGTGTGCTGGTTTTGGCTGGGATAGAGTTAATTTTCTTCATAGTAACTAGTACAGGGCTATGCTTAGGATTTGTGCTGAAAACAGTGTTGATAACACAGGGATGTTTTGGTTATTGCTGAGCAGTGCTTACACAGAGYCAWGGYCTTTTCTGCTTCTCACCCCACCCCACCAGCGAGCAGGCTGGGGGTGCACAAGAAGTTGGGAGGGGACACGGCTGGGACAGCTGACCCCAACTGACCAAAGGGATATCCCACATCATATGACGTCATGCTCAGCACATAAAGCTGGGGGAAGAAGAAGGACGGGGGGGTGTTCAAAGTGATGGCGTTTGTCTTCCAAGTCACCGTTACACGTGATGGAGCCCGGCTTTCCTGGAGATGGCTGAACACCTGCCTGCCCATGGGAAGCGGTGAATGAATTCCTTGTTTTGCTTTGCTTGTGTGCGCGGCTTTTGCTTTACCTATTACGCTGTCTTTATCTCAACCCACGAGTTTTCTCACTTTTATGAGCTGCTGTGCGGTGCTTAGTTGCCAGCATTAAGAGTAATGAAATTACTCCACATTAGGAGTAATGAAATTAAATCCACCACAGTCACTCACGCACTGGAACTCAACCCTTACTATGTGGTCAAATTTGTTTCTTTTTTCCTTCCTGTAGTTGTAGCCAGAAAGGCCATGGGCTTTTGATTTTGTAAGTATGGACACTTCCCATTGATATTGTCAGGGAGCAGCGAGGGACAGCTCTTCCCTTTGGGATGGAGAGCTGGGAGCCAAGTGCAATAACCACATGGCCAGTGTCGCAGGGGCCTCACCAGCCTGGATCCATCACCACCCCTGAAGGGTGAAGACCTGGAGGTGATGGCCAGGTTCGTCAGGCAGAGCCATGGTGACATCGACTTGTGGATGGGCCTAGCTTGGCTGGGCTGTGGGGAGCTGGAGACCAGCCCTGCTGCGGCATCGACTGATGGCCCCGGGGGGCTGACATGGGGTCCTGGGCCGTGGGCAGGGTGGGGGAAGCCCCAAGAGGCTAGGCAGGGACAGTCGGGGCCCTGTTAGTGCTCTCGGGGCCTGAAAGATAATAGGAGAACAAAGACCACCCCTTTTGCTTGGTTACCTGGTAATGGGCTGTGGGGCCTTCTTCTCTAAACGCTTAATTCAAAATCCCAGGCATGTTATCAACTGCCATTTAAACCACTGCAAAACCGATCATGGGAGAGCAACCTTCACCACTTTCTTTTAGGGAATCTAGATGAGCCCAAGAAACTTGGAGAGGATGAAGAAAGGGAGAAAAGGGAGTATAGAAGAAAATCTTCGAACATGATGCACRCCCACCACAGTGGCAATGAATGACCTCATCCCAGGCTTGCTTCATGGGAGACAGGGCCTCACAATATCCCTCTGCTTTTCTCATTATATTGATAACTAACTCTCTGGCTTTTCATGTGTCTTACAGTTGCCTCGCCTATTTCTCTTCTCAGTCACTGTCGGTAATAGCAATGTTGTCCTTGCCATTCAGGTCTACCCACTTTGTCTCAACCCTAGATCTTCTCTGTCCCCTCCTGCTTTTCACCTCCCTGTGTAAACTTGATTCATGCATTCCTRCCATTGCAGGAATGTGACAGTCCAGCTTGCTTAGCACATATCCCCCAGGCAACCCCCTGCCTGCTGTTCACCTCGTTATATCCTTCTTGTATTCCCTCCACTAGTACCCCTCTGCCATAACTGATGACAGCCATGATCTCTCTTTCTTTTTTTACACTCCAGTGCATACAAAATGCCTCTGCTTAAATTATTTTCCTTTTTGCTTCCATCTCCTCCAGCTTCTTCTATCATTCTAGTCCGGCTTTTGACCCTCATTTTCAGGATCCAACACCGTTTTGTCCAAAACCATACCTCTACTCTCATTCCCCCCAACTTTTTCTTTTTTATACTCCCCCAAAGACTCCTGTAGAGGAATCATGTACAAGTCCTTACACCGGTGTTTTGGTGCCTGCTCTTTTACAGAAATAACTTCTTCACCTGAAACATCCTGACACTTACTGACAAACTGTGTGTATGCATTCTTCTCTCTTCCTACATGAATCTAGGCCTATTTTTCCTTTCCTTTCTGGTCTCCTCTGTATTACAGGACAGGCTGTTCAGCAGAAATGTTATGTTTAAAGTCTCTTTTTATGAAACATGTTTTTACATCATACTATGGCACATGCAGTATCAAATATTAAGAAGTTAGGAAATAGTAGGATTAAAGTGGTGCAYGAGCTAAATCATAGAGAGTATAAGATGAAGTATCTGCTGGCTTTTGGCAGCACAGTCTTGAAACTAAAGAGCTGACATTTCAGAGTATTTAASGTTACAGTACACTCTAAGTTCAAAATAGACTTGCTGATTCAGTTACAGATCTGAATACTCAAAAGATCTGCAAATCTGGTTTCCAGAGCCTGCTCAGTACACAGAGAATGGACAGTCAATGAGAGTCTCTGAAAAGGTGGGCACACCACACCATGTGGGAATATTTTGGCAAAGAACCCAAACTCTCATCCTAAAACCTCTTGCCTGACTCACTGCACACCTTCCCTCATCTGCTGTAGATAGTGGGGATCCAACCGCACAGCCATTGAGCATCCGAAGAGCATGTCCATCCTGTGAACTGAGYGTGTCGAGTTGTGTGGAATATCTTGTTTCTTAAAAACCAAGTGTTGAAAAACTACCGAAAAATGTATTCATGTGGCATCGTAACAACATGCACGAAAATCATTGTCAGTGGTGAATCATTTAGCTCCCTTGACCGATCTTATGATACTCACTGTAATGGAATAACCAATAGTGGCAGCGAGTTGTTATCTTCTGAACAAACCCAGCATCAACAATGACGAGACCCAAGCTAGTCAGACTTACCTGCTGACAGCAACAAAATGGCAAGACTCAGGCATGCGGGATGCCGTTCCTGGCACTGGAGGAGAATGGTCCCTAGCACAGCTTGTCCCTGCTTCCCCTGCTCCCACCATCAGCATGGCCTGCCTAGAGTCTTCCTCTCTCACTACCCCCAATTCTACCTCCTTGCACCCCACTCCCCAGCAGCTCTCCAACACCAAGTTCCCCTCCTGCTGAACATATATTTGCATGGGCACCGGTGCTTTTCCCTCGGCCCCCGCCCCAGGTGTGACCCCTTCTTCCCCAGTCCCTGCTTCCACTCCTCAGGCAAAATTTTAACGCACTCTTCAGCAAATCCTCACCTCACCTCCAAAAGMCATCCTTGTATTGTTCTCAGTCAGCTTGCCCCGCAAATCCTGTTTTCCAGCTTCCCAAATGCCCATCAGATCTTGCCCCGATTCTGCTCTTCAGTCTTCCCCATGCACGAGCCAGCTCTTTGCTGGCTCCCACTGCCAGACTCCTCCCTTCGTCCCCTCAGTCAGCCTCACAGCCCCCCACACCCACCACACTTCCGAGCCCGGCTCATCAGATCTGTCTCTCCTTCTTCTTCCAAGCCTCCCACGCAGCCCCACTGCTTCTCGCTCCCCGTTCGGTACKCAGCTAGTCCCAGGCTCTGCACTTCAGCTCTTCTAGCTATTTTAGTATCTCCCAAACTGTACTGACACATTTTCCTTTCCTTTCCCTCCCACATCAATCTTCACACTACTCATGAAGGTACAGTTTCTTCCTGCCAATKTCATTCTTTGAATCTATTTTGCCAGTGATCCCCAACACTTTTCCCCCAAAAATCTTGCTCGTGCTTGCCTTGTTATTTAAAACGTGTGGTTTACTCCCCTGTGCCACCTCAGTCCAGCAGAGGTTTCACTGAGAATATACAAGAGGAATCCCCTTAACCTCATTTTTCAAATGCTTTTTCCAAAGCCTGCAAAGTACCTGAACTTCTTAGAGGAAAGGTCACCAGAACCATTTAACATGAGAAAAAAGAGCACAGTTTCCAAAACACCCTGTATAAAAAGCTATAAACTATTTTTGCTCAAAGGCTTTTAAAAATTATCCGGAAGCAGATATCCAGCGTAGAAAATATCTACCTAAACACTTGAAATTTGACAAAATCCTATGCAGCTGCAAACTGTATTGAAATGAGAAGAGTCAAGATGCATATTACCCTTAGAAAAGCCAGAAAGTAAGTGAAAGCCTCTGACTCTTCATTTCAGGCACCAGAATCCTTGTAGCATCAACATTTAACTGTATGTTAAACTCCCCTGTTTTCAACTGAGGAGAGCTATAGCAATGAAAAATAGACTGCCAAAAAAATCCTCTGTAGATTTGCTTCATCATGGTGTGATTTCAAAAGCTAAATAATGTCTCAGTTTATTTCTTGAGAGATTYGATGGCAATTTCTAAATATATAAATGAAAAAAAAAAGAAACTACAACTCTGTGACAAAGAAATCTCTCTTTGTGGAGATTTGACTACACTGTGAAAATCACGGTAACGTGAAAAGCTACTAACAATCCAATTTTACTCACCAATCAGACAACCTCAGTGGAGATTTCCATTCCTCTGAGTGATGGTAAATAGAAAAWAAAGATTCAGACAAAGAAAGATCAGTCCAAAGAGACACATTATTTTAATTTTATGCCTAAGTCTGCAAAGGAAACAGGGGAGAGGTTTTTGTCTTCTCCTTACCCGGACTTCAAGGCTGGGCAGTGTTTCTGCATCYACACAGATGCTTTCCCAGGAGAGCATCTGAAACACTCTGTATACGTAGTATTTGTCCTTGTTTTGATTAAATGCCCAGCTAAAAGATGCAAGTGTTTCCCTGTGAATGTTTAGGTGAGCATTTCCAGTTGCACATTAGAAAGCAATGTGCTGTGTCTGTCTCTGGGTATAATGAACAGCATTTAACCACTCCCTGCGTATGGTCTACAGCAGCTGTCAGAGCCTGCCAAGTGCTTCAACAGCAGCCTGCCAAGAGGCTGCCTGCTAAACAACCAAGAAGGAGGATGGTTGGGAATATGAGGGTGAAGGTAATTTGGTTGAAAGCAACTGTGATGTGATCATGTATATTATTTTTAGATGATGATGAAGAGGAAAAAGCAATTCAAACCCAATGGACYCTATACAAGAAGACTCCAATAAACCCTGGGAACTGGAAGGTAAGTTCTCATGGGAAACATGGCTAAAGCAGAAGGAATTCAGTAGAGTTGGCAGTTCCTTAAAGAAATGATGTTTAGGGTACAAGCACAAACAATCCCACACAGTAGGAGGATAGGAAGTATGGTCAGAGATCAACTTGGCTAAGCAACACAGTCTTCAATGACCTGAAACACAAGAAGGAAATGTACAGAAAGTGGAAACCAGGTCAAACTCCTAAGGGCAAGTATGAAAGAATAGCACAAGATGCTGCAACAAAGTCAGAAAGGATAAAGCACAAATTTAACTGCAAAAAGCAATGGACATAAAGGATAGCAAGAAAACAAATATGTAAGGAAAAGAAAAACCTAGTGAAAGCTCACTTGCAGAAGGCTGAAGTACATTTTCCATCACTCTTCATAGAAGTGTGATCTGTAATTACATGACTAATAACTAACTCGGTAAGAAAGAATCCATCTAAAATTGGAAAAGAACGAGTCTGAGAATAATTTGGAAATACTGCAGTTCACCTCATCCTCAAGTATGCCTCTATAGCACGTCTCCACAAGAGCTCTCTATTGGTTGTGGACTGTACTAAGTCTCCCTTGACTGCGATAGGAACCTACACCCCTGCACAGATACAGATGGCTATTTTATAGGCAGCTAAAGTTAGATGAAATGAGTCCTATCCATAGTCACCTCTGGACCTGAGGAAGCGAACATGAAGATACCTTGAGAACAGTGAAGCAAGCTCAGAGCTGTGAGCTTCCTCTGAAAACTCTCAGAAGTYGTGTGAAAAATGTGTGAAGAGGTGAACACAGTGCTCATCTTTAAAAAAMCAAGAAATGAGGAAGAGACCAATTCTGGAAAAATACTAGAATAAATGAAAAAATAATTTATTCATAAAAGGTTAGAGATAGTTAAAAAAGCTAATAGTCAATATGCCAAAAATATAAAGCAATATAATTTCTGTRACAGGGCAACAAGTCTCATAAATAGAGAAGCAGCAGGTCATGTAATATGTTTTAATTTTAATAATGATGTTATTGACATTAACTCATAACATTTTAATATTTTCAAAAGCAAATTAAAGTGAAACTACTTCCAGGAGAGTGCAAAACTACCTGGGGGGGCGGGGGGGAAAAAACAACACAGACTTTAAGATCAGTTTTTAATAATTTGTTATCAAACTCAAAAAATATTATCAGTGAGATTCTAGCTGGATCTGTTCTGGGTCAGGTAATGGCCCAAGTCACTAATGACTTGGGTAAAGGAACAATCCTTCAACCTTGTAGATAACAATAAGCCCCGATGAACAGCAAACACATGGCATGATACATTAAATTCAGAATGTTCTTGACAAATTAAGAGAAATTATCTGTAGGAGAAAACACATTGCAATGCACTTGTGTTCACAAGTGTGAGGTTCTGAGCAGGGATGATAGTTTGCAAAGATGTAGGATTGGCAATGACCAATTAGGCAGCCATTCTGCCAAAAAGGGATAAGAGGGGTAGCAGTCAGTCACAAGCTATACATGACTAAGTAGTGTTACACCACATGTGTACAAGAATGCAAAGTGCATATTAGGAAGATAAACTGGTTTGCTTGTATGATACATTAAGGAATAACTCCTATTATATTTCTGGCTAGCACAGCAACCAGTGGCACTGTGTCCCGTTCAAGCAAAACTGTTCAGAGAGAAGGTAGACAAACTGGAGAGAGTTCAGAGAAGAGCAGAGAAAATGGTCAGTTGTCTGGAGAAAAAAAACAAGAAAGAAAGATTGAAAGAATTGGGGTTGCTTAGTCTAAAGAAGAGGAGGCCAACTGAACACATGAAAATTATCATCTACATAAGTTACCCGTAAAAAGGTAAGGAGGGATTAAATTTTTTTATCTGTAGTCGATATGAAGTGATGAGTTTAAACTATGACACTGAAGTTTATGTTATATGTTAAGAAAATGTCATTAACAATAAAGATAACAAAATACCTTTTCATTCCCAAGGTACAGTTGATTCTTTTTTGGAGCTTCAGAATGCACAAGGTGAGGTCTTGAGGTCTTTTCCAGTCTCCTTTTCTGTAAGTCTGAGGTTCATCCTGTTGTATAATTTAAAAGACCCATCTTACCTCTCTAGAGAAGCTAAATTTTTAAAAGTGTTCGTGCTAAATTATACAGAGCCAGATTGTTGTTTCAATATGGTGACTTGGAACCAGTGAAGCCACTACAGGGCTTACCACTGCCCAGACTGGCATGATGCCACTTTTTTTTTCCTACTGTACGTCCTTTTATCTCTCATAAAAAATGTGAAGAGTTGTGGCAAAAGGACTGCTATCTTCCAGAGACTAGTGTACCTGATATTTGATGGTTGTGCACTACTTTTCCAAATGTCAGAAATGTGTCTGTCTCTTTCCTGGGGATTCCTCATGGAGTCTGCTAGAGAAGTACTCTTATCTGCTGAAGCCTGCCCTTCTGGTGAGCTACTCCACAAACCGCTAATAAGACATGGAGCTCATTTGCCCCAGGGAGCGCTTATTATGATGAGAGACGGAAGAGCACTAAGCTGAGTGAAGTGAGATGTGGGCAGAAAATATGGAGACATCATTTGTTAGGCGGCTGCAGAATCAGGTTGCTTCATCTCAAATTTTTTCCTGTGCTTATTCTTTGTATTAATCAAACTTCAAGATCATATGAATTTAATAAAGTATCCTCACTGGGCAGAAAAGATTAAATTCCTTTTGCCTGTCTTCCACCAAAGATCCAATTCTGTCAATGTATAGACATTCTTGTCAAAAGAACTGTATCATATGGATGACCATATGATCATGAAAGAAAATCTCATAGAGGGGTGTTTGTTGTACTAGTGCGTTACATGAGTTCCTAGGACACATGACTCCATTGCCAGCAAATACCAGTGTTGGTCATTACCTCTATTGCCTCTGCAGTTCACTTATGTAGACATGTTCAGGTGATTTTGTACAGAAAAGAACTCCTTAAAGCAGTTTTACCTTGCAGAAAAAATACATTTTATAAACTATTTAAACTAGGAAAAATCCATTTGATACTGCTTCCTGGCCTTCTGAATTTCTACTGAACGCTGTTTTTGTCTAAAATACACAAGATAATCTGTTTCTGTGAGACATACTTTTTAAACTCAKAATAATATACAACCTAGCATGAAATTCATGCTTACCTAATATAGAATACCTCAGGAGTCATACAACAGAAATACTGTTTTCACAAATTCACTATCCTATGATTTTTCTCTGGATAAACTTTTCAGACTTTGCTGAAGAAAAGTTTTGGTGAGGACTAGGTATTTCACCTTGAATAAGGCTGAGAAGAAACTTGTTCAAAGGAACAAATAAACTAAAGCATTAATTTATTCTCTCAGAGTTTAAAAACTTCATAAAAACAGGGAATAGCCTTACATCTAAAGGCACTCTGTATGTCTTCCTGCCTGAGCATAGACCTTTCAACTATAACGACATCCATCTAAACTCACCATGCAATATCAGTGACTGAGCCCCAAGGGTAAATGCCAACAGCTATGCTCCTGAGCCCATCTTCCAATGAAATTAAGTGGAAGATGTAGTAAAATGTTTATGAACATAAAAGTCCCAAGGTCCAAGTTCCAGTACACGAAGCAATAGCTATCATGAGGGAAAAATACTGGTTCTTTGAGGATAAACAATGCCAATGATATTTTCAGATGTGAGATAGATTTTTGTGGCACTGTAGAATTGTTTTATAATATCAGTATTCTTATAAGGCTGCAAAGATGAGAGATGTTAATTTAAACCATTTTAATTAGTAGCAACAGTATCTAAAACTAAGTAATAATTAAGATAAACCACAGCTTTCCCACATCTACTCCTCCTACCCTCTGGAAAGATCATCACTTTTTAAATTACTGACACTTCACAGATCGTAGTTCAGACTGAATATAGTAATACAAAGAAAATATGGCTTTTAATGGTCCTTCTTACAGTTATTTAAGAAACAGGACATGGTATCATGTTGTATAACCATAATACGGGTTCTACAAATGTGACTAACCATACATATGCCCAGCTATGACCCGGGGCTCACTCACCATAGCAGAATGAAGAACGTCTATATGAATGAGAAAGATGGTAGAAGCACTTTGTACAGTCACAATTAAATGGCACTTTCAGAGGTMTCTCTTGCTTCATCCACAGAACACAGGGATGATTAAGTATATAAAGCATACCTCTGTTTTACATTTACGTGCTTACTCAGAAAATACAGTTGACAAGAATTTCTAACTAGTTAAACACTCCTAGTATATGTGAAGCCTGAGCGGAAAAAACCCAAAGTGATGCTTCATTTCAATATTCTTTGTTTCAAATTTAAAACTCTTAGTATCTTTCAATAGGCTAAAGTTTAAAAAAAATTAAAGCATAGTGTGGAATACAAATAGGAGCTATTAATTAATTTGTATTCTCCATAAGCCTTGGCAACCCCATTCAAATGCTGCAAGAGCTGAAAAACAAAGGCAGTTTACTCCTTCCAAAATAGTGTAGTAGAACTCATCCTACAGGTAAAAATGCTCAAAAGTTTAGAAGTTTTACTGTGGAAAGATTACCAAAGCAGCTTCAGGTTTTGACACATAAGAATGCAAAAGGAAACAATCTCAATAATGAAATGACAGTAAAAGAAGAAACTTGTGTGCACTTTTGCATTCTCTGTACGTTTTGATGAATAAGAGTCCTTGCACTAGGATAAAAATAGGTTTACGACATCACATTGGTACCTAAAAAAGTTTTAGAAGTTTGAAACGGCAAAAATTCTTATGCCTTAAGAGGATTTTCTAGGGTTTTGCAGCTGAAAGTTTTAGATATCGAAGAAGAAACTGAAGATGCTAAATAAGATTGTGTCCTGGCTTTTAATCAAAGCAGAGAGAAAAAAAAAATACAGAAAACATAGAATGTAATATCCCATGAAGTTTAAAATAGTCTATAAATAACATCAACATTTCTTCTTCATACTACTACTTTAAATCTATTGTCTACAAAATATTTAGCATTTTATCTGATTTATGCATCTCCTTTACACTGATAATTACACACAATATTTTCTAGGTAATAGGAATTAGTCACTGGATATCTAGCTAAAATTTTGTGTATTTATGATTTTCTTTTCACTGCAATTAAGGCAATGTAGAAAAAAAACCCAACAAAAACCACACACATCAAAGCATTAATAACTGCAAAATTATTTCTACATCTGAAGAGATCAACTGAAAAGCCAATTGCCTTTGACATCACTAAACCTAAAGTCAGAACTCAGTATCTTTTAAAACACAAATAGAGAATACAAATACTTTGATTTACTAGCAAAATACCTAGAAGAAAAAAAAATATCATACTAATATTCTAAGAGAAACAGAAAAATAGAAGTACCTTTACAACATTTTCTGCCTCCGGAGCTTCCTGTCTGGATACAGCTTTGCATAACTGTGGCACCAGTTTGCTTTCTGTTTACTTAATGCCTCAGCTCAAATAAAAAGAAGGTGTATCCTTGAATAGAATCATAGAATAGTTTGGGTTGGAAGGCACCTTCAAAGGTCATCTAGTCCAACCCTCCTGCTGTGGGACGGGACATCTTCAACTAGATCAGGTTGCTTAGAGCCCYGTCCAGCCTGRCCTTGAATGTTTCCAGGGATGGGGCATCTACCACCTCTCTGGGCAACCTGTGCCAGTGGTTCACCACCCTCAGTGTAAAAAATTTCTTCCTTGTATCTAGTCTAAATCTACCCTCTTTTAGTTTAAAACCATTCCCCCTTGTCCTGTCACTCAGGCCCTGCTAAAAGTCTGTCCCCATCTTTCTTATAAGCCCCCTTTAAGTACTGAAAGGCCGCAATAAGGTCTACCCGGAGCCTTCTCTTCTCCAGGCTGAACAGCCCCAACTCTCTCAGCCTTTCTTCATAGCAGAGGCGTTCCATCCCCCTGACCATTTTTGTGGCCCTCCTCTGGACCCGCTCCAACAGGTCCATGTCTGTTTTGTGCCGAGGGCTCCAGAGCTGGGCGCAGTACTCAATACTATATGTACAGCATGACCCATTGTAGCCTTTCTTCAGTAAGAGAGTTTGAATTATTTTTTCTTAGCAATATTAGACCCTAGGAAAAAMCGGAAGAAAATATTTGGGCTGAGTGACCTTTGCCTTCATTTTTAACATCATCTTTGATTTTAACCATTTTCCTTCATCCATGTACTATCCCTGCACTATGCAACCTGACGATTTCTACTTCAAAAAAGGTCTGATTCAAAGTCTGTTTGAGATGTTTCAGACGCTGATGTCAAATACATTGATTTCTACCTATTCTGGCGTGGTATGCAATCATTTCACTTCTAGCTTGTCTGGGTGCCAAGAGCTGTTTTGTGACCTAAGGATGGACAAAAGTACATATTTGAAGTATTCAAAGGGATGTGTGCGAAAGTGTGTGTGTCAGATTCACCCTGAGAGTCACATTTATAGAAGGAGAGAGGGACCTATGAAGGCAGAAAAAGGAATTCAATAACCTTAATACTATGCATTTGGAAATCTTTTTTCAATATCTGTCCTTAACTCTCTTGCAACTCGCTGATGATATTATGAAAAAAGTTGTTCAACCCTAACAAATATCTAAATAGAAAATGGACCAATCCTACACATAGCACTCCATGTACTGTGACTGCTCCTTTGTCGTGAGGAGGAAGGGGATTGTATGAGGTAAGCTGAACTTTCTGAGCCTGACTCATTACTTGTTGACATTAACGGCAAGTTGAGCTCACGAAAGCTTTAGATCCGATTTGGGACACAGTAGCTCCCTGTAGTTCTGCATCAGCAGCTCTGCCTAGGCTTGTCTTTTAGTTCATTTCACACCCTCATTCGTACCTCAAAACTGAGACTCTGCAGCCTGCAATACAGTTAGGTCTTTAGTCTGGGAGATGAAAATCAGATCGCATCACTAGACTATACTGACAGCCCAAAGATGTATATCACTGGTACTCACCTATCCGAAGAGAAGGGCAACACCCCAAGAACTAAGTCCACAGCACGAGCCTGATGTGTTCAGTTCCTGTAAAGCCTAAAAGTGGTATGGTTTCTATTAAAAAATGCAGAAGTSCAAGTGGTTTTCTTGATAATTGCCGATTTTATGCTTTCTGCAGGAATAGCACTCTTAACTACTGTCCATTTAAACAAAAAGGAAAAAAAGCCACAGGAGTTCACTGGAAGTTGCTCCCCAATACATTTGTTTATCGTCTGTGACTTATTCATCCTCTGATGGATGATGGGCAGTTATTGACTACCTTGGCCAATCACAATTTAATAAGCTGTTAAGGTTGAATAATTTGCAGATMATTTTTTGTACTGTGCCCTGTTAGKCAGAGCAACACCTTATCAACTAAAACCACGAGCATATCAGTTATACATTACCTCTATTTCTTTATCAGCTAAACAACCARGAAAAACAACTGTCACAAAAGTATTACCTACAGTCAACAATCATCAGTTACGACTGCTTTCAACACAGCAATACCTAGAGAAGAGTCAGAGATTGTTGCTCTTCTCTGCATATATAACAGAAAGGTAATCCCCACCAAGCAGGCCTGAACTGCTCATAAAACAAACAGTTCCTGACGGAGTGTGCTCATTATTAGGGAGGTAAGCAGAAGCCTCCAATATATCAGGATAAGTGGCTTTGGTATTAGAGAAATGAGAGGTTTTTTTCTTCCTTTATCTTACTCTCATGTTTTTGTTAAAAGCATGGGGAAATATATTTATATACAGAAAGGGCATAAGCAGATCACAAAAAGGTGTTTTAACATGCTTACATTTGCAGATGTGAAAGAGATCAGCAAATGCTGATATTACAGAATAACAKGGTGCAAACTGAAGAGAATCTATTAATCTCAGTCTTTTAAAAAACTTAGCTGCTCTCTCTGGTAGAGTTTTTTTTTATTCACTTCCATTTCCACCTGTGGTGGGAAACGGAGAAGGCATAGCAAAGGAGAAAAGCACCCATGTTTTCAGTTGTGGTGCCCTGTATAACAGCATCCCACASCTCCTGCAGAGCTGGAAAGCCCTGCTTGTCATACATTCAATTCTTGAAGGATTTAGTTGAAAATTTCCACAACTTAAAACCCTTGACTTATTTACAGAGATATAAAGCATCCAAATATGGATGTATTTTCAAGAAGTTCTGTTCCCATTCCTGGAACAACATTGATACCTTCCTGGTTCACATCACAGATGTAYGAGAGCTTCTTTTCAAAAAAGCACCCAACCTTGATTAAAATGTTTTTAATGATATGGAATCCATCCTCATCACTGCTGATGTCTTTCCTAATAAAAATTTTCACCATTTTCCCAGCCTGAATTTCCCTAAACTCAGTCACCAGCCCCAGAATCTTGTTAAACATTTCTCCAACCAGACTGAACAGGCTTCTGCCATCAAGCGTTGGTCTGCAAAGTGGGACAAAGAGAGGAATAAAAACAAGCCAAGAGCAGCTGCTGATTTTGAAATGTACTCATCATAAACACATTTCAGGTATTTTGGTTATTCTTATGGCCCTCCTCAATCTTCAATATCATCCGTAAAGTACAAACAGAAGTACTGGAGCTAGTGCCAGGAAAGAGCACATACCAGTAACACAGAGAAAACATTCAGCTTCATTAAGTCAGTGTCTGAAATGCAGTATTTTCCCAAAATGTAACACACAGGAGCCTAAAGGGCTGGCTTCATGCTCTCTTGTCACATGATGGCTTGTAGCAGGAATTAGTTATTACTYTCTTTATCCTTTATCTTCTAAAACWGTGACCTGCAACATAATACACTGATCTTGCTTTGGAAATATTGAATAAATTCTAGTTTTAATTGCAAAAAGTAACAAGTAAAAATCAAACTTACACATTTTCAATCTGCACAACTAAATTTGGGAAAGGTTATAAGTAACAAGCTCTTACAATGGAAAAAAGCTGTACAACTTCAAATGTAGGAGTACCTGTATATGGCACCCTTTACCTCCATAAATGGATAAACATTAATGTATATACTCATATGGTACTTCAGAAGCATAATAATATCAGTTACACACAAATCAGTGTATTATTTGTCCCAAGTAAACTAATGAAAATGGGTGATACATATTTAAACCTCCTGGAGATAAATTTGTAAGTACAGGTGTGTCTCAACCATTTGGCAGGGAGAAATCTTGGTCACGGTCAAACAGGGTGATCTTCAGCACTTGATCTGGGGAATAAGATTTTCCATGTAAAAAATAAAATTACAATAATACCCATGTTACTGATATGTTTGAGTGCCGAGGCAAATAGCTGAAGTGACAGGGTTGCCTAATAAAAGGCCAGCAAGACCTCTGGAAGCAGATAGCAGGATTAGCGATTGGGCTGGATTCTCTGCATAAACGCTGTTAATCTCTGGACGGTTGATCTGCCACCCAGCTTCTCCATAATTCAAAGCTATTTAAATCTGATTATTTAAAGAACCAGTGCAAAACAAATTTGGTTTGGGTATTTTATAATCAAATTCCTTCAAC
>JASVER010000065.1:1853012-1921726 GCA_030449065.1 Oceanodroma leucorhoa
GGGTTTGGAAGAGATACATTTTCTCTCCTGACAGGGGAGAGGAGGGAAAGTAACATACACTTACTACACATGAAAAAGCAATATTTGGTAAAGAACATAAAAAAGAGAATATGCAGAGAAAACTCCACAGTCCCTCAGTTACTATGGCTCAAAAAAAACCCCCAAACCCTCATAATTAGATTGTTGCCCTTCACATATCAGTTATCAGCACTGCCTGTTCTCAGGCCTTAACAAACGCAGTGTTACCCTGCTGTAACCACTAATTCAAGTGTCTGTCATGTCCCATCCACTCTCTGCATCTCCTTTCTATCCTACATTTTGATCACACCGCACATCAATTGCCTGTCTTTGCTCTGAAGACCCTGTAAGTCTTTACCGTGTTCATCAGAAGTGCAGCTCTCTCAGCTGCAAGATTTTCAAAGTGATACCACATTAAAGGTTCTCCTGAAGTCCAGGCAAATTAAATCAACAGCATTTCTCTTAACTAGATCATTTCTTTTACCAAAGTTATCAGATCAGTACAGCATGATCTACCTTTGGAAAAATGTATGTTCCATTTTATTGTCCTGCCTTAATTACTTCTTTCCTTTAAAACCTGTTTTAAAGCTTTGCACATGTTGAGTYGGACTAATGGCCCTATTGTTGCCTGGATCAGTTTTACTGCCACTCCYGGTCCTTCTTTAATACGGGTACAATATCTGCTAGAAGAGTAACTGATAATCCTGTAAAATGTATGATCTGAAGCAGTCCAGAGCTGCAGTGGATTGAGCATGGCCCATTCCCCACAGGCATTGAAAGAAGTATGCTAGGATCTGGGTAACTAACAATCGGGCTAATAAGCAAGCTGCAGTTTTTCAAAGGCTTATTTGATCAAARTGAGCAGTTTCCATTTATCAGAAAAAAGTCAAATCATTATCCAAAGCTTTGACAGTACTACAGCTGTTCAAAGAAAATTCACTATAACTTTATTTTCAATGTGGGTAAAGTGCCTGCATTCCACAGACTAGCACTCAAACACTTGAAGTGTTTTGGCTGGCTTGAAAAGAAAAAATAATGCATTCTTTCCTCTCATTTGAACTATTTCGTATAATCATAGAGGCTTCCATTTCTGATTTTCTGCTTTACTGATTTTCAGAACAATTTGGCATGTTGGTTAACTCAGTGATGAATTCTCTTAGGGGTAATATCCCTATGTCCAAAGTTCTGGCATTCCYTGTGTACACATGCTAAAGGAATTAGCATATGCACTTGACCAATTAGGGATATTTCTCCTTACATGGAATTTGAATTTAGTCTTCTTTAATAAAGGCTAAAGTATATGAATATGTTACCAAAAAGGAACAAGAGGCATTTTTCTTTACAGCCCCAAGAAAGAGGCAGAACAGGGTAGATCTGAGGATCTTGGAGCATTTCATATCTTCAAGTACTAACAGATGAACGGCACCAAAGCAGCCTTGGCAGGTATAGGTAAAACTCTCCTAACTAGTGTTCTCTTTCTCTGGAAGAATTAACCCTCTGGATACGGGCCAACTGCAATCTCTGCCTATTTACTCAYTTGCTGTGTGCTGACAGAGACCAAAACAGCATCAGCAATCAATGGATACAGCTGAACGTCACAGATTTTCAAAAGAACATTTGTGAAATGTTTTGCTTGCTTACCTATACATAAACTGTATTTATTAATTGGCATGCAGATGTATAAGCATCTTGTTCAAGCCTGGATATAGCAGACTTATTAAAATTACATCCTGAAAATAAACTTCTCCCAAACTTCAGGAATTCACATCTAAATTTTGTTTCTGCCTTTGTGGGTATTCATATCATGATCTGCATCACGCAGATTTATATCGTGATCATCACGCAGCTCTGACTCTGTTTTACTTACGCTTCTTAATATATACTTTCCAACATCTATCTGATAAACTCTTTCTAGTCAAATAAAAACCTATTAYATTTAAGGTTCCTCTAGGATATTCTTAACGCCATTGTGTTAGAGGAAGGTTTCTGGGTTTAAGTATGTATCCAAAGCCTCATTCCTGAAAGYAGTCATACATTTTAGGGTAGCAAACAAACAGGTAGAGCAAGAAACAGTGCCAAATATATAGCAGGAAGTATCAGATAAGCTTACTCTTATGCTAGGGGTTGTTTCAGAGAAAAGACCAAGAAATTTTAAGAAGTTCTTAATTAAATCCTTACAGGCTAAGCAAACTTGATCAAATCTCTGTTTTACTCATTTTTCTGTAAAGAGAAGAACTGTAAGCCTCCATATGGGGTCATTCAATAAAACCTTYGTTTTATATTCTAATATTGTTTTAAGGATTAAGAATTTTTCATGTTAACTTGCAATTAGGGAGAAATAAATTTGTTCCTGTACCTTTTCTGTTAGTTTTTAATTATATATACATATTTATGTGTACTCCAACTCTTTTTTGTACAGTTCCGTTATACTTTGACATTTCTAAATGGAAAATTGTACCTATTCTTTATTTGTTTACTCTTCTCATGGGGACATGGCACGAGGAACATCCTGTTGATTAAAGAAAGACTTTCTACAGAGAAATTTYAAGACATTTACTATCTTTATTCTACTGTCTAAATACTGAGATTTAGTAGTCAGTAATTTTAAGTTGAAAAAAATAAGCTAAATAAGACATAAGAAATCCAAGATACAATTATCTTGGGGAACTAGCAACACAATACAGAAGTGTTTCTCTACAGGCTCTCAGTTCAAATAGCACTCTGGCAATTAATAAGCACCTGTATTATTTTCATAGGCAACAGTCTTCTGACTGCTGACTCCTGATTTAGGTCGAAGCACACAGATTACTTATTAAATTCCACCACCATCCACCAAYGTATGAAGAAACCCTTTGAAGTTTGTCAGAGTAGTCTTGCAATAATTTAATACTCTGCCTTTGTTCAAAATGTAATATTTTCAGTGGCTTAGTTGAAAAGTGAGACATGTTTTACATTAATGTATTTCACTCTGTGGATTCCTTTATCATGTTTCTCAGGATTACTCATTGAAGTGGTGAAAGAACACACAATGGTCTATTATTCCCATATGGGGTTGGTCATCTCTGGCAYGAATAGTTTTTTGTTCCTTCCACAGATCTCTCCAGTGTACCTGAAAGACATTCACATCCACATGGAGCTCTGCTTAGTTTCCCTCAATTACAAGTGCCAGACTGCATGCCCAGGAGAAATCACAACTGTCCATATTACTCAGCAATAGTTGGACATTTCTACTAAAAGATGATAAAGCAATAAAGTTTGATTAAATTTCAGAGTTGGTCAATCTAAGAAGCAGTTTTTTCCTCAATGATTTTTTTTCTGGATGAGTTCACTCTGTGGGCCATCATTCTGGAAATATTTTGTACACTGACTCTAATACCTAGAAGTTTTATGATACCTTCTCTGGAATAGTAAGGCCACTTCTTGCTCTGCAATGGCACCTTTGACATTGGGGAACCCTGGGACACTTTCTCAAATGTAAATCTGAGGTTGCAAAAAGGCAATTCATTAGCTGTCACAAAAAAGCCATTACAGTATGGTTTGGTTGAGATCGCATACAACGCCTAAGTTTTATGACAAAGGACATTTAAAGACATGGCATGCTAACTGAAATCTTCATTAGCATACATAATACACGACTTCTAGTCATGTAAAATCTTAGCTGTAACACTGTAATAAGAACAACCTTCACACAAGGAAAGAAAATGTAATTAAGAACAGCAAATGTGCTTAAGCTTGTGTGCATCAGGGCATATGAACAAGCAGCAGTTAATTGTATCAATATTAGCACAAATGTTCTCTCTGTTGTTCAGATAAATGAATAATACAGATGATCATCTGTACCATCACGTGTCATTATCCGTAGGAAAAGGAAGGAGACAGGAAAGGGCTGTTGAAATAATGGTCAGTTCTCCAAAACATCATACTCCACGCAGTTCCCACTAATTACAAAATTAACCTTATTTAATAATCGCTGCATCTCAGTATTTGCTGGATGTTACAGTTGTGGTTTTTTCTAGACCCAGYTTCCTCAGTCTAGACGGGCCAAGGGAGCCACAATCAGTTGCAGAATAGTTTTGTTTGGCAACTGCATCATGAACAAACCAGGACTGAGGGGAGATTCTAGTGTTAGGTTATTAGRCTATACACTGAAGGGTTTGCATTATAAGAATGAGACCTGATATCATACTCCTGGACGGTGATGTTTGGGGCAACAAGCTGTTTATCCTTGTTGTAGCTGAAAATTGAGAGAAGTTCTGAGAAAAAGAATCTTAAGCTGTTTTCCAAACAAAAATGAAGACAGGATTTGCCGAGATTCTCATATGTTTTGTTTAATTTTGGACACAGCACTTCAGGAAAGACACCATCAAACCAAAGAAGACTCGGGAGAGAGGTGGAAATTATTAGACATCCAAAGTCTATGACCCTTGATAAAGAAATGTAAAAGCTGAGGTTATTAGGCTTAAAGAAGAGAAGACTGAGATGAAACATAACAGTCTCGAAATATGTAAAAGGTACTTTTGCAAAGAAAAGGAAATAATCTCTTGTCTTTGGAAAGAACGAGAAATAATGTGTCTGTACTACAGTGAGGAACTTCAGTTAGATATTAGAAATAAAATTCYAGTGATAATGCTGGTAAACCCCAGCAAGAGGCTGTCTAAGTAGGCTGCAGATTCTCTGCCTACTGGGACTGGGGGTTTGGTGGCTGACCTTCCTGCCCTACTTTTCATGAGAAAACCGTCTCATKACACGGTTTTCTTGGTTCTCAATGCTTCCCCTCCACTAGGACCAGAGTTAACTAGACCCAACCCTCCACATCAAAGGGTCAGCTCTGGTTTTCACTTTCCTGAGGGAGAAAGGGGGCTCTTTTTGCAGAGCGTGCTGTTCTCAGCCCCAGCCTACGCAGCCATGTAAGCTGCAGTATAGCAGCAGAACTGCCTCTGGAGAACCATCATTACTTCCCCACACAAAGGAGATTTGTTCTGCCCTGGTAACCTACAACAGGGACTGAAATTCTGTTCTGCTGTAGGAAGCCTATGCACACCTACACATAAACCAGGGTTGCTACTTTTTCATGCTTGACTGTGAATACCCCAGAACATGTGCAYTAGCAGCCAGAGACAGACTGGAACAGTGACTTTCATCCTTGATGCAAACAACTGCTAGAAGAGCGCTTCCAAAAGCCTGAAGTTGACACATTAAGCTTTCAGAAAAAGAAAGCTTTATTTTTTTCCAGCTTTATGAGCATTTCTTAGTCAAGTCAGGGGTCATAATTACATGTCAAAGATCATCTGTCAGCACGCTAAGATGATTATCTTGTCACATATCTCTATGGGTGTGAATATGCCACCAGGTGTATATTATGCAACAGGTGAAGAAGATGCATTTATCAACTGGGCAGAAGATTTGGGACATGCAAGATATGAATGCCACAGAAAAAGGGATAAATATTCTGTAACTGCCTTACATCCACCCCTTCAGACTCCACAGAAAACTTAGACTGAGTTCACTGTAGTGAAGTTACAGTAATGAATAACTTGGTTTCTCKTGTTGCTAAGAAATCAGACCACTCTGAAATTTCCTGGCCTCCAGTGCAAAGGGAGGAGAGTTGTTACAGAAAGGTATGGATGCAGTTCAATTCTTAAAGTTCAATCAGCTGTGGCTCAACTGCAATAATTAAAATAGTGCTGGCACCAATCAGTATAATAATTTTAGAAAGCTTCTGACAGCGCTCTACTAGCTGTGACAGAAATGCAGTAATCAAGAATGTGGTTGTCAGAAGTTAGTGTGATCTTTTATTCACTCATTTTACTTATTTAGCATGAATATAGCATAGGTGAAGAGTGCTTGGATCCCAGCCTTCAGACCACAGTTCTTTAACTACCCACAAAATTTGTTTTTGTTTAAAAAAAAAAAAAACAAAAAACAACACACCACACTTCTTCATTGCCTCAACTGTATCCACATTTTTTTTGTCTAAACAGAGGCCAAAGTTTCCTGATTGTTTGTATGCTTTACTTGGAATATTGCATTCTCTGCTCATATGCTGCCATTGTGCTGATAGGTAATCAGTCAGAGACTATATAATCAGAAACAAAAAAAAAAAAAAAANAAAAAAAAAAATTAAGAGTTGGTCAGAAGGGTCCTCTGGAAGTCACCTGGTCCAACCCCCCACTCAAAGTGGGACAACCACCAATCCCAGATCAAATCACCCACAGCTTTGTCAAGTCTCGAAAAACTGAAGCATAGTGAGTTAGAAGGTACCATAGGAGGGTACTACTACAGCTCATACAGTGTTTGCATTTATTCACTGAAAATGTTTCACTGAGACATATTAATGGCAAAAAGACAAAAGCCCTTGGACACAAGTATTTCTACTCTCTAGTCTTTGTAATACAGCATAAGGATGTTTGAAGACATAAAGATGTTTGAAGCTGAGGAAAATAATCTCTTTTTTTATCTTTTGCAATACAGAATGACCATTTGCATTAGCTGTATGTTTATCATTGCTTTGATAAAATCCCAGAACAAACCAGATTATTCAAAACAAATCTGACATGATCTGACAAGGTGTATTAAGACAAGCAATATTAAACAATAGCTACCTTTTTCTCTGTTTCATAATAAAGTTTCCACCTAAACAGTTGTTCCAAGTTAAGAATTAAAGCCTCATGAAGGGTCACAGATGATRTTTCACTGCTAGTAAAAGCGTCAGCTGTGAAAATAGGACAGTGAGGTTGGAAGTGAAATCAAAGATGGGGCTGTCATCTAGAGGGTTTGGAAACTGCTAACGGGAAGCTTTCCCTGACAGTCAGAATAAGTTATCCCACTGAGAAGGGATCAGTGCACACTCACTAGATTCAGGCAAGTTCAGGACGGGATTGTGCCTAATGAAGTCTTTCTGATAACTTTAACACACAAGGAAAGTAGTGCACCCAATACCATCTCTGGTAACAGTCATCCAGGCCTTTACTCCTGACCATCTCCACCTGTGCCTATATGAAAGGACAGGTTTTTTCTAGAGACACCTCCTCAGAAAGTCCCTGTACTTTCCTTAATGCCAGCATGGTCATTATGTCCATTTCAGAGGCAGGGGGGTATCTGCACATCTGACTCTTCCGGGACCATTTTCCATAGCCTCTTGGTATACAGCTGAGAACAAACTGATGGGTTAAATTGAATTGTATTTACATTGTGCAGTGCCAGCACTTATGGTCAGCTATGTTGACAGGTTTTCATACAGYGTGTCTTGATTCTTTTCCTCTGCTTTGTAGTAAGAGTACACTTAGTGCCAGCTTTCTGATGATATCTCAGTACAATCACTCATGATATAGCCATTGTGCAATCTATTCTCAGATTCCACTATACATTTACAACTCACATTTCTGATAACTTGGAAAGAGATTTATATAAAGCTATTTGTCTTAACTACATYCTGCCAAGAGTGATAGGGTTTTGTAACCTTAAACAGTGCTTAAACAGCACTGAAAGTGTACACTAACAGCTCAGGCCTGTCAGCACTCACCATGCAAGTAAACACTTTCTGCTGGCTTGTGCTAGGCAGCCTAGATCATCCTGCGTGACAGTCTGCCACAACAGTAAGCCTACCCACTGCCGTGTCTAGGGAGCGTCCCTTGACTATTGTGCAGCTGATGTTTGTGGTTAAGGTGGCCCTTCCTTATCAGTCTTTTGCCTACTCCTGGGAGGAACGAGCCACTGTGCCACAGCGTGCACCAAGTAGCTACAGCCTAACAGAGGGGCTTGTTTGGACCATATGCTGCACCCCCAAGGACTGGATCGCCAGGAAGCTAATTATGACTACCTACAAGGAGTTTGGTTTTGCTACGCATACTGCCACATCCCACTGGAGATAGAGAGAAGTGGCGAAATCTAGAGCAAGGGACTCCGGAGTGGGAAAAGAGCATGGATTTCTTGAAGCGCTAGGCTGGGTGTGTGCAGCCAGTGCTCCCAATGGARGCTGGCAATGGCGTGAGGAGGGAGCTTTCTGAGGAGAAAGGGASAGGGCTCTAGGCAGGCTGATTCTGAGGAAGAGGCAGGTTAATGTATCTTGGGCTATCACCTCAGAGCTGCCCTGGAAGCCAGTACAGGGAGCAGGGAACTGCAAGAATCCCTTGAAGGGATGCAGAGAACATTTCCTCTCCTTATCACCAAATTTTTCACAAARGCAGTCTTTTTTTCTGCCACACAGAAGCCTCCAGCCTTTGCAGAAGAGTGGGGAAGGTGTACAAGCACTGTGCAGTCTAATACACAAGCAACTGTCTGAGAAATTGGGGAAGAAGAAAGTTTATGATTTTGTTTAAAGGTATCCTCCTACACCAATAATTGAATATCTCATAATAAAACAGAATAGGCTGGGCTTTTGCCCACAACTTGGCAAGAATGTTTTGAGGTCTTGAAGATTTGTTGAAGTGATCATTAAACCACAGAATTTACCTACACAATGTATATGTATTGCTGTTAGGGGCAATCCTTACTACTGCTTATCACTTCATGTGTTTGACAAACATTGAGCAACTTAAAACATCGTTAAATAAAATGTGAAACTAGGGCCTACAAAAAGATCAAATTACTTACTCTAGCATATTTTTCTATAACGTACAGAAAGGGGTTGGGACATTGTTCAAATAAGTGCAAGTGTCCTGAATTACATGAGTTGTATTAATCTACTAGAATCAAACACATCACTAAATGCTGTGCATGAAAGTATTAACTGCTCTAATCTTTTAATGACACTTTTTTACTCAGAACTGTTTGAGGAACATCCTGAGGAAGTGCCATTTGGGGAAAGCTTCAAAGAATAAAAACTGAATTAAGATGACCAGGGCAGGGGGCATTTTTCTTTTTGCAGACAGTCTCAGGCTACTGCCTGCATAACATTCTTGCAGATGTCCAAATAAGCTTTGCAAAAAAACTAAAATCTCTAGCRATTTGGTTTTCTTCAGCTTTTTAAGATAAAGCTTTTCTTCCATAGTGAAGCTGATTAAGCATGATTTTCATCTGCTGTTGCTYTGATGCAAAAAATAAAGTCCTTTTCTGAAGTAGTAAGTGGCACCATCTTCAGCTTAAGAAGTTCCTAACCACTGATTTTTTTTTTTTTTTTTGAAACCTAGGTGGCTATACTGCAGAAGCAACTTTTGAAGCAGCTCTGTTTGTCTTTTTTTAAAGATCAGCTATTGGTCCTCTTAGGACATAACACAGAGCTACATGAGCTTTGGTCTGAGCCAGCATGATCATTCTAAGGCTTATGGAGGCAGCACCATTAGCATTAGAGATTTGCATGCTTTCATTTTGTGCCTCGGATACTTGACTCGTTTGCTCCAAATTCCTTCTTTTGCTGGCATACGGAGCACCACACCTGCATGCTGCTTCTGTCATTTTGACTCACTATCACCTCCCTTTTCTTTCACAAGAGTAGATACTTGTCTTCAAAAACTGCTAGTTCTTTCTTCCTGCACCCTATTTTTACTTACATTTTTGTAAAAGTAACAACATACTCTAAGAAGGTAAAGAAACAGCCCTCTAGACACATCTCCCAGTTACACTGAGAGATCCAAGGATGGCCTTCCAAAACTCTAATATTCCCCCACCTAAAGCATTCATTAGAAGTCCATTATTTCGACTCTGATGCTCACAACAAAACCTGTAGGACTGGAAAACAAAGCTGCATCTATGCTGCTGAGAAGCATTCTGAACTCAGGGCGCCTGCTGTGGTCTGGTGTATACAGCCCAGTAGGAGTTTCACCAGTCCTTGTAGCTGCCAACATCAAGTACTGCTATAAAGGACTTAATGGCCTCTGCAAGAAAAGATCCCGTTTTGCCTCATATTCCTCCTTGACATCACTACTGCAAGCGTGCATGGATATCCAGATATTCCCACTACCGTATCTACTCTTGGTAAAGGTGCCTTAGCATGTCTTTTTTACAGGAAGCACTTTTAGTTCCCCTGTCAGTAATCTCAGCAAAATTGAAAAACTAGTGCCAGAGGTACTCCTAAAGGAGGAAAAAACATGTTTATTTTGGCTTCAAGACTAGAAGGTGAGGGTTGGGACTCCATAGAGCAAGATAACACGCTAATCGCTGTATCTGATACTAAGCACTGTCTCTATACTATCGTAATTTGAAGCAGTATAGCTAATAGAAACAAACTAACATGGAGGATCTGAGCAATCATCAGATATTTAATGTCTAAATACTTGTGAGGCTCTGGTACAATAATTGTAAGTCAGGCTAAACATTGCTGATTTTAATCCCTGCCCTCTTCTTAAAATAGATACCAGACACCTAAGAAGTTTCCAACCAGAAAAAAGTGATAGGAAGTTTGACTGMGATTTCAGACTCTGTTTGCAGGGATTTGGCTGAATATTGATTTGGGAAGGCAGACAAAAAATACAGAAACAATAGATGAGAAAGTCCACCCTAAACACAGCCCCCCACACCCTAAGGAAAATCCTGAAGTAGTAAAACAGTGGAAGTGCCTACTGAAAAGATGTTAGCTGTGAAGAGGAAAGTTACCTGAGAGTCTTCCTGTACTCAGGGATACAAGACTGATGTCTCTACTCACAGAGCTAGGCAATCTTCATATCTGTATTTTCTGCCAGTTTTGTTTCCTCCTACATGACTCTTAACTCTGGCATTTGCCTGGAGCAAAAAAGGAAAAATTTCAGGCACCTTGCTCTTCTGAATTTGATACACGTTCAGAAGCTGTAGTTTCCGGGTTTCTCCTAGTCCAGCTATTCCATAAAATCTGCTATTWTGTGTAACCAAGAAAATGGATACCTCATTTTAGAGTTTTGTACTGTAAATAAGTTGTTTGAACCAGTGGACAAAGATGGGTCAAAACTGACTAACAGGATGGTGACTATTGCATGTTTTTCTGATCATGCAGAGCTCTGCACTATATTTTTAGGAAAGTGAATTAGAGAAGCAGTTGTTACACTCCAATGAGGCCTTCTTTCTGCTGATCACTAATATCAGACAGTCATTTCACCAAGTTTTTCTATCAATAACCTGACCTGGATCTTCTACTATAAGACTGACCAAGGATGGAAATTTTTTGCAGAATCTAAAGTGTTAGATTTAAAGCTTCCCTTTTTAATTTAGGGGATATTGGATACTCTTTGGGGAAGAAAACAAGAAGTTTCTTGTTAAGAGGAACAGAAGAATTTCAGGTAAAGCAGTCTATCTGTAGTATCTTGGGAACCACTACTCCCCATCACCTAAAAAAGAAGCAGGAAAAAAAGAAAATCTACATCTTTAAAATACAGTATACACACTAATTTTACAAATCAAGACTTTCAACCTAAGCTAGGCCAAAAGAGAGCTCAGGGGAGGGAGAGARTTAAGAGACAGACAAGCGATCAGCACATGCTCGAGCATTTTCTTCCGCAGCCAGAACTGACAACAGGAGAGAGCTGYGGGGTTCAGGTACCACAAAACACAACCCCGAGGCAAAGGTTTGACCCGGCTTGCTTAGAAACAGGGAGTCAAATTAAATACACTACTCACCTGCTTACTTGTTTSTCATAGCACAGCTTTGCACTAATGATTAAACACTAAAGCCACAACCCTTCCTCGGAGCAGCATTCCTCAGATGAAGCCTGCGTGCACAGAGAAGCTCCTACCTCCAGGCCAGGGAGCAGCGATGGTGGCTGCTCCTGCAGGGCCGGGCACGAGGGGATCCCCAGGGTGGCAGGGCCTGTCCCACTGCCCCCAGCCAGAGACGGCAGCTGGCTCCAACTGAGGGGGCCCGGGCTCATGGTGCTGAGGCAGAGCAAGCCAAAACACCAACCCGCAGGGCTGGGGCCGGCTCCAGGCACGGCCATGGGGACAGGCCACGCCAGAATGTCACCCACAGACATGGAGGCCCAGAGCAAGGTGCTCCACAGACACAGCTGAGCTGAAGACCAGCACCCCACCAAGCCAGGTACAGGTTGAGGGGGCCGGGCTGAGCTTAAATAGAGCCCCTGGGCCCCTGGGTGTGGGGAGGCCCCAGCTGAGGCTGGTCAGGGCCTGGTGGTGCTCCYGGGGCCTGGCACTCCTGGTCCGAGGCAAACCCTTAACCTGACATGGCTGCTTACGGCAGGCACGCTGGGGCCTGAGCTATCGGCCACCCGACAGTCTTGCAACTTAAAAAATGTCAGTGTTAAGGTTCTTTCTGCTTATTATACTCCTGTATTTCTTTTATGCAAGGCTTGTTTTGCATTATTTTAATTTGTTCGCTGCGCTTTGTGAAAAACATCTTCAGAAGGGTTGCTTAAACTCAATCCTTTTGCTCGGGCTGGTTGGTCCTCCGAGTCAGCGGGATCCGGCTCCCCTCCRGGAGCCACAGCTTCCTTAAATCTACGGCTGAAAATAATCTAGGGACTATTTTCTCCATAGGTCCCCACACGTGTTGGWGACGAACCACTCCTCCCATCTAAACCCTGGCTAACGCAAAGTCTCTGGGGCTGCAAGAGTCTTCACAACATGCTCGGCTGAAGCTCCCCAGCTTTCTTGCGGTGCTGCAGCACGACCATTGCGTTGCTGAGGCTTATAGGGCTTTGGTTTCCCATGAAACGCCCAGGAGTCCTTGTTCTTTTGTGCGCATGGAGTTAATCATTTTTGAAAAGCAACCTTCCCAACAAAATTTCATATCTGCTGTTGTAGCTTTAATCTCATTTGCTGGAGAAAGTAAGATAAACAGTGAGTGGAAATAATCATACTGCTGTGCCATAACTGCATATTTTCTTTTCATTCAGCTTCTAATAGACCTTCAGTTAATCCTCTGAAATGTTCAGTTCRCAATTCAGATTTAAAATCTTTTTTTCTTGTTCCTTGTCTTGTTTGTTCAGTGCCTCACTCCCACTATTCTACTGGAAAAGAGGAGAGTGTGAGTAACTAAGCCAGAAATAACACGTGCACCAAGCTGCTGCAATCAGTCCAGCAGTTCACGGATAATCTAATTAGACTAACGTAGTCTAATTTTAAACTCTGTTTTTCTTAATTTATTTTCTGTATAAATCATTGCACCTTCTAATCTATCACACCAAAACCTCTGAACTCTGAATCAAAAACTTATGAGAAAGGTGTACTTTTAACATAGAGTTAAAAGACTGGAGGAGGGAAAAAAGGAGCTTAGGACAGAATGAAGTATTGGCAGAAACCTGGTATATCTTGCACTGCCTCACATCAACCGCTGATCTGGGTTAATCACGCCTTTCAGAAAGGGGCAATTATCTTTACAACTCTGTCTTCCATAAGAAAAAAAGATTACACAAGGCATTTTCAAACGTAATTTCATGACTCTCCAAAACAGCTCCTAGGATTTGCTCTCTACAATGTTTGGCTCACTCCCGTCCCCCAAAGATATCAAATTTTAACAGCCTGTCCTGTATTTTAACTCAGAAACTCCTACTTCTCTTTTTTTCYCATTCCCCTTTTTCTGTAAGAATTCAAATGTTTTATATATGTGATCATGTTCAATACTCATCTTGCAGCAACCTGATGAAAATTTAGAAAAGCCTCCAGTCTTTTCCACCTTGTTTGCTACTGTCTCAAGTCTGTTTTTTTCTAGAACATTTTCAGTTTTATTTTTCCCTTGTGCAAGTAACAGATCACAATATTCACATTTTTAATACTGCCCATTATATTGTAAGGAAGTCCAGTTCCCAGGTTTTTGTTGAAAACTTCCTAGTTTCAAATATTTTTAGCTATGCCAATTAAGAGTTTGGGCTTAACTCTCTAGTCTTTTAAAATGTCTGTGTCTGTACTTTTTTCCATAGGAATATTGGATTGTGGATACTCTATACTCAATAGAAAATAGGTACAGTCATATCCTTTTGCAAAACGTTTGAACTTATAGTAATCAAATTGGGTACAATTTATAAGCAGTTATCACATTTAATATGGCATCACAAACATACCAGATATTATTTATWTTTTTTTTTWAAAATGAGATTACATATCTAGTACTTGAACAGTACTWTTTCTGTGAATTGAGAAAATAATGCAAACTGGTACAGAATTTCTTTCAAGCACGTGCAAGCAAATCTAGGCCATTTTCAACTACAGATCTTAAGTTTCTGCAGTTATTATTACAAACTTGGGCGTTTCTGATTTTTTCTTTATATTTCATA
Organism: Oceanodroma leucorhoa; assembly: GCA_030449065.1. NCBI lineage: Eukaryota > Metazoa > Chordata > Aves > Procellariiformes > Oceanodroma > Oceanodroma leucorhoa. The sequence goes on from JASVER010000065.1 coordinate 1,867,163, forward strand.
TTCTTTTATATACTTCTACCTCTACATTCATTTGAGGCTAACAGTATACAATTTTACCCATTTTTATATTGCATTAGTCCCCGGAGCTAAAGCTAAGCAAACTTTTACACCTTCATTTTCCATAATTACTACTGAATTAAGCCATCTAATAGGCTTTTCTTTGCTGTTCTATTTATCAGATTCCTCTCTATGTTTTTGCTGGAGCACTAAAGAAACATTTGTAGWTTTTTTTTTTTTTGGCAGTATAACTACATCTTATATTACAGCAATTTCCTTCTCACACCTTTAAAATAGGTCTAAATTGATCATCATGTCTGTGAGTACATGTTTACCTAATGTACACATCCTCCTAACAAGYCCTGGCATGTTTACAAGCATGGAATAAATATTTTCTTCTCTAAAACAATTGTACGCTATTTATTGCCAAGATTTTATTTTTTATCTTTAYATCTAAATTATTTATGCCTGGGAAATTATTCCTGTGCAGTACATTCTGAACCATGTTTAACAAGAATACATTTTTCTCATTTTTTTTCTTACTGCACATGAACTTAATACCTCACTGCCTGATCAACGCATCAGCCAATAAGTAGATGTTCCAGTCTCTTAACACAGCTCTCCCTTTAATGTCTTCAAAATAATTCTTTTGTGTTGTACAAAATACATTTACTTAGGTTCTTGGTAAGCATTTTCAGTCCTTGTCTTTGGGCTTTTGTGAAATAGTTTTGCTCCTGACGGGTGTACTGTCTCTTCACAAATSCTGGGAGCTGCTTCAGCCTCTGTTATTTCCTTGGGCAGCCCTACATACTGCTCCCTGTTAGGGCATGCTGACTGCCTTTTGCAGACTCCTCCTCGGACCTTTTAACTTCAGTTCTTCTCTGCCCATTTTCATGGTTGTTGTTTCTAGTGTTTATTTAATATCATCCAGGAAAATATAGGCTTTTTCCTTTCCAGCACTTGGAGCCTTGTTGGTTTTATTTTGCATCTTGGTGCAGTTTGATTGTTGTTTTGTAAGTTTAAACTGGGAAATTCCATCTATATTTTCCTCAGTTTTGGATGTCAGCATCCTGTTGCAAGATGCCCTTGGATCAGATAGCTTCTCCCCAACATCTTTTTACTCAATTTTATTGTAAGGACTTTAACTGTATTTCTTTCTGGAAATTCAGTGTTCTTTGATACCTGATTGACTTTTCTTAACTTACCTTGTATTTTTGACGGATACCTAGCCCCTGATCCAGCAACTTTTTTAACAGCTGCTTTACTTCCCTTTCACGTGGCTCTCCGGGTGCTCAGCGTGAGACACAACTCACACCTGAACATCTCCAATTTGCCTGCCACACTCCTGTGGAGTTTCAGGCACTCGGGGTTTTTGGTTCCCTCTCCTCATACACAGGCTCTTGTGCAGCTTCTCGATACGCTCTTTTTCCTATCCTGCTCTTGGCACAATTGCTTGTGCTTGGCTGCTAATGAAGATGATGCTCTTGGTACAAAGATGACGCTCCTGGTACTAGGGAGCGCTCTTCCGTGGTAGCTAGAATGAAGTCAGAGTTGGTGGCTTAGAATGAAGAGGAGCCCTTAATAAAAAAACATCAGCTCTCCTGGCAGGACACCCCCGTGTCTCTCTGCCTCTTTCCCCGAGGTTTTCTCTTGGCAGGGCAGGCGGGAGGACCCGGCAGCGGGGTGATGAAGCAACCATGGGAGCACAGTACGTGCTCCTTGAATAGACAAAGGACCTTCTCCCACATAGCTGCAAGACGGGCACCTTTCACCAGCACCATGTTTGCCCAGAGTAAACAGAGGCTAAGCAGTTCAATCCGGTTGTCATAGCATTTTAACACCAGGATTTCAGCTTCTCCTCAGTGAAACTCAAATCTTTCTGTAACACCATTTTCCTTCTTTCTGGATCAAATTATTCACCAGTTTAAATCTATTATTGTGAGCCTGGACAACAGACTCTTTTGAATCCAAAGGACAGCGTGTGTCAGAAATATTCAGTCCTAACCCTAACATATTTAATGTCTTCGTTTAGACCATGGGGCGAAGCTGAAAGCATTTTCAGTCTTGGAGAGAGAGAGAGACAGACAGTAGGAGAGAGAGAGATGATGAAACAGCCATTGTGGTATACCATTGTTTAACCACTTAAGAACTGTATGACCTTTGAGTTTATTGAGAAATATTAATAAACATGTGAACACAGTGAACCACTTCTTTTCTCTGAAAGCTTATTGTGTGGTTCAGGTTTTTGGAAGAGACTTTTGTAACATTTGTCTGTGTCAAAGATAAAAGACAATTCCTCCTAGGTACCTTTACTTAGCACCAATGCACACATTGTGTAGGCTTTCCTGTAGAGCATGAAGAGAAACAGCAACTCCAGTGAGCATAAATATTCGAGGACAGAAGAGAATTTTCTGTCCCTATCATACATTCTTAAAATAAACCTGTTTTGGTTTTGGGTTTGGTTTTGTTTTTTTTTTTTTTCCAGGAGGCACAAGCAATTCTGCAGAACAACTATTTTAGAGGATGGAACAGAAAGTGATGTGCATTGTGATGGGGAAAGGAGAGAGTTACCAGCAGCGCTGTGAGGGACTGATGGACAGGGCTGACAAGCAAAGGGCCCAGGATGATGTGAATGAAAGGGAACACAAAATGAACAAAACAGGATTAAGCAAGGTCACCTCAATTGCTTACAAGCAATTGCATGTAAGCAAGGCAGTGCCTACAAGGCACCATCATGGGAAAACCCACCAGCATGCCGGTGTGCCCCTCTGAAATGCCTATACACTCGTGCATGCAGCATGGGGAATAAACATGAGGAATTAGAGATCTGTGTGCAGTTGCAGGGCTATGATCTTTCTGGGATCACAGAGACATGGTGGAACRGCCTGCACGGCTGGAGTCCTCCAACGGAGGGATGCAGGGTCTTAGGAAGGACAGGCTGGGAAGACGAGGAGGATGAGTTGCCCTCTATGGGACAGGACAGCTTAAATGCATGGAGCTTTGCCTGGGGATGGAYGATGAGCCAACTGAGAGCCTATGGGTAAGGACTATAGAGCTGACCACTATGGATGACACTGTAGTGAGTGTCTGCTATAGGCCACCTGACCAAGGAAGAACAAGTGTATGAGGCCTTACTGGGGACAGCTAGAAGTCCTTGTCCTCTTGCGGGACTTCAACCATCCTGATAAATGCTAGGGGAGCAACACAGCAAGGCACAAGCAATCCAGGAGTTTCTTGGAGAACATCGATGACAAATTCCTGACCAAAGTGACAGCGGAGCCAACAAAGACAGGTGCATTGCTAGACCTTATATTCACAAACAAGGAAGAGTTCATTGGGGATGTAAACATCAAAGGTAGACTTGGCTGCAGTGACTGTCAGATGGTGGGACTCAGGATCCTGAGAGGAAGGAGTGGAGCAAAAAGCAGGATCACAACCCTGAACTTCAGAGGAGCAGACTTTGGCCTCTTCAGGGATCTGCTTGAATGAATCCCATGGAATAAGGCCCAGGAGGGAGGAGTCGTCCAAGGAAGCTGGTTGATATTCAAGGATCACCTCCTGCAAGCTCAAGAGCCATCCATCCCAATGAGCAGGAAGTTGGGAAAAAACGCCAGGAGGCCCGCATGGATAAAGAAGGAGCTCCTGGCAAAAAGTGGCAAAAGGAAGAATAGGGAAAATGTGGGCCTGCTGCTGAATGGGGCAGGGGCCCTGGTGACAGAGGACATGGAAAAGGCTGAGGTACTGAATGCTTTTTTCACCTTAGTCTTTACTAGGAACACCAGCTTCAGAAATCCCAGGCCCCAGAGAACAAGGGAAAAGTCTGGAGCAAGGAAGACATAACCTTGATGGAAGAGGACTAGGTTAGAGAATAGTTAAGCAAACTGGACATATATAAGTCCATGGGCCCTGAGGGGATGCACCTACAAGGGCTAGGGAGCTGACTGATGTCATTGCAAGGCCAGTCAATTATCTATGAACAATCATTGTGTTTGGGAGAGGTGCCTGAGGAGCAGAGGAAAGCAAACATCACTCCTATCTTCAAAAACGRGGAGAAGGAAGACATAGGAAACTACAGGCCGGTCAGCATCACCTCGATCCCTGAGAAGGGGATGGAACAACTAATCCTGTGTCGTGGTTTAACCCCAGCCCCAACTAAGCCGCTCACTCCCCCCCGGTGGGATGGGAGAGAGAATCAGAAGGGTAAAAGTGAGAAAACTCATGGGTTGAGATAAAGACAGTTTAACAGGTAAAGCAAAAGCCGCGCACACAAGCAAAGCAAAACAAGGAATTCATTCACCGCTTCCCATGGGCAGGCAGGTGTTCAGCCATCTCCAGGAAAGCCGGGCTCCATCACGTGTAACGGTGACTTGGGAAGACAAACGCCATCACTCCGAACACCCCCCCTTCCTTCTTCTTCCCCCAGCTTTATGTGCTGAGCATGACGTCATATGGCGTGGGATATCCCTTTGGTCAGTTGGGGTCAGCTGTCCCAGCCGTGTCCCCTCCCAACTTCTTGTGCACCCCCAGCCTGCTCGCTGGTGGGGTGGGGTGAGGAACAGAAAAGGCCTTGGCTCTGTATAAGCACTGCTCAGCAATAACCAAAACATCCCTGTGTTATCAACACTGTTTTCAGCGCAAACCCAAAACACAGCCCCATACTGGCTACTATGAAGAAAATTAACTCTGTCCCAGCCAAAACCAGCACATCCTGGAAACTATTTCCAGGCACATGAAGGACAAGGAGGTTATTGGGAGTAGTCATCATGGCTTCACCCAGGGGAAGTCATGCGTGACCAGCCTGATAACCTTCTACGACAAAATGATAGATAGGCTTGTAGAAGTGGGCAGAGCAGTGGGTATAGTCTACCTTGACTTCAGTAAGGCTTTTGACACCATCTCCCATAAGATTCTCATAGAGAAGCTGATGAACTGTGGGCTGGATGAGCAGACAGTGAGGTGGACTGAAAACTGACTGAATGGTGGTGATCAGTGGCATGACATCTAGTTGGAGGGCCAGTAATTAGCAGTTTATCCAAGGTGTCAATACTGGGTCCAGTACTGATCAACATCTTCATTCATTATCTGGATGACGGAGCAGAGTGCACCCTTGACACAAAATTGGGAGGAGTGGCTGATACACGAGATGGTTGTCTTACTATCCAAGGAACCTCTACAGGCTGGAGAAATGGGTCGATAGGAACCTCCTGCAACTCAACAAAGGGAAGTGCAAAGTCCTGGGGAGGAACAACCCCAGTTACCAATACATGCTAGGAGTGACCTGGCTGGTCACCAAGTCAAACACAAGCCAGAAATGTGTCCTTGTGGCAAAAAAAATAAGTTAACAGTGTCCTGGGCTGCCTGAGGAGGAGTGTTGCCAGCAGGTTGAGGAGGTGATCCTTCCTCTCTACTCAGCACTGGTGAGGCCATGCCTGGAGTACTGCATCCAGTTCTGCAAGAGAGAGATGGACATACTGGAGAGTGTCCAACAAAGCGGCACTAAGGGACTGGAGCTTCTCCCATATGAGGAAGGGCTGAGAGCTGGGACTGTATTGCCTGGAGAAGAGAAGGATCAGGGAGAATCTCATCAATGCATATGAATATGTATTGATCTCTGAGAGTGTAAAGAAGATGGAGCCAAGCTCTGTTCAGTGATGTCCCGTGACAGGACAAGAGGCAACGGGCACAAACTGAAACACGGGAGGTTCTCTGTGAACATCAGGAAATACTTGTTTTACTGTGAGGGTGACCGAGCACTGGAACAGGTTGTCRATGAAAGGTTGTGGAGTCTCCATCCCTGGAGATATTCAGAAGCCATCTGAACGTGGTCTTGGGCAACCTGCTGTAGGTGACACTGCTTAAGCAGGTGGGTTGGACAAGACGACCTCCAGAGGTCCCTTCCAGCCTCAACCATTCTATGGTTTTGTGATGATACAACAAGGACTAACAGCTGACTGACACTGAGTGTTGACTTGCTAATCCAAGGGGGGCCTTGGCTTTCGTGCAATAAAACCGTCAAAAAAATAAGTAAATTACAAATTCCATTGGTATGAGTCCTTCCAAACTGCCATCCTATAAAGTCTGGAGATACAATGGGCAATGAACTGCTTTTCTTCATTACAGGAGCAATCTCTGAGCTCTAATCATAACAACTTAATGATGACTYTTTAACTGTTTCGTAGTTTTAATGGAAACGTTAAAGCACTACTGAAAAATAGCGCCTGGAGTTTGAATGGACAGCAYTGTCTTCCAAGGCCACAGAATGCCACAGTTAGGTTTAGTTACTGCATTGGACAACATCCTCTGTCCACACAAAGATGCCTATTCAGGATCCTGGAAGCGGGCACAAACATAAAAGCAGCAATGTTTTAAGACAAAAGTTTTCATTCAAGCCCTATGATTAATGCAAGGAAGTAGTCAAACGAATACTTGTAAGTAAGAGCAATCAACCAACTCATAGATTGGATTCACATAAAATAAATTCACGTAAGACATTTGCTTTGTTCGTTCAGACGATAAATACATCAGTAAAAATTCTTGAGTGTTGAAGAGAGTAAAGGGATTAAATCATTGTGCCTTTTCTTGYGATACTGATCTGACACTTTTTACAAGAATTTCTCTATGGGCTTGTTTGTGCTGGTAAGATGTGAGGTGAAAATATTTGTTTGCTCCAGACTGGATTGACACTAGCAGACAAGATCAGTATCTTTGAAATTAACCCATATGTTCATTACCTATTTGAGTGGTATTTGAAAAATAATTCAGCTGATTTACACTACCAGTTCCTAAGCCCATCAGATCCTGAAATTATACATTTTAATTTTTTTCTTGTATCCCCTTTAAAAACAACCTGAGATTTTGGAAAAAAAAAAAAAGAACATTTTAATCAGTTCATCTCCGTACTTAGTTACTCATAAGAGGAAAAAAACTGAATGAAAAGAGAATGTATGCTGCATATCATTTTAAAGTGGAAAAAGTATGTGATATGGAGAGAGGACAAGATTATTAAAAAGGTGTAAAAGAACCACAAAAATCTGTGATTTATTTCTCCCATTTTTCATCATAAAATTACATTTTCAAACACCCTTACAAAAATCTCAGACAGGTTTGAAGAAGGAAGGAGAAAATATGTGGAAGGCAATACAATTATCATCTTTATGGAGTGTGAGAAAATAAGTATTCTGAATACCCAGTATATGGATATAAACTTTTCATCTGGAACACTTAAACAGCCTTTAGACTCATGGTTTAGTTTCCTTTTCAAACACATTAAAAGAATAGTTAAATAAAAAAATACCACTCACGAACATTTTCTTACCCTACTGCATTTGCACAGAACTGAGCTGCTTAAGGTGCTCCGTGATGGGGAATCCCTTATTCTCTCCTCCGAGATGTACCCCTTAAACTCTGCACAGCCTGCCCCAGGCATGCTTGGCGTCTTGTCCCARGGCCCCGTATTTGCCTCAGATGTCGTAGTGAATATTATGGTGATCACGGAACGGGGACATGAGTTTCTAATGAACAGCCAAACAGTTGAGCTGGCAAATCTGCTTTTTTTTAGCTTTCAGCCCTTTATGTATAGGCTGTGCCAGTGGCTCCACAGGTACGAAAGGATCAGGAAATATTGCTGGATTTGAAAAATCTTTCCTCTCTGCTTTACTTACCATGGCTTGTCACAGAGGATTAAGTTTTCTACTTTTTCCCCAATATCTGCTCCTCAGGACAGGTGTGTGCTTTATTTGCTCTGTGTTACCTTCTCTTCTGCATTTGAGCAATGCTCACCTAGCAAATTCATGACTAAGCTTGTCTTCTGACCTTATCTTAAAACAGGAGAGGGGGGAAAGGGAAAGAAGGGAGAGGGGGGGAAAAGGGGGAAAGGGAAAGAAGGCAAAGGGAAAGCTGCACCAGGTATTAACACACTGAAGTGGCAGCTGAGCAGCAATGCTTGTCAACTGGCAGGATGAAGAACCAAACGGCAGTGAGTCTGTACCCCTGTCCCAGCCTGGAACATGGTTTCCCTTTTAACAGCCTGTTGGAAAAAGTCTGTCAGTGACTTGCAGCCCAAAATAAGACTGCAGGAGCCAGTGCTGGCACCGCAGGCAGCACCACCGGCAGCTGCCACTGAACGTGGGCTCAAGAACATCATGGAAAAAAAATCTCTACCGCTCGCTCCCTCCGGACGGCTGCAGTCCCTGCCGCCAAGGTGCCCTGCCCGGGGCAGAGCTGGGGAGAGGGCTGAGCCCGACAGGCTGGGAGGTGAACAGGAGGTGAACAGGAGAGGAGGGACGCGTGGCTGGAGGTGGCAGGGCGGGGGACTGGGGCTCTGCAGAGGAAACAGAAGGACGATTCGAGACCCTTGAGAGTGTTTGCACAAAGCRCCTCCGAAACCTGAGAAGCAGCATGGTAGAAAGCGTGAAGGAGCTTGTCTGAAGGACGTTTAAGTCGGCCGTAGAGATTAGAGGCAGGAGTCAACATCTCATTAATGATGAAAGATAATTAGTAGGGTGGAGATAAACAGCAGAGMGCCTTGAAAATGAAGGCATATAGCCAATGTTTGATGTAATTAGAAAAGTATATGCCAGAAAAGGGATCAAAAGAAAGAGAGAGTGGATCATATGTTGTCAATCCAACTGCAAGAAATAAGATTTTAGGACAAGTCCCCAGCAGAGTTATCTTGTAATTAAATTAAGAAAAATGGCAATATCATGGGGACAGCATCTGACAGGCTCTATAACAATTTCTCCACAATCTTTTCTCAGGACAGCACAGCTCAGCCAGCTGAGCCCTGGCAGCAGAGGAGATTGTGAGCACGGCTACCTGCCAGAGGAATGATGCTCATTCCCCCACACCAGCAAAAACCCTGTACTGGTTCGGCTCACACCTCAGCAAGGAGCACAGGCCAGCAGCCAGCCAGCTTAGAGGGGTGATGGTTGGGCAGGCACTCTGCTCCTACACTGCTCCTGTTTCAAATAAGAAGTGGAGGCTTTGRAAAGTATCACTGACATCTGCTCACCACAAACATACCTGTACYACCCAAACTGAAAAGTACTTGAACATCCGTTTCCCCCAGTACCGCTTTTTCTCTTAGTTCCTCTTCACCTGTTCATTGCTTGGGGAAAGAAAAAAGAAAAATTAAGATCTTTAGCAACAAGTCAGCTACTTTAAAGTCTACAATCACACCCACACAAAATTTCCTCTGCAAATTTTGGATGCGATGAAGACCATCATAATTTCTCCTTGACCCTTGCTCCTCCTCCAATAGACTCTTACTAGTGAATCTCAGAGAGTGCTCCTCTCCATGTCTCTCGGCTTCTATTGCTTGTGAAAAATGTAGTGGTTTCTGCCACTTTGCTCTTCTCTTGGTTCCAAAAGAGACTGTGAACAAACCCAAAGAGGCTAGGTCTGCTGGTGGTTACTAAGTATAATAGTTTCGAAACCACCTCTGGCTCAGGATGCCCCTGAACTGCGGATGTTGAGAAGCTGGGAAAAGATATCAAGGGGAAAGAGCACTTTCTTTGCRCCCTATTTCTTACACTGTTGTCCTACTCAGCCCACACTGGCTGTTGTCTGACAGGATAATGGCCCAAAGGGGTATTTGATTAGACTCAGCAGGGCAGCTCTGATGGCAGCCCTTCCCCACCTAGAAGAGGAATGCTGCTTCTCCCTCTAAAAAAGCGATGGAGTATTCCCTGGCAAAACTTCTGACAGTAACTGCCTTCTTGCGGGAGCCCTTCCCCACGTGGCATCTTTGTTTCTCCACTTGACAGATTCRCAGGATTCCTAAGTCCCTCCTGTTGGGAAGCTGTTAGAAAACCTACCGTTTTTCTCTCTCACCACACAATTTTACTGTGAAACTTTCAGTCCCTTGATAGAAAAGAGATTGATTTATCTCTTACWGCCTGATCACATAAGTAAGGAAGTAACGCTTACCATAGCTGTATGTCTGTCCCACACAGCAAATCTTTACTTTTTCAGAGAGATCCTCACAAGYTTTCTGCTGTTTTAAATGAATCCCACGTCAATTTAAAGACCAAAAAGAGTCTATTCTGCAAAACTCCTGTTCCTCCAGCCTCATTACCAGCTTCAGGAGTCTCYGTGTTTAATTCATGGAAACTGAATGCAGTGTTCACATCTGATGCGAGTTAGCTCTGTAGCCTCGTGGTCTGCTATTGCCTAGAACAAGAAATTTCACCTTAAGTGTTCTACCTTTACAAATAAGTGCTCCTCCTCTTTTTTTCTTGATCATGCAAGAAGTACCTATTTGATTAAATTACATTTTGTCTTAGCTTTGTTCATGTCTGAAGGTAAAGTCTGGTATCAAGACATATGAGACAAAAAGAACATGTAAATGTTTTATCAGGAGCACCATCTCGACCTGTTCAGCAAGCAAGCCACTAGCTCCTTCCACAACCAAACGAAACCATTTCACTCGCATCCAAAGACTGCAGTCTTAGTCCTCCCACACCTCAAGAAACTCATCTTTTGCTATTCTTGCTCAATGTTAGAGTTAAAAAAGCACCTGGAATTGTAACAATAGCCTGAGTGCTAATCCATTAAAAGGAGATTGGCCAAATCATGTGGCTCAGTCCACTTTCAAAAAACTACTCTTCCCTGGATTTTGGTTTTGTGTGTGTCTGTTTCTTCTCACTAGTAGCTACTCTAATAGACCCAGTAGCTTTGTCTCAAATTTTTTGAACAGTCTAATTTCAGCCGTACRACTTCTGGAACAGACTCACCAGATTTTCTAAATGTTGAGCCTTCAATTTGTTTTCTGTTTAGAGACGAGTAGCAGGTAAGATATTTTCATCAATTTTACATGAATTGCTTTATTGAAGAACCTAGAGTTTCCTGATGTAGTTGATTTCCTGGATGATGTGCATGCTGTAGCCATTTATTAACTTTTTTTTTTTAAGAGAGATTAAAAAAAACAACCCTGTGTGCTCCTCAATGTGATGGTTTTGAATGTGCTTGCCCAAGTGGATGGTTACCATAGCTCCCTGCCATGGCTGAACGGTGCTTCGCCTCCCCCTGAACTTGACAAATTGATTCTTTTTAATACTGAATGACTTTCTACAATGCCATGTTGGTCTTTTCCCAGGATTAATTTTCAGYCACAGTAATAAGTTAAGAGTAGAAATATACATATAGATGTATATTGTTTTATAAAGAAACCAAAGGCAATAGTAAACTCCAGACACATTTTTTCCAGAACCTAATCAAGTACAGCTGTGTTATTACAAACTTGTGCCAAAAAGCTGGTGAAGGCATTTGGAGAAGGGTGCTTATGAGCCACTTCCGAGCTGTGGGAGTTGTTCAGCATGCTCAGTAGCAACATTGCCTCCTCGCTCTCCTGAGCTCAGGGGACTGGGAAAACAAGTCAAGGGACCACCAGCAGAGCAGGTGAAGCCAGGCCCTGCTTCAGAAGAACAGTTCCCAGGCGCTGCCTTTCATTCTCCTTGCTCCCAGGCACCGCAGCCCCAGCATCACTAGATCCCCTCACCCCGTCCCAGCACCCCAGACCTTGCTCCCTCTGAGCCCCATGCTTCCCCATCGCAGAGGGGGAAGGATGCAGGGTGAGGGGACACTTGGAAAGGTTGTTGGAGGAACAACACGGCTGTGCCTCCTTCCTGGCTTCTGTTGTTGCCACCTCGCCAAAGCACAGAGCTCAAGTGAATAAGCGCAGCAGAGCAGTAGGGCTTAGACCCCAAACTTCCCCTTTCGTGTTTGAGAAAGCCCATACTCAGCCAAAGAGTTAGAAATGCTTTCATGCAGCATGGACCACTCGCTCTGTCCTCTGACAGCCCACTCAGCCCCTCACCTAGCCTCTCCTTTCAAAGTTGAGTTCAGATCACATTTRATATCTAGTTACATTCCTGACAAACTCTCACTTCTGTCCGGCCCTATTTTAACATCTGAAAAAACATCTCTTGTTCTACTGTGGCCATCTGCTACCATCCCCAAGAAGTCAGGCCAAAAATACCCAGGTACTTTGAAGAACAGTGTTAGTTGAGACCTAATACACGTAAAGCCAGCTCGACAAATGGGATATCTTAAAGTCTTTTATGAATGAATGGGACTTGGTTTGTACCTCCAAGGGTAAGTTAGCATTATTGTTCCCTTTGAAAAGGGACTGAAGCAAAAGGAAATAATATACCATATAAATACACAAGGTGTGATAAAATKAATTTATTTCAAGGTGGAAGTTAATGAGCAGGAACACAGAAAAACAAAGAGGCAATAAGCAGCCTTCAGAATTTAAATGCTCTCTAATTTTATAGTCATAACTTATGCTTAGTAACTAGGCATCAACAAAGTTGTCATGAGTGATGACTCACTTTATGGTAGATTACAGTGGATCCCATGATGCATCACTTCTTGAAGAGAGCAGGACCAGAGGAATTGCCCAGGCTGTCTCTGCCCAGCATTCAAAACTTTAGTGTGTGGCAGTCTACAAAGACCTCAGTCTTACCTTTCAGTAAATAACCCAAAATAATCACCACGGGAACAGTCCTGCCCTGTGACTTTGCCATTCAGGTCACCTGTGAGCAAAAATATTCTTCATGAGGACTCTATCCAACTCCCACTGCCTCCCACAGGGTCTTCCCATCCACTGCAACAGAGGCTAAATAGACCACTATATAATATTTGGGATTGTATGTTTTCAGGCTTCTGGGCATTCATCCCTAAAATATTTAAAGATACAATTTATAAACATAATTCCCCCCCGCCTCAGTACTCGTATCTGCCTCTGGAAGAGTACTAAGCTGCTGTGAACAGATCGTGCCAGTTGAAACAGGCAACACAGTGACAGGAAACCCAGGAGTGCATTCTGTAATATTAATGCTAGAATATTAAAAACTCTTCAGTGCTAAGCAGTGAAGGGATTTTAGCTTAAGGTGAAAGTTTTTGTTARAGACCATATATATTTAAAAAGGGGAAAAAGGTAAAAAATTTTTAAAAAGAGTAGAAAGGAAGACCCTGGGAACTACCAGCCTGTCAGCCTCACCTCTGTGCCTGGGAAGATCATGGAACAGATCCTCCTGGAAGCTATGCTAAGGCGCAAGGGAGGTGATTCGAGACAGCCAGCATGGCTTCACCAAGGGCAGGTCCTGCCTGACCAACCTAGTGGCCTTCTGTGATGGAGTGACTACATCAGTGGACATGGGAAGAGCTACAGATGTCATCTATCTGGACCTTTGTAAGGCCTTTGACAGAGGTCCCCCACAACATCCTTCTCTCTAAACTGGAGAGGTACGGATTTGATGGGTGGACTGTTCAGTGGATGAGGAATTGGTTGGATGGTCGCATCCWGAGGGTAGTGGTCAAYGGCTCAAYGTCCAGATGGAGATCGGTGACAAGTGGTRTCCCTCAGGGGTCTGCACTGGGACCAGTACTTAATATCTTCATCAGTGACATAGACAGTGGGGTTGAGTGCATGCTCAGCAAGTTTGCAGAYGACACCAAGCTGAGTGGTGCRGTCAACACGCCTGAGGGACGGGATGCCACCCAGAGGAACGTGGACAAGCTYRAGAAGKGGGCCTGTGTGAACCTCATGAGGTTCAACAAGGCCAAGTGCAAGGTCCTGCACCTGGGCCAGGGCAACCCCTGGTATCAAYACAGGCTGGGGGATGAAGGGATTGAGAGCAGCCCTGCTGAGGACTTGGGGGTACTGGTGGATGAAAAGCTAGACACGAGCCGGCAATGTGCACTTGCAGCCCAGAAAGCCAACTCTATCCTGAGCTGCATCCAAAGCAGCATGGCCRGCAGGTCGAGGGAGGGGATTCTGCCCCTCTGCTCTGCTCTGGTGTTCAGCTCTGGAGTTCTCAGTACAAAAAAGATATGGATCTATTGGAGCGGGTCCAGAGGAGGGCCACAAAAATGATCAGGGGGATGGAACGCCTCTSCTATGAAGAAARGCTGAGRGAGTTGGGGTTGTTCAGCCTGGAGAAGAGAAGGTTTCAGGGAGACCTTATTGCAGCCTTTCAGTACTTAAAGGGGGCTTATAAGAAAGATGAGGGCAAACTTTTAGCAGGGCCTGATGCAATAGGACAAGGGGTAATGGTTTTAAACTAAAAGAGGGTAGATTTAGACTAGATATAAGGAAGAAATTTTTTAAAATGAGGGTGGTGAACCACTGGCACAGGTTGCCCAGAGAGGTGGTAGATGCCCCATCCCTGGGAACATTCAAGGTCAGGCTGGACGGGGCTCTGAGCAACSTGATCTAGTTGAAGATGTCCCCGCTCACAGCAGGGGGGTTGGACAAGATGACCTTTGAGGGTGCCTTCCAGCCCAAACTATTCTATACATCCCCTACTATTACAATAGTTCATTCCCACTCCCAGACTTTGCTTGCTAAGCTAAATTGCTGAACTCTTCACAGCAGATCCTTTACTAGGAGCAGAGCTAAAAAAATAATTTTACAAAATGCTAAAATTGTTCTCAGCTTACTTTTAATTTCAGTTTTTACCATCATACTTTGCTATCATCAACTTCCTGTCTTTGATCATTTGGGAAAATATTGTGGAAGTTTGCAATAGAAATAAAAATCAATTAATAATCAACTAATCCTGATTCAAATTTGAAAATGACTGCTTTGTGTTTGAAATTCATCTAGTCTTTTTCAGATGAAGACAGCATTTATTCAAATCTTCAAGTTTACCTTAATAGCAGAAAAACATTTTGCCTCCATAGTCCATTATAATACTTCCAAGGGGAGAGCTTCATTATACAAAGAATAGCTACTCTCAGTTTTTCATGACCAGTAAGTCTTCAAGAGCAAAGCATGAAACAAAAATTCGATTTCTCCTTTTTAGTGTTTATGCTGTATACAATCTGCTTTTCTACTCACATAAATCAGTTTTTTTCCCCAATCAAGGAAGCCTACAATATTAAGCCAACTGTTGAGCTTGTGTTTGTGCTAACTGCAGCCAGAAAAACCACCGCATTAGGGCCACTCTTAGGAGATGACGTTATTTTTCATAGTAATCTTATAAAGCATATTTGGGATACGAGCAACAATTTTGTTCTAATTGCCATACCATCAATCATTTTAAAAAGTCAGTTGTTGCTTGAATAAGATGASAAATACCTGGTATAGGTGAGCAGCAGAGGGTGCCCTAGAACTGCCACCTCAGAAAACGTCCACGTCGSCTGCCGAGTCACTGGTGTTCAGACGACTCCTCACATCAGCTCGTACTCCTCCACTACCGCTTCCAGTAAAAGGCCTAAAAACTGATAGCCACACATCTGGTTTTAGGAGCTGATCTTTCACACAGCAATTTCACCTTGAAAAATAATGGAAGTGAGTTACCTGTTGGCAGACGTGCSGCCAGGAAGAATTACAGAGAAGGGATGAAGTAGCCGCCATTTACGCTGTCCCGCTCCGGGCGAATACTCCTGTGCCCCAGGTGGGGTATCTGGCAATTGCACGTTTGTCCATGGTCACGAAGGAGAGCAAACAAATGATTCGAGAATGGTCCTTTCATAAAGCACAAAGTCACAATCATCACAGATTTCAGATAAAATTTTATCTGTTTGATTTAGCGGCACATTTTACAGCTCTTGCGATTTCGCCCTCCCCGCTCTTAAGTGAAGATCTTTTGAATGTCTTTCCTGAAGCAGGTGCAGTGGAACAAGGCACAGTGATCTCCTTCGTGCTGTTTACAAAGGCAGATCACTCCCAGCTGCTAATCAGTACTGCCCCTTCCTCCAACCCACTGAATCGCAAACCCAAACTCCCAAAAGACTTGTATTTTGGTTATTGTATGTATATAAACTCGTGCTGGCAAAGAACCTGTATTCTTTGCTTCCATGTACGTTATTTAGCATCAAGCTGTATTTATGAATCTTGTCTAAAATGGGCTTTAACAACCTGACAAAGTTACTCATCTGCAGCGTAATTTATTACCCTATCCACCCTTGTATTTCCACAGAACAAGCTGACAGATGTTTACTAACAAACCAAAAACCTGCCCCAGGAAAACTGAGGAAATGTAATATTTTTACTTGAGATTTAGGACATTAACCTGAGACTTCCAGCAAGCTTTTTTCCAATGGCTTTCGTCCCTTTCTCCTTTGTTGTGATCATGGRTTTCTGCACTGACCTACTGTAATTTCTCCAGAACAGTACTCAAAAACATAGCTCTCATATAGCAAAATTTTATACATTTACTAAAACCAAACAAACCTGTGCAGGATCCGTGATAATTTATGCACATGCAATTAAATCAGGGATGTTGCTTGCAAGCRTTTGTATGAGTAACCATCAATTTCCCAATTAACCTATTTCAAAACTTTAACGTTCCTTAAAATTGTTTCAGAAAATTACTGCATGATGGTTTTCTACAACATGGGTGAAAATAACGTGGTTCACTCAAACGAGGTGCCACATTTGCCACTGGTGGAAGGCTAGCTATCAGAAAGCAGCGTGTATTATGTGTTGAAGTTTGCATAGTATTCGTCCTCATGGACCAGAAGTTCTCAGTATTTTCCAGACTATGACCACTCTTTCCCACCCTCATTAGGGCTCAATGTTTCTTCTGTAGTCAGGGGATTACAAAAGTGTGGAAAGACAGAAGCTCAGAATGGCATATAAATAGTTGTAGTAGAGCAGGGAGTCTGCAGCTAGCTTTCAGGAATTAGAAAGACACCAGCTATTGTCAAGATCAAAAAACATAAGGAAAGTAAATCAACTTTTTTTTTTTTTAAGCTTGAAATGGAGAAAAGAAAAAAAAAACAAAGAAAACCCCTCCATAACTATTACTCTTTAAGAAGGGAAATGACACTGCCTTACTTCATACTGCAAAAGGGTATTAAGTCTCTTAAAGCATTCAGCTCACTCACTTTTTGACACTAAGTGCCAGCACTTCTAAAGAAAAAGTCCTTTTCCATTTCAAATAATTCCTCTCATGTTTCAATACTGAAGACTGAGTGCAAAGTTAATGATAAAGAATACATTCTACCCAGCCTAATCACACTTGGATTAATCATTTGCTCTACAGAAAATACACTTTATCACCCACAGACTACTGGAATGCAGGACGCTGAGAATTTAATTGTTAAATTCCAGGTTCTTCCCAAGAAGGAGAGAGTCACTGTCCCCCCCAGCAGTGAGCTACAGTAGCAGAACTGTTCTTTACATTTTCCATTCAATTAAAAGATATAAATTAAGAAACTTATGCGTGGACTGTATATTTACAGAAGCCAGACTGTAACTAAATCAATAGCCTATAATCCTTATTTGCAAATAGCTGTGTTTGGCAACCTGGGTAACTCCTATCAGTTGTCTTAAAACAGCTTGACTATGAAGCAGCCAAGTTATAGCAAAGTAAACTTGGGTTTCACTTAGAATTTACTGTAAATAGGGTCATAGTATAATTTAGATTGAAAGGGACCTCAGGAGGTCCCTAAGATGAACCTCCTGCACCCAGCAGGGTCAGCTCCAAGGCCACGTTGCTCAGGGCTTTATCCAGTTGAAAACCTCCCAGAGATGAGCTGCGCAACCTCTCTGAGCAGCCTGTTCCACTGGTTCACTGTCCTCACAGAGGAGTTTCATCACCTTTAATCAGAACCTCTAGTTTCAAGTTATGCCATCGTCTCTCATCCTCCCACCACACACAACTGTAAAAAGCAGACTACTTTCCTAACCACTTCTCCACATTTCCTGGAAGGCTGCTATTAGCTCCTCCTGAAGTTGCCTCTTCTGTTACGCTGAAGATCTTGTTTATGGACAAAGAGGAAGCATAACATATGTATAAGCAAAGCTAAGAATTTATTGTTAGCATATGGAAATCTTAACCTAATTCAAGGATTGCTATTAGCCTAGATCTAATTATTACAGGAAAAGAAAAATTAATAATGCAGTTAGAGTACTTTTATACAGAAGTAGTCACAGTAATACAATTAAAATTGTAACACACATTTCTCGGTTTCTATCCCTTTTCTAGGGGTTATCCACACCCTTCTATTGCTCCTCTGGGTCTCAAAGTCAATAGCTCCAGAGTGCTAGAAATGATAACGCGAAGCTGTCAGCATGTGGAGTCCTTTGTTTGGAGGAATGTGCTGCTGCTTTCTTCCTCCTCCCTCTAGGATCCACTCGGGGTTCTTTTTATGTTTGCTAACATGCTTTTACACCTTTCTCTTTCCTCATTGTCTACAGCTCCATGCTACATCCAAATTTATGATATATGGTGCCCTTCACATATTTTAGATACGATTTATTTGCTCTGTTACTCCCTAAACACAGTTTTGTCCAGGTCTGTTTCTGCCTTTTAAAAAAAAAAAAATTTAGATACGATTTATTTGCTCTGTTACTCCCTAAACACAGTTTTGTCCAGGTCTGTTTCTGCCTTTTAAAAAAAAAAAAAAAAAAAAAAACCAAAAAAAACCAAAAACCAAACAACAACAAAAAAACCCCCACAACAACCAGAAAACCAAACCACAGCAACAACAAAAAACCAAACAAAACCCCAAACAACAAACACATACTTGACCACTGGTGAGTAACCACTCACCAACATAGGGGCTCCAGTCCCATACATGCGCCCCATCATCCATCTGTACTTCTCTATACTACATCCTTTGTTTCCACTTCCAAAGGTCTTTGCTATCATACCACGCCTGCATTTCTCTCCATCACATCATTGTTTTGGTCATAAATATCTCATTCTATATACAATAACTGCTTATTACTCTTACATATATAAAACTATGATTGCACCACACAAAGGTAAACATAAGTAAAACAAATTAGCCACAGACACCTGGCCAGTTAGAGAAATCGTTGTTATAGCAAAGCTAAGTAAAACAAAGCTACAGGCAGGTCAAGAGAAGTCCRGAAGGGGAAGCCTGATAAGCCCCAGTCCTGAGGCCTTGCAGACTCAGTACTAAGCTTATGGCCTGTTACTAATAACTGTAATATGGTATTACAGTGCTACATCATTACCTTCTCCCAGCTGAACAAGCCCCAGCCCCTGACCATCTTGGTGGCCCTCCACTAAACTTGCTCCAGGTGGTTGAAATCTTCCTTGAACTGGGGAACCCAAAAACTGGACACAGTATTCTACACATGGTCTAACACAAAATGCCAGATACACCATCATAAATACTACCAATACTCACCCTGCCTTCTGTTACTTATAGGTAATTGCAATATATTAGCTATTCCAGGGAAGCTCCTACTTTAATTTACCTCCTTTAACTGCTCATACTCCTAGCTGGATAATGGTGCTTCTCAGTAGAAAGGAGAAACTCTAAAGTAAAATAGTCAAGTGTCCAAAGGCTGGCACATGAGGAACACCTACTTGTTATGGCCCGACACAGTTGGGCTACAGGAGCCTTTAACATCTAGGTAGATGTCAAGGCATAAASAACCCCAAGGGAGTATCTAACTGCTGGCTTTCCAAACAGCTGGAAAAGTTTAAGATGTTACCACCACAACTCTCCATGTTTACTACGCTCGCAGTCTAACTGACAAAGCAGAAAATAAAGCTGCCTTTTTTTTTTTTTTTTGACCCAGGTAACTCTACACGGTATCAGACCAAAGAAATTGCTCATATGATATTCCTTCAGCTGCTGAGCGTGAGGAGGGGCTAAAATCTCAAGCAGTTGATGATGGTGGTAAGGTAGAAGCAGTAAGTGCTTAACCATTCCAGCTAAAAATAAAAAAAGAAAATTCACCCATTTATTTGGCTACTTAAGCATCTCCCTCTAAAAGACTAAGTTACTGTGCTGAAGGTAGTAAGACTGTGTATGTATCAGTTATTTAAGTATCAAATTTACAGCACTTGTTTCCCAATTAAAAACCCCAAAATTCAAAGGTTAAAGTGGTCTGAGACAAGGTTAACTATCTTCTAGTTAAGATGGAGGGAAAACCAAAAGATGCCAAAGCCCAAATTCAAGACGACATCCRTGTACCTTTTTATTCCCCAGCACGTATAACCAATGAAGCATTTGTGCAGACTCCTCATTTTCAGTTCTCACCTCCTTCTGCTTCCACCTTCTGCTAGGACTGAACTAACTGTGAAGCACTTTCTTCACCGCTAGTTCATTCCTTTTCCTTTGAGGCACAACATTTTTTCCTTTGGTTGACTATCCTTCCCAAAGCTAGTTAAAAACTGTCAACCCATYCTCAAGACCCTTTGTCCTAAAGATTCCTTGAAAATCTGTGACCTTGCACAGCAGCTTAAAAGCATATGCACTTAAAAAAGCTTACAAGGAGATAGAAAACTCAAAATATATTTCGTTGTTCAAAGTGCATCAAAGGAACACTTTGCTAATCAAATCTGTTACAGCTCTTCACTCTACAGTGTAACAGGCTGTCTTCCAGCCTGTTCAGTGATAAATCTATAGAGACAATTTTGTTTCAGAGACAGCCCCAGCATGAACTCTATAGACATACACACCCAGAGAGTCTCAGAAAGGATGTGTGTTGGGAAATGCTGCACCGCTYGTGGTAAGCCACCGTGTCTGTGAGACAAATTCTGTGTGCTGCATATAGGAAGGGGGATGAGGAGGGGGCAKTGCACGCAGGGAAGACAGACAAAACTGGAGAAAGCAATATGAAATTACTTACAGAATCACAGGATAATTCAGGTCAGAGGGGAGCTCAGGGAGGTCTCCAGTCCACCCTCCGGCTCAAAGCTGGGTAAACTACAAGGTTGGATCACGTTACTCATGGCTTAATCCAGCCTTCTCTTGAAAAACCTCCAAAATAGAGACAGAACWATTTCTCTGGGCAACCTAGTCCACTTGCTGACTGTCCTAAGTGTGAAAAAGTTTTTCCTTACATCTTGGCAGAACTTGTCCTGTTTCAACTTATGCCTGTTGTGTCTCATCCTCCCACCAAGCACCCCCTGAGAAGAGTCTTGCCTCATCTCATTCATAGCTTCTCTAAGTTCAGCTACATGCTTTAGCATCTTTGATTACAAAAGCAGTCTGGATTTCTACAAGACGAGCAAAGTCTGTGTTTTTAGTGAGATGCAGCAGAGGYACAAGTGAACTGACCTTCCAAGAGGCTCTGCTTGATTCTAGTGATAAGGAGCAACTTCAGTCATTAGAGTGTGATCCAGAAGCCAACAGCCGCTCTTGCAAAAGGGGGGTTACTTTTGTTACTTTTCATTAATTATTTTACAGTACTAGTCTTTTAAATAAAATCATCCAGACTGATAAATGAAGTGTCAGTTTCCAAAAAAAMCAAATTCCAGACAGGAAACCCTTAGCACCTCAGATCAAGGGATAAACAATCAACCTTATTAAACCAACAAACCAAGTTTATTTATAGAATTCTGTACAATTGTGATGAACTATGCTAGGACACCAATGAAACAAAGCAAACAAATCTCTCCCTCTCTAACGAGTGGGAGGTGTAGTCACTCACCTTTACATGCACTTAAAGGAAAAAGGATTACAGCTTTCATACACAGTTCTGTAACTATTCAAGAGTACTTTCTTGATGTATTATTCTCAATATAAGAGGTTTGCATGATAATTTCCTGACTGTTGCCTCTCAAAAACAGTTATTTCAGCAGAATCCAGAGACTTTGAGAGGATAAGTGGCAGTTTCATAGTTGCAGATAACTAGGACATAGTCCATCATTCAGATCCGCATTCTAAACTCACTGCATCTCCTCTGTTTCAGTTATCTCCACTAAAAGTTACTTGCAACACTGTACGGGTCTTGTCAACATTTTGGCTGTAGTACAGACTGTTCCTGTGTTACCAAATGTAGAAGTTACCTAAGCCAATACATCAAGGGCAAGCGTATTAAAAATACTGAATTTGAGTTAACTTTACCTTAAGAGACCACTTGTCACTGTGCCTCAGAGCTCTGAGGCATTTCTGTGGAAAAATCAGTTCCTGAATCGCTTGATTTTGCAATTATTTCTGCAAAGCGTTGGAGAGTGATTATTTTGAAAACTGGCTATTGCAAAATAAGTTTAGATTTTTTTATTACAAATCTGTAACATCATTGAAGCTGTTGAAAAAAAACCAAAATCATATCAAATGCATATCTACACAGTGAATCACGATGTCTCCTATGAAGTTATCACCGTAGATTCCATAAATCCACTCTTAAAAAGTTAAAAGTACATATACGTGAGAGCCTACTACAACTCCAGCGAAGCTGCTAAAATAGGCCATCAAATAAAGCAGTCYATGATTACATATTTACAGAATAACCCATGTGTCCTAGAACTATGGACTATTCAGTAAATAAGTACTGAAGGATTCCTAATTATTTGTTTACATGGTAGATAAGAGCTGCTTCATAGGTCGATTTTCTTTTTATACACAGTTCATAGTTCAATCTCCACACAATTACATGATGTTTCTTTAAAGCTACTGTTAAAAAAGGAAGAGAAAGTTAAATAAGAACTAGATTAAAGTTTCATTAAGAATCCAACAAGAAAGCATCAAACACAGGTTTAAACGTAACCAGTGTATGATTTCAGAAAAACAGTAATGCTCTGACACAAGAGCATCAGCATTTTCCCTCTTCAGGGTCCCCCAGAAACATTCCTATCCAGTTCAGTGCTTAAGTTATTATATACGTACTGGTCTGAGTAGGAACAAACACGTGCTTGCACGCTTACCTGAACGAGGGCCTCAAACCTTTTAGACTTCTAATTCTCTTTTAATTTAGTTCTTAGCTCCATATATTCAGTTGTATCTTGTTTGGAAAAGTTCTTTGTTAAATGTCACTTATATTTACACTTTGATTTTTTTATTTTTTTTTTTTACACCTGAGTGATAATTTAGCTGTCACCTTGTGTCCAGTCAAATATTCCATAAAGCCATACAATTCTTGTGCTAGTGTTGCACTCCACTTGTACCAGTTTATATATGAAAAATGTGCTACCTCTCGTACATTACCCACTGACCTTTCTACTATGTCCTTACTGTGTCCTTCCCCTTCCACACAAAGTGATTTTTTTTTTTTTTTTAATTTTTTGTTTGTTTATAGAAGCCCCATTTAAATGGTTCACAAAGCAAGAAACAAAGTGAGCTGGAGCCCAGTGAAGACACGATGACTTAACAAATATGTAATATTGGAGGCTTGGAGAAGAAATTAAAGCCCAACCAATAAGCACCCCGGGGCCATCCCAGAAAAAGCTACTCCATTCTGTTACAGCTGGAGACTCCAGATGTGCTATAAAYGACAAGTCCCACATCAAGAGCTGTGTACTTCTCTCTCATCAGTTAAGTGTAAGTAAAAAAGGGAACATGAAGTTAAACAGCTATATCAGCCAAGCCGTTTTAGTAAGAAGAATCACATTTAATGAGTTTCTTTCTTGCAATTTCAGATGCTCAAATACAGCTGGTAGAAATTCAAAACAGCCGTAAAGAACTGTGACAGACGGATACAAATAGTACTGMAGCTTAAAAATGATAAAAAACACCTGAAAAAAAGTCACACAACCCTCCCAAAAAAATTTACACTTTGAACCTAAGCCAGTTTTTGAAGATTCCCTTCTCCAAAGCTAGGATGAAGGAGGAAGAAGAGGAGGAAGAAAGTGCAGATGACCTTCCAGCCACAAAGGTCTTGCGCCAATGTTTATTCACCGTGCCTGTGGTGGTATGTAAGGGGAGATCACCAAGCGCTGATTCTGCGACCACCAAGAGATTCCTATGGAATTCCAGACCTCAGGCTAATACTGAACACAGAGTGGACCAACGAGCTGCATCAACAAAATAAAAACAAAACTCAAACTAAAAGAAATGGGAAAACCCCAAATAGCACAGATCCACATTTGTGAGGGGGGCAGGAAGAAAGGGCAAGAAGGGAGGTCTATACAGTAAATAGTTGAATGGTTTATGTTACAGATGACTGGCAGTTTTAAAGAGTCTCTTCCCAGCTCCATTGCTGCTCCAACCCAGAAGGGAGAACTGAAAAGGGAGGAAGAAAAGGTAGGACATCGTCATGGAGCATGCAGGATCAGAAGCAGCAGAGTGGGCATGCTCAAATAAGCCCCCGCCTCTTTTTGTAGTCCTCCAAGTTCAATGATCGCCGAGGGGCACCATCTTTTGCTGGTGGAGCCTTGGAGGTGATCGCCAGTGCCTTAGATTCTGTTGGGGATAAGAAAAGAGTGAGGACCGAAATACATGAAAGCTACAGATTTTTACTTGCTGCTTTTGCTGACAACTTCACCACAAAATCACATTTGGCTTCTCTACTATACATCAGGTTAGAACTTCAGTTAATAAAACAAGCAGTATCTGGTCGCTTATCTTCATAGATAAAGCATGTGCAATTATGACTCTGTTTGTTAATCCAGCTTTCTGCCAAGAAGTATACTTTCATTTCTTAAGAAAACTACTCTGTAGCACACTGAAATCACAATACAAACAGAGCCTTCAGACTCAGTTCCGGGATCTTTGATTACTCATTATCCCATGAGAATAGCAAGCACAAAGAGACAGATAATAAGTGGACAGAAGTCAAACTTCCTATCCATGCCTACAATACACATTTTAACCAACCCCCAGGTTGTTCTATTAAGAAAGGAGACTGCACAAAGCAAGATGCCMAAATGGTGTTTTGTCTGAGGGGAAAAAAACAGAACAGCCATACGTAAACCTCTACTTATATTGTGTCTCTCTCATCCTTCTCTTCCTGGTTTTCAGTGTCCTTTAGTACCTAACCTTCACCTGCTTGCTTACTCTCTGAAGTTCGTAACTCTCACTTTCTGCTTCAGGAAGTCTCCTATTCTTGAYGTCCTACCTCATTCTGTAGTCTGACATCCAGAGTTCCAAACTTGACCTAGTTTGGAAAGACCACCTCTCCTACTTTCCCTTCTTGACAAGGTTTTAAGTCTTTGTGCGTTCTTACAGTACTTCCTAAATTGTTGTCCTCCAAGAAACTTCAGCTCTAATCCTTCCAGTAATGCAAGAAAAAATAAGCCTCGTGAGTCAAATTGCACTGATATACTCCCACACTTTCCCTCCACTGGAAAACAGCTTGATACGATGAGAGGAAACAGCCTCAAGTTGCGCCAGGGGAAGTTTAGATTGGATATTAGGAAAAATTTCTTCACCAAAARGGTTGTTGAGCATTGGAGTAGGCTTCTAGGGAAGTGGATGARTCACCATCCATGGAGGCATTTAAAAGATGTGTAGATGYGGCGCTTAGGGACATGGTTTAGTGGTGGACTTGGTAGTGTTGGGTTAACAGTTGGGTCTTTTCCAACCTAAATGACTCTATGACACTAACTGTTCTTGCCACGCATCTCAGGCTCTCAAAGTCAAGATCACAAAGAGGAAGGGTCAGCAAGTTTGTGTCTATAAGCATACCTTCACTCCCTGCCCACCATTTTGGTTCCCCTAAAATTTTGCTTCAGTACCATCTGCAATACCAAAGTTAGGGAACAGCAACTTGGTAAAGCAGCAGGTTCAAAATCAAATAAAAACAGTTTAGCATAGCATGTACACAGATTATGGAACAGGACATCACAGACACCCAAAGCTTATCTATTCTCAAAAGTGATTAGACAAATTAACGAACTAAGTATCAAAGTAGATATCAAGGCTTATTAAATACAACACTCTCATCTGTTCCCCAAAGATTATGCCAGTCATAGATRCTGTAGACTGGAAGAGTACATCAGAAAACACTCATTACAAAACACTCACTTTTCTCCCTAGGCATTTGGAGTAAGGATATGGGGATGTACAGGCTTTCAGTCCAACACAATACAGTTGTTCTCGTTTTCTCAATGGATGTCACTAACACACATCCCCTCCTCCTCAGTTCAAGATACTTGCCAAGATGACAAACACAGAGTCCTTACTCCCATTTTCAAAACACCACCAATGATTTTGAAAGAACTATTCTGGAAGAAGTGAGCTCTACCATAATGAGCTGGACAGTCACATCCCCAAACTCAGCTGGAACACCTACCTGAACTRGGAACCTGAAGATCAATCTTTACATCAAAGTCATGCACTTTGAAAAGATCTTCTGAGAGGTCACTGGCTGATTTAGAGTTCACATCTTTATCCTTCCCTTGACCCTGAAATAAAAACTACAGGTAAGTCTCCAACCCTTATCTGTCCAGATAAACAGAAATAACAATGCTTTTTGCCCACTTCTGTCACAAATATASTTAGTTTAGCTTTCCTACTGCTAGAGAAACTTAATTTTCTTTCCCCAAGAAAGAAAAAACTGCTTCTTTTCTATGATAATGCTCTACACGATACCTATTTCTAGAAGTGAAGCATGCACATCTACTATTAGTCATAAGCTTCTAGAGCAAAACAGTGACAGTGGGAGGAACGTAACAGAGACAGAAATGGAAACTTGCCTTACTCATGTCCTTTGGAGCATCTGGTAATACACCAGACCCGTATTTTGCATTTAGCTGGGCAAGGATGGCAGCTTGGACAGCAGGATCTCTGGACTGCAGAGGGGRAAAAGAGAAGAAAATCACTGTATTTAAATTGGTGAAAAACTATACTGCCATTTTGTTAAAACAGCGCTCATATCCATGAATCTAAAACCRTAAGAGGCTGTAGATCAGTTAGCCCAATCTTCAGGATCTCAGAGACAACTGAAATCATCCTGATACCCGTGTAATGCATCTGACAGTAACAAAGTAAAAGTTATCCTTSAGAAGGTCTTTCTTTGAGAAAATAAGAAATACATTTCCTGTTGATATGGTTTGCTCCCAYGATTAGCCTTAACACTACTGTTAGATGTATTTGCTTTCAGCTTATAGTTCTGGCTAAAACACTCTACTAGAGAGAAGAAATCTTTAGAAGACTRTTTTCTTTACATAATAGTTGTCTACCATAATAAAGCTACTCAGTTATGATCCTTTTCTAATAAAGAATTATTTCAGAAATAATTATTTAATTCAAGCCCTGCAATATAATTCCTTTTCTATTGCCTTGGCAGTTTGTGGAGACTGATGAGAGCCAACCTGACCAGTTTGTTGGGGTGTTTTTTTTGTTTTGGTTTGGTTTTTTGTTTTGGGTGGGGTTTTTTTTTGGTGTGGGTTTTTGTTTGTTTTTGTTTGTTTGTTTGTTTGTTGGGTTTTTTTTAAAGTACCGATACCAGAATCATAGCCTATTCCAGAACAGGCCTCAACAAAGCCAGATTGCTTAGAAGTAGGAGCTGATTACCTTGCTACCCATCATTTATATAGCTAGGGACTGCAGTAGCAGGTTTTGCCACAGTATCATGGGGGAAGTTTGTGTTAAACTACTTTATCCATCACAGGCCCAAAATGTCTGGTCTCCTCTCTCCTTTCACAGATCTTTCAGGAAAGTTTCAACTAATTAGAAGCGAAACTCACACCTAAAGCAAACTGTCTTCCCAGAGCTAACTAAATCCGAGTAATTCTACATAGAAGAGCTCATTACAGAAGTCTAAACCACAGTTGCTTCTCCATGTACATACCCACATCACTTATGTCCTTCACACTTTGCATTAAAAAAAAAATATTGCTTTTTCCTTCTTTTGGGATAGTGAGACCAGGATCTCACTCAACTATATCTTACCCTGGCATCTGGAGCTTTAATAGCATATGGCACAGTTGGGAATGACTGCAAACAACATTTTCCTTCCTACTCTCTGCATTACATTGGTTTCTGTTTCTCTGCAAATTGCCTCAATTGAACTTAAGCATTACACTCACATTAGACACTATTGTGGGCTTGCACTGCCGCCTAGTGAAGGGGTCCATTTGTTGGTTTTTCATGCTGTGACTTTCAGCCTGAAGAAGAAAAAGCACACAGTTTTGCAGAGTTAGCTACTTGCACCCTTGTAAATCCTCCCACAGCACCCCATCCATGCAAGCACTCATCAGCTATATTTAATATCAAGATCCGAGGAAAACCAGCRACAGCATTACAGTTTAGAAAGATTTTGACACACCCACAGTCCTATGCATCACAGGGCAAAACTGTCCTTATTGACTAGAACACAGAAAATAGGTGCACAACTCTCAGGATAGTTAAGGCTTAACCATTTGTTAACAAGCTTAACTCTTCCTTAATAGAAGTGTCACTGCAGAGAATTGAAGATTTGCTTTACTATTTTATTCTCTGAAGTCTCCTTTCTGATTTTTCCGATACAAAATGCACTGTCACTATTACAGTCAGTAATCTGCTGATAATTGAGTTGATCAAAAGAATAAAGCAATCTGCTTTAAAATCATGTCATTTGCCTATATGAAAGATTTTTTTAGATCATTAAAAGAATTGAATAACTTCACCATGCAATTATCTCCCTTTGCATCATTTMATCTCTACTGGTACAGAAGTATTAATTCAGCACTATTTACCACAAGAGCCTTCTCAGACTCAACGATATTCCACTCTCTATTTCTCTGGTTGATGTAACTGCAGAAAGGAAAAAAATGAGGGTGGGGGAAAGAAAATGACTGTCATTTATCAATCCCTACACAACAAAATGCCTGACAGCATTCTTGCAGCTTCATCCTGATCACAAATTACTCTTATTGCAACACAACTGCTACCTGGGATATGTGGAAGAGAGTTTACATTTTTGACAGTTTTAACTGAATGACAGATACAAGGAAGTGAAGATAGGCAAACACTAATACAGCCATCATGATACACATTTCATCAATATATTGTACAGGAAAAAAAAGAGACAAAATCTTGCAGTGAATTCACTGCAAGAATGAGTGTAGCATTGSTTTCCCTTCTCTGTATATTTTGATTGATACTATTTAAGAAAGAAAATTCCCAGTATCTGCTTCTTACCTGATTGCAGAAATGTTTTTTGTTCGTTGACGATCCAGGGCCTCTGCTCTCTCTTCAAGTTCATTAAGCTGATCTTGAATCTGTTTGGCCTTATCTTGGTCCCCCAAGTCCTCAGCCATAGCCTTCAACCAAACAGTAACTCATTAGGCACTACTCTCTACCACAGAGCTAGTCAGAGAAACGAGGGATAGACCCATGAATCAGCCAGCTAACCCTATTCCAGTTGCAAATGTTCTACCCCGCATGGTAACAATACAACAAAGAGCTAAACTCTCCTTACAGCTCAAGGCAAAACAGGACTTCTTATTCTGAAGGACTCTGAAAACCTTTGAAACCCCTTAAACTAAGGAAGACATAGGAACACTAGTCCCAGCATGAGGAGAGGAAGTCAGTTAGATGATTTAAGTTACAGGTTTGATTTAAATTTAATATCACTATTTAACAGCTCAGGAAAAGAATTATTATTTCCGCAATTGTCAGTTGTCACTTATTTCAGGGAGTTGGAGAGTCAGGGAGTTGGAGARTCCCCTACCACACCACCAGACCACAACAGTAGCTTATTATGCCACCTGGTGACAACAAAAAGCAATTGCACTCTTCTGCAATGGAAAACTAACAATTTACATGTTCGTGCATAGTAAAATGATGACCAAACAATACAGTTAAGCCAAAGAATGTAGAACTAAAGATTAATAAAAACTCTTTGTTTTTACTGTATATGAAGCATGAATGTCTTGRAAAAGTACAAATAAAAACAAACAAAAAATGTTATGTCTATCTTCAGAGATACTTAAGACTGGTTGTTTACTTGACTTCTCGGCTTTGGCTTCTCAGTACTGTTAGGTCTATTCGTTCCAGCAGGTCTACATGTAAAACAGTCCAGTGGCAAGTAAATCTTTCAGCGACGTATTCTTTTCAATATAAGTTACTGGCCATAAAGTGACAATTCAGTCACCYCTGAGTAAAAGGCAATTTAACACAACTTTTATTTTTCCTATTTTAAAAAGTATAGGAAATCAACTTTCAAACCTTATTATGTGGTACCCTGGGGCGGGGGAAGAAAAAAGAAAAAAAGAGTTTCTAAAGCAGAACAGCTTAAGACCTTCTTGTTTAAAGGACACAAAAAGAGACAGCTGTAATTGTTGGCAACTGCCCTTAGAAAAAGAATGCAATAGCTTTAACTGGGTTCTAAGTGTTCTGAACCCAGCAATGAACCTTGAGATCCACCTTTTAGCTGCATAGTTAAAGTCGAGCTTACTGCTGACTACTGCCAAAATCCAGATGAGCTCCAGTTCTTCAAAATCAAAGACTGCATTAAGCTTGCAGGCATCATCTCATCTCTCACCTTCTCCTTTAACAGCTGAGTTTTCTTCATAGCATAATTTGGAGGTGCTTTTCTGAACCTTTCCTTCTCTTTCACAATCTGTAAGATGCAGAGGAAACAGCAAGAATAGGCAAATATGAAATGTCTATTTCAATATTTGGACACTAAAAGCAACAGATCAATATCACCTAAGAAATGTACTTACTGCCACAGAATTTTACTCATGCTCTTTCTCTGCTGCATTTTTTAATTTGTGACTTGGTAATGAGTTACAGCTCCATTCCCCTCACTTACGACCTACAAAAATCTAATGCTAATCACATTTGGTCAGTATTAAGCAAGTATTAAACTGCAGAAACTGCGACAAATGCATCTATCACGATGCTGTTAGCTTTTCAGAACTTGAGAACTAAGTTGCCATACTCAGGTTAGGAGTTCAGAGCTCTGCAACACAAGTTCAAGAGGAGGTAATACGGCACAAAGGATGAAATAAAGCAGGAGTGAGCACCAAACAASAGCTGGATCACCAAGCTACTCTATCCAGTTATGCAACTTCATTTTGAGCCTTTGATTTTCTTCTTAGGAAACAAATACCATGATCATTKTGCTTTGTAACAGCTAGTGCTCTACTCCATGAGTTCCTGTCACCTTTAAGCACTGCCACAGCCTCACTACAACRCACTGTTTACCTCCTCAATGTCCT
This sequence comes from Oceanodroma leucorhoa, assembly GCA_030449065.1. Lineage (NCBI taxonomy): Eukaryota > Metazoa > Chordata > Aves > Procellariiformes > Oceanodroma > Oceanodroma leucorhoa. Next base: position 1,897,912 of record JASVER010000065.1, read on the forward strand.
GGTCATTAAACTTGTAGTTGAGGGCTTCTTTGATGGACACTTCCTTCTTGTTTATCTCATCTAGTGTGGGTAGCTGCATCCCAGCAGAGAACATCTAAACACAAGAGGAAAAGAGGTTACTTTCCACTTAAAGTGTCCGTGGCAGAAGGCTGCTAAGAAGAAACTAAAGTCTAGCAAACTTACCGCTTCCTTCCACTTCATAAACTCACTTTCAGTAAATTCCTGATTCGAGACAAACTCCAAACGAAACACACGCGAATCACTGCCATGCCTGCAAGAAGAAAGTGTAACAACATCCCTCTCTGATGGTACAGAGCTGTGATCTTGAAGCGTATACAGGCTTCAAGAAGCCCAAAACCAGACACTTAAGGCTACTCTTGTGGCTCGCATGCTGTCTGTTCCTAACTTCAGTCAGGTCAGCCACAGTTCAGGAGCCTGCATCAGCTATTAGTAGTAATGCAAAGGAATACTAGACAGTGAGCCTGCAGGAAACAGCCACTCATTGTGGCAGTAAAACTCTCAGGAGGAAACAGAAAGAGTCCTCTCGCACACCTAAATCTTGCATACTCTATTTGGTGTCCCATGGCACAATCTTCAGAAACACAAAGCTTCTTCATGTTTGGACCAGTAGAGACAACCTTTAAGCAGTACTGAATTATACAATGCTGGAGCCAACCCCTATCTAATTTTTCATTCACTGGCCAGTCAAAGCCAGAAATCGCTAAACATTTTCTGCAGAGCACTACCTTTGGCACTACCAGCTAAACTACTATACAGCTACTAACCAATACTAAAATTAGTTGCTGTGGTGTAAATTTCACTCAAAGCATGGAGCTCTCTCCTGAGGTAGCCTAAGAAGTTATTGAATGTCACAATGGATTTAGATAAGAATTTTTTTTACTCCACACTTGCACCCACATGCATTCTCCACATGCCTTCCTGTTTCTCCCAAATGGTTAGTGTCCTCTTGTCCTATCTCACCAGGATGTTTTGTACCGTAACTGTTAAACTTCACCTCATGATCCTTCTAAGGGCCATAAGAACAACTGAGAAATCCGATGCTACATTCAGCTTCTTCCCTCCAAAGTACCATTTTATGTGGTAACGCGTATGCCAGACCCAATCATGTATGCCTTTAAATGATACATATTTCTAACATCTGATTATAACAACAGTGGAGAAAAGATGTAAGAGTATTGCAAAGCTCAAGAGGCATATACAAACAATCACGGGTTACTAATGCAAATGAATTGCTCAGATGTCAACACAATCACAAGTCCCTGCATGAATTTTTTTTATAATTTCCATTATGCCCAAGGGGAAAAAAACCCAAACAAACCCAACCCCAAGCAGTAAGCGGCATGGCAAGGCCCAGTCTGCTTTTTAGCTCTCATCTCCAAACCACACACGGAACCTTATTTGCTATGAAAAGGACAATGATTCATGAACTGATGAGGATTATTTTGGTATCTTACCGCAACTGTAGTCCTTTGTTTGTCCGGGTACCACCAAGCTGGTAAACCTTTGCAGTCTCTACCACACCAGTTATTTCAGCAACCTATATCAAAGAGTACAATACACAAGAGGAAGGATGCAAGAGGGATTTTTTTTTTTGTTCCTGGAATATATCTGGCACATTCAAGCCTTTTCACTAGAGATCAAAAACCTTAATCTAACAAATTCTAACTAGATCAAGGAAAGCAAGACTTCAGTGTACATTATCAGGTACTKAATTAGTTGCTTCATGCATCACCTTTGAATTGACAAATTATACCATCTGAATGCTTGACGCAGTTTTCTGTCTTCTCAGTTCAGCCTTCCTGACCAAATGATGTACAYTTTTCCTACTCACTTTCCTCCTTTTTCTATTTCCTTTTCAATTAATGCTGGTTTAGGTTAACATATGTCCCAAATGAAATACACCAGCGCTGCTCACATACTAAACACAGCCCCTCTGGGGATCTTTTTAATGTAATTTTAGAGAATATTATGGCATCCTATGATTGTACAGTTACAGCAATGAAACAGAAAAACAAAACTGTGTTCTCAATCACCTTCTCTTCTGAGGCACACTGATGTACTAGAAACACTTTGTAAAAAAAGACCCGAGACCATGCAATAACTTGGGAACATTCCCAGAAATAAGGAGTGAATGTTACTCATCCTTACTTGGTCAAAGTAGAGCCCTGAACTCTAGTTTGCAATACAAATGATGAGACAAGACAGCACGAACCAAAGCTCGAAGAACAGGCTTTGTTAGTGCTCCYTCTCTCTCCCTAAATATCTCTCTTCACCTTGCTGGTCCCATAGATTTATTTATTTTTAAACCAGTCTCCTTCACTTCTTTGGCAGCAATTAYATTTTCTGGTTATACGCAATCCTTTTATGTTAATCACTCGAACAATCACAGGTACCTGAGAACTACTAAGCTGCAAATATTGCATTACAGCACTGTAAAAAGAACTAAATCCCTTGGAACTAAACTCACCCGATAAACAGGTTTGCTGTTGTGATTTCCAATGCCAATACGGACAAAGCAGCCAGTGACTGTCTTGGCAAAGAAGGGCATATGACACCAGCGTTCCAGCTTGTGTCGTGATAACCGTACTCGGTTCAGTTCTTCAGGCAAGGACACTGGCTGGGACTTAGGAGGAATTTCTTCTTTCCTGATTTGGGAAAGGTGAGAAGGAATAAAGAAAAAAAGTAAGAGACATAATCACCAAAAAAGGGGTSCTGAGCAAGGTGGAGCATGAGTGCTAACTATTTCAATGACTAGTAAAAGGAATGATTCATCATGCACTAGCTGACTCTAGATATGTGAATTTAGCATTCATGAGTAAGGCTTAATGCAAAGTCCTAGACTTGCTACCCACTGCCCCTGCTACCACAAAGCAGAAAGACTCATACATCAAGGCAGTTTATAGGCCAATGCTTTAAGATAAACCAGCACTAAGCCTAAACTGTAGGACTAAACAAATCTGTAAACAACGGTGTAAATGGGGCTAAAGGTAACGGCAGGGAACTGAAGTTGCAAACCCATCCAAGGTAAATCAGTCCCATGCACCATGATATAGAAGCCAAGGACTCAAATCTGAGCAATGGAAGTGTGCCCAGAGGCAAAACCACTTTAGAGACATTGAACTGCCCTCAAACAATCCTCTAAAACATCATGTGTATACATAAAGTGCATCTCTCGTTTTTGAACACACGCTTACAAGTAATCATAGTCCAGTGTTAAGTACTTACTCTTCCTCTTCATCAGAAGATGAGGATCTGGATGAGCGATCACTTTTCTCACTAGACTTATCATCCTCCTCCTCCTCTTCATCATCAGAGTATACTTCACTAGTTTTTAATGGCTGTTTTTTTGCAAGCAATTCAGCTGGGGGAAGGAGGAGAGAGAACAAGGAAAAAAAGCAAGCTGTAAATTTTTTATGAAAGCTTCCTTTTAGAGCTGAAACCTTATTGTTTAAAAAAAAAAAGAGGCAGATAGCTGTTAATTTTATACTGGATACAAGTGCCACATGTTCAAATCCACTAGTAGGCCAAGCACTCCATTGTATATATTCAAAGACAGAAATCAAAGTATTTTAAAGCATCTTAAATCTCTGTTGTCCTTATCTTCAGTCTCCCAACTTGACTGCACATAGCAATACAAGATGGGCATAACAACTGGATATACAAGATAAAACTATTATGATGAGATAACTCATTGCTATGTTGCAAGAGGGAAAAAAAAAATCTCATGTTTGCAGAGGAGCTGTATTGGGTTTGYGTGGCAAGGTTTTGGTAGCAGGGCGGCTACAGGGGTTGCTTCTGTGAGAAGCTGCTAGAAGCTTCCCGTATGTCCAAAAGAGCCAATGCCAGCCAGCTCCAAGATGGACCCGCTGCTGAGCCAAGGCCCAGCCAAACAGTGACGGTGGTTGCGCCTCTGTGATAACATATTTAAGAAGGGAAAAAAAAACCTGCGCAACTAGCAGAAGAGAGGAGTGAGAATATGTGAGAGAAACAACCCTGCAGACACCAAGCTCAGCGAAGAAGGAGGCGAGGAGGTGCTCCAGGCGCTGGAGCAGAGATTCCCCTGCAGCCTGTGCTGAAGACCATGGYGAGGCAGGCTGTCCCCTGCAGCCCATGGAGGCTAACGGTGGAGCAGATATCCACCTGCARCCCGTGGAGGACCCCACGCCGGAGCAGGTGGATGCCCAAAGGAGGCTGTGACCCTGTGGGAAGCCCACACTGGAGCAGGYTCCTGGCAGGACCTGTGGCCCTGTGGACAGAGGAGCCCACTCTGGAGCAGGTTTGCTGGCAGGACTTGCGACCCTGTGAGGGACCCAYGCTGGAACAGTCTGTTCCTGAAGGACTGCACCCACGCTGGAGCAGTTTGTGAAGAACTGTAGCCCGTGGGAAGGACTCACGTTGGAGAAGTTTGTGGAGAACTCTCCCGTGGGAGGAACACCACGCTGGAGCAGGGGAAGAATGTGAGGATTCCTCCCCCGGAGGAGGAAGGAGTGGCAGAAAAAACGTGTGACGAACTGACCGCAACCCCCATTCCTCATCCCCCTGCGCCGCTGGCAGGGAGGAGGTAGAGAACTCGGGAGTAAAGTTAAGCCCGGGAGGAAGGTGTTTTAAGATTTATTTTTTTTATTTTCTCATTATCCTACTCTGATTTTGATTGTTAATAAATTAAACTAATTTGTCCAAGTCCAATCTGTTTTCCCCATGACAGTAATTGCTCAGTGATCTCCCTGTGCTTATCTTGGTGCACGAGCCTTTCATTGTATTTTCTCTCCCCTGTCAAGCTGAGGAGGGAGAGTGACAGAGCGGCTTTGGCGGGCACCTGGTGTCAACCCACCACAGGAGCACAATAAAACCCAGTAGGGTAACAAAAAGGGTTGCATCAAAAGTCCAYGGCACGATGGACAAGATGATGTGCAAGTGAAGAAACAAGCAAATGTAGACAAGGTAGCACAAGTACAATAAATACGGTTCGGCTGGTTCAGAGATTAAATAACAGAATCTAAGTGACCAATTCAAATACATGAACTAAACATTACTAAGTGCCATTCAATGGAAAGTTTGCTTTGTTTTCAGACCATTCTGGGCAGGGGCGGGGTGGAGGAATAGAGCATCAGAGGTACCAAACAATACCCTAGGTGGTTGTGTCGGGCAAAAGACCAAGGAAAACAGAGACATGGAATTCAATCACTCCAAGGTGTAGGATTGTTGCATTAATTAGAAACAGGAAGTAGCACTTTCAAAAAGCTGTAATGCCTCAAAAAATTGTAGCAATAGCAACACGCTTTCATACCTGTTCTGTTCTTCCTTTTCTCTCTTTCTGCTTTTAGCTCCTCCATTGCCTGAGATTTCTTGTCTAGCTTCTCATCCCGCTTTGATCGCCGCTCTTTGTTATGTGACATGACCTAAAAACATGCACAGAAAGTACCTCAACACCAGTGCAATCCCTAACTTGAAATGCATTAAAACAAAGATTGTTTGCACACTTTGAAAACTTTTCAAATAGAAACTCTAACAAACTCCATTTTGAAATTTTTTTTTTTCAAGTTCACTTTTACAGAGGCTAGGGAGAGGGAAATCAATCTGAAGCATATTTCTTTTTTCTACTTTGTATGAAAAGTAATGAACATATTTACACTTCAACATTTCTGCCACCAATTTTTAGTCTCAAAACTCCTCCTTAAAGTTAAAAAAAGACTAGAGAAATAGAATGGAAGTAATTCCGCAACTAACAAGTAATAAAGAAAAATTGGATGAATGTTCTTCTCATTTGCTTCTCCTTCTGCAAGGCCAAAACAAGGCACTTGTTCTCAGTCGGTAGCAAACAGAAAAGTTATGTTAAAAAGTACTTAAAGCAGAAATTAAGTTGTGTGTAAAGTCTGCAGTAGGGATCCAAATCTTAAATGTTGTAAGTCTTCTAATATTTTCCATTTCTAACAGGTCTATCTGGAATACCAGGTAGCACAGAAAGCAGTTTCTATAATAAGCATAAGAGACAGTCATTTGAAGTAAGTGGAAGTAAGAACTCTGCATAAGATCCTTTTATATATACATATATGTATATGAGTCTACACATTATGTATTATATATATGGACCATATAAGTATATACAAACACGTATATATATGGAGTTGAGAGGGGTAGGGAGATGAGATTCACTCCACTTAACATGTGCCTAAGGGAAAACTCATCTCACCTAATTTGATTTAAGTGTTAAACATCCGTTTCACTAGAAAATAACAKGGAATGAATTGCCAGCTGGAGATGCCCTCCTCCATTGCACAAAGACAAAAGCGACAAGTGCAAACCATCAACTAGTTCTTAGATGGCTAAAGTTAGGCAAGATGAATCCCATCCCATTCTGGGAGCCTATCTGCCCAGACCCTATAAATAGTTAAGGGCAGGGTCTTAACCATTTGAAACTACGGCCAATTCAGCCATTTGAAACTACAGTTCAGTTACACAGGCCTCAYCCCAAAAACTGCTATTATCCTCTTTCTACTGGAGGTGGAAAAACTATAGAACTACTTCTGTTCCTCCTAGCAGTCAAGCTTTTCCTTCACACCCCTACCAGCAGAAACTAAGCCCTCTTTCCATGCTATGTGCATGCAAAATAATGAAGACATCTGAGCAGTTTCTGGCCTGCTCTCTCAAACTTTCACTTGCAAGAAAGACAGCAATATGTAATGTTTCAGACTGAACGACAGAAGTTTGGCTAAAGGAACTGCAAAAGGTTGCTTTCCTGTTCTCATATGGGAGGAGTATCACAGCAACTCTAGATATAGCTGCAACTTTGCATTTTTCATTAAAAGGAATTATCAGTGCACGCCTCAGCAGGCCAAAGATGTTAATTTCTTTAAATGAACTGGAAAGGCTAAAGATAGCTTGAGCATATAAATGAACTAAATTCTGACCTGCTTACCACACTGTTTGGCATTAAGGGAAAACATGAGGGGCAGAGAGAGGCAGCAACCTATCTCCTATTGCCAAGGCAAAAAGGGTTTGTCACTAAGGACAGTTTCATTTCCTACCTGGGATTCCTGGATCTGTGTGAGTTTTTTCTTCTCCTGCTCTTCCTCTTGCTTTTTCTTTTTCTCTTTCTTTTCTTTCTTTTTTGCCGTTTTTAGTTTCTTCTTGATTTCAAATCTAGTAGCAGACATTGAAACAAAAAGAATGTATGAAAGAATGCTCTCTCCCTGAGCGAGCAAAGTACCGCTCAGATGCTATCTCAGCTTGACTTGTTAGTAGGCTGTAAGGAACACATCCACTGCTTGCTGCAGATGGATAACCCTCTAATGCTATCCTGTCCCCCATTCCCATCCCCTCCCTTSCCCAAGAAAAATAAGGTGAAGAAAAGCTGAGCATAGAAAAGTGCAGGCTTAGAGACAGCTAACCTAATGGGCTGAGGAGACCACACAGTAATGGCTACTCCCCAGAAATGTGTCCTTACTTCATCTTCATGTATGCCAGTGTAGAGACCATTGCATGCTGCCTCGAACTCTAAAAACAATTGGCTATTTCACATCATTTGAACCTCAACACCTAAAAAGTTGGTTGTTTAAAGCCACTATCATGCTAACTTTTTCATGCTTAAACTCCACCTTTCTACTGGCACTGGTCTGTATGAGAGTGACTGCAAAGAAGTCACAGTGAGTCCTCCTTCAGTAGCTACATTCCAATCAGACTCAGGCAGTTTCTGCAGTCCAATTTAGACACTTCCATTTCTACCTTCATGAAATATGTCACCCTGAAATCTTATTTTCAGCCACTGTATTCAGAAGAGTAGTGATTTCACTGGAACTGTCCTGTGACTGAGATTCCACTGCACCATGGACTGGTCATTGCTTTAGCGAAGTGTGCATATGGACAAACACAAGAAAAAAAATAAATTACTTAACTTCCAATAACTGAAATTCAAAATGTGTTATCCACATACATATTACACAGTCCATTCTTCTCTAGTCCTTTACACCTGGATTTTGTAGACAACAAACTGAAGTGCCAGATGAGCTCATTGCTTATGCCTTTAACATGAAGCATAACACACAGGGCACAGGCATTGTATCACATGCAATGTCTGCTGTAATCCCAGTGAACTCACAGCATAACGTACATACAAAGAGCTAGACAGCATTTTGAAAGACTCAACTTACCATAAACTTAAATAACTATCGCCCACCACCACCCCCTTAGTTCTACTTGCCAACCCCTTTACATAGAACAGGACAAACTCGTTTAAGATTAAATCAGTAACTCAAGCTTAGATTGTTTAGCTTGTTCTTATGTTATTCTCCAGCATTCATTTTAAAAGGAAGACACTCGGTTACCATGGAACAGTGAATGAAATTAAAAAATATGGTGTCCTTCTACCTGATCTAAATCCAATCTTTCACTCATTTTGATCCCTTTGAGGAGAGCAGCAGACTAGAGAAGACATTGAAAGTAGTATTAAAACCACAGACAGACAGGCAGTGCTCTAACTACAGCTTGGACAAATGGACAGTAGCTTGTATTGACATGATTTACGCAGCAGATGTCAGTCCTCTAGAGAAATTTCTCAGCAAGTGAGAAAAGAGAGAAGTCACTGAAGAGGGAAGAAACTGGAGAAAACCTGCCCCACACATGCCAAATCTTTTCTGTTAGACACATGAGAAGAAAAATACCTTTACGACAAGGAAGCTCCCTGACAGGACAGTGTTACAGTAACAAACAAACAAAACCACAACACCTAAGGTAGAAATCCATGAACGATCCCTTGAAAATGACGTATCCAACGCCACTCCTCGTTATTTCAGTATCTCTCTCTTCTATTAGGGCCCCAACCTGCTTCACACCCATACAGAGGCAACCCTAACACTGCTCTGTGCTTCACCATTGTTTTCTGAAAAATTCCAGCAGCTCATATACACCTTACACTATGTTTGCCTTTTTCCAAAGTATCAGCGTGACAGCTAATACAAAAAAGACACAAGAGAAAGCAGTCCTTCTGACTGTCTGGCATCTAGTGTGCAAAGCAGTAACATGACTACAAGGGTCGCTGACAGAACCACACCTATTCAACAGCTGAGAAACTTTCAGAAACTGACTTTCACAAGAACATGCAGAATTCCTGCTGTGTGCTTCTCAACTAGCTACAAGGACAGTTTAGGCAAAAAAWCTACAATGAAGCTTACTTAATTCACTTTATAGTGCTGAATGCTTGGACCCCAAACATGAGAGCACAGTCAGCATACTCTCCATACAGCCTGTATGAATCTGCTACCAAATATCAATAGATATAAAATTCACCTTCTCTTTAACACTTCTCTCTTCTCTATCCGGTTAAACAGCTCCTGCTCTCTCTCCTTTTCTGTCATTTGTTCCAGTCGAGCTCKGTCTTCTTCATCTCCCATCAGATCTTCTCCATAGCCATCATGGAATTCCTCATCTTCAGATGAAGAATCTGAATCTGAGCTCGATGAGGAGCTGTTGCTTTCTGAGTCAGAGACTTCTCCTAAAACAAAAATACAAGGCAGAGAGATTCAACTGGGGCAAAGCCCAACCACTTCATTGTAGCATGTTAGCAAAGGATATCAAGAATGGATTTTACACTCCTCTTCCACTATACTAAAAGCATACATATAATGAAAACTAAACCCAGGAGGAAATACTTTATGACCGTAAGATATGCATGCTAAAAAATGATAAAATGACTGGTACATGTGAACACAAATTGGAACATAAGTAAAAACGCCTCGTAGAACAAGCAAATTTTAGGAGGCCTTTTGGTTAGTGTGTTAGGGTCTTAAGGTTAGATTTCTATGCCTATACGCTTATGTCCCTGCTAAGTTGCTTGTACATCTGTAACTTTGTAAGTGTGTGTGTGTTCCTCAAATACCACTACTAACCACCACCAACACTCCTCATTATAGCAACCTGAAGAACCAAAATTTGTCATTTGAAGACTGCAACACTATGAATTGCTACATCACAAGATAAAGTTGAAACACACTACCCTCAGGACTGGCAAGGCCATGATGCTAGTTCCATTACTGCAACAAGCCCTCCCAGTTACACATGGGCTTAGGGAACAGCTGACTCCCCAATAATATCGAGTAACATCACCTTTAAACTTGATTCAAGTCCAAGTGCTTTGATTATCTCACCTAATTGACTATATTACACCAAATCACAAGAGCAGACATTAGGATTCTTTTTTCCACTTTCATTCTGGTCTTGGTATTTCTGGAAACTTCCAGCTTTGCAAGCTTACACTGTGAAAAACGTTGATTTATATGCACTGATATATACAGGTTCAGTCACTTTATGCTTTGTCTGTCTGTAAGTATGCCCCGCTGTGCTTAATGTACTTAAAACTATAGGCTCCTTCATACTCTTCCTTAACTTTGKTTTTTTAGGATCAACTGAAATTGCAGCTAATCACCTGCAAACCTTCATAGGCATGACGAAAACAGGAAAGAAAACAGGAAGTTTGCCCAGCATTGGAACAGATTCAATATTCATGTAAAAAAAAATCTGATAAAGTTATAGTAATGATTTTTCTTCTTCCATGTCAGTATAAATATGCAAGAATTCCAATTCAGAGCAAATGCATGCAAGATAAGCTCCTGTTTGCATCAYGCAACACTATACACCTCTTCCTTTGTCATCACAAAAAGTTTGGGAAGGGAAAATACATCAGTGGGAATAAAAGAAAATGCTACCCACACTACAGATGGGACATGCTAGAAGGAAGAAAAGAATTTTCCAGGATAAAGTCAAAGTAATGAAACATKTCATACATTCTTCAGTTGAAACAGTATTTAGTGTTGCATTTGTAATGGAGTGCTTACAGCAGTGCTATACTGAATTATATGCACTTCAAGCCTTGGCAAGTTTAAGAGTCATCCAGACTACTGGTAACACAAAGGAAACTCTTTGAAGGTAGTCTTTAACATCACMATTTAACATTGCTTTTCAGTGTGCACAAAGGGGTAACTTCACTTGGAATTACAATGTAAGTAGACCCACATGTGTTATCTTACCCTCTTCAGGTGCTGAGCTCTCAGCCGAGCTGTCTTTATCTGAGCTGCCTGAAGAGGCAGCTTTGTTCATCTGTTTCTTCATGGCTCCTTTCTTCTCTGCCTTACCCGTTTTTCCCTTTTTTTTGTTTTTAGAACCTCCAACAGTCCACTGCAAGGAAAGAACCAAGAACGGGATCATGAGACACGAACGTCACTCTTTTCTCCCTCCCTCAAAACACTGGAGTAAAAATGACTGAGCAACAGTCCAATACCTGACAGCAACAAATCAATCATACAAGGAAAGAAGAAAAAAAAAAAGTAGCCAATAGGAAACTTATCAAATGAAAACATTTTACAAGGTTTTTTTGGGGGGGGGGCAGGGGGGGGGGTGGGGGTTGTATGGTTGGTTTGGGTTTTTTCTTAAAAAAAAAAAATACCAGTTATCAGTGCAAGTCAACACTGGTTGGTAGGACAAGTTGGTAGGACACTCCTTTTAAAAACAATGAAGACTTCAGAGTCTGCAATATCCACCAGGAGAAAAGAGCTACTGAAAACATTTTCCTAGGAAATGTTTATTTTAAACAACTGTCCAACTGCATTTGTAAAGATTAGCTTCAGTTTRCTACTATTAAACAGAAGCAGCAACAGATGTGTTTCCAAAACTAGTTTATTCAAGAGCAGATTTTAGATTTCATGAAGGCACACCAATTGCACACGACAGTCTTTCCAAGATCTCAGTTTTACCAGGAGAACACAGCACCCTGTATTTTTATCTAACAAACCAATAGCGCACTCACTCATAGACAGTAGTGCCACCACCTGCATCTATATACACAAGTCGGAATCAAATCAGAATCACAGAAGTCAGGAAAAAAAGAAAAAAAAAAAAATCAAATGTCAAGTCTTAATTTTAATTTTCTCTTAACATCATATCCTCAATTAACTTACACTGCACTTTCCAAGAACAGGTCTTGTACCACCACACACGCATGGGTAACAACTTTAAATCCCAAAGTCCCAGGATAAGAGCTAGTATTTACCTTACAGTGCGATTTCTTATTAGAATTTTTGCATTGTCCCAACTACCTGGGTAAAGCCAAAGAACAGAACCAATCAGGACTGTCTGTGTATTATTTTAAGGCTTTATAATATTTTGCACTTCACTACCTCTCCTAGAAATTCTCCAGGTGCAAGAACTTCAGGGATAAGACAGTTTCTTTCTAAATAAATATATATATATATTTAGACTGTTATCCTCTTCATACCTGTATATTACTCCCATCTTTCATGCACATCACCATCTGTTCAAGCACGCAGTCTACTAGAAAAATATATTCCTAACTCAAATGAGCAAATACTCCTTTGCATAACTGAGATCTTGCACTCAAAACTACTCCAACTGGGAAAAAAAAAGAATCTTCAGATTTGACCTCAGGTGCACACAAACTTCAGGCTTCTCACCCACCCACCCCTTCCTGCGGCATCAATCAAGTCCATCTCTGCAGGCAGTAATCATTCCATCAAATTTGATGACGATTTCTGCCGACTGGGCACTACCTTCAGAGTACCCTGGTGTTCAAATACKCTAAATGAAACTCAACTGAGTAGTTAGAAGCTACTACCTGATCTACTAATATCTTCAGAATTTCMTAGGTTTTGATTACTCTCATACCCAGCCTTGTACCTTCCACATTACCACCTGCTTCATCACCTTCGTTAAGCATCAGCTATGCATTCAAAAGTATCTGTCAAAGGCCAGGCAGAAGCAGAAGTTTTCTTTTCTGAGGTAAAAGCACAGCTACCTGGTGGTGAGCCTCTGATTGCAATCCATGCCTTATGCAGTTAGCCCAGTCTGTTACGATCCATAGGATAGGTGAGAAACTGCACAGAAAGCATCTGACTTTCTATCAGCCTAAGCTTGCACTCAAGTCTTTACTGGCTTCCACATTAAAGTTTTACTTGTTCAGTGTTACAATACTGCTGCCTAATTATATTCCTGGTTAACTATGCCCATGTAAATCAGTTAAGAATAAGCTTCTACTCTGCCTGAATCTGCTCAAACCTCAATGTTAAGGAATCATCTCCTAGGTATTACAGAAAAGTGCAATTTTGCTATTTGTTCAAGAGCTCACCTACTGCCAGCATACCAGTGAAAACACACAATGAGAAAGTGAAACTGAGCATTYAGCAGGGAGAGGCAGAGCCCTCTGAACCAGGGATGCAGAGGTGCCTCCTTCYCAGAGCTCTGCCACTTCTTTTCAGTGTTCTAACACTGAATTATACCTTACATCAGCATGCTGTATAGCAAGGAAGAAGCACAGAGAAAGCCATAGTATACACCACAGTTATATCAAGACCTTGAGAGGTCGTGCCGAGATGAAAGAAGTTAAGATCAGATAAAAACAGCAGGACTTCAGTTGTTAATAAAATGTTTAATAGCGGTAGATACATGCGTTACAGATCACTGTTCTCAGCCTTTGACTCACAAGCAGAATTGTGRAGAGAACCTGCGTCCAGGAAGATGGGACTGAAGATAAAGCTGTATGACAACCTCTTGAACAAAAAAAAGTAATAAAAATCTGCCCTAATCTAGGAAATTTTGCTTTGGTTTCTATTTCACYCTGGAGATTACACTTCATCTCGCTTTTGTTTGTGCAAGTGACCTTTACATCTTTTAAGTCGCAATAACTGGTTGTCACCTCCCAGTTTCAGTGCTGTCACAAAGCCAAATTATTCCTCATCCAACTCAGGTGCTTCAGGGGTTATTCAGCTATCCCAATCTCTCATGAATGCCTGGTCATTCCTGGTACCACTACAGGAGAAGACAAGAGTTTCAGCAAGCCTTAAGGACAAATAAATCATCAAAACCAGGACATAATCAGTGTGAGGCTCTTTTAGGCTTACAGATTGCTCTGCAGGCTCAGGGACCATCAGTTGTCATTTGAACACCGAATGACCACTCTGTATTGTTCAGAGAGAAACTARCCAACATCAAGTTTCTTCTTACAGCAGAGGAAGATATAACAGAGATTAGCAGTGGGGCAGGGGGARGACAATAATAGAAAGCCGTGAGCTGCAAGGCAATCTGCAGTCCAAACCAGAGTCTTGAGCCYCTTCCTCACACTCTAGCACACCAGTGGAAATCAGAAAGGCAATAACATGTTTGCATGTAACATCAAGTAAAAATGCACACACAGTTATAGTCAGAAGCATTTGTTTGCTCTGCTTCCCTTACCACCGTGCATCTCAAACAGCAAACAATAACCATATTTTCCGAAATCTGTCCTCTATTGCAGCTTCTCCAGGTTCCCTCTTCCATGTTCCAGCCAGGCAGAGCCAGTCAACASTTCTCACAAGCTTTCCATGACTGTAACACCTCCTCTAAACAGCCCCTCTATTCACTGCTGCCTCCTCAGCCACCATCTGGAACCCTCCATGGCTCCAGACACAGCAAGTTAATAAACCCATGCAGAAGTGTGCTGCAACACGGCTTTCTGCTTATTGTTTAGTACTATCGAACAACAGAGCTTTATGGTTCATTCACAGGAAGTAGCCAGAAGAGCATTTCAGTTTTTCCTCTTGCTTCAAAGGTTCACAGAGCTAATAGCTTGCATATCTCCCCCAAGAAGTCCAAGGCACAGTACCTAGAATGGACTGCCAATAACAAAAAAAACACATTAGAAGTCAGCCGGATTTAGAAGTCGGCTTCCACAAAAGCAACTACAGAAAATGATTGAAGAAAATCATTTATAGCTCAGCAAACCTGGAACATATTTCCACTAGGGAGATGACATGAGATTGAGGAGGGAAAAAAAAAAAAACAGAAAAAAAAAAAAACGAAGTGAGCTCTGAGAGTGCAGAATGGAGTAGAATTGTCTTACCCCTGCTGCTCAGACAGTTGCTATTTTCTTCTATTCACACATACCTAAATGCATTATCCACCGATTCTCCCTGCCCTTTTTTTTTTTTTTTTTTTTAAACATCAAACCAGAGATTCACAATCAGGGTTACCAGCCTGTCCTTGCCATATCCTTCCCTCCTGGATATGGCTTTTATAAGCAAAAGGCAAATTACAAGCCACAACATCAAAGCAAAACAGGTCCCTTACCAATGTGTTCCTTTCCTAGGCCAGATAAACTTACACGCCATGACAACACCACAGCTTAAGAGCGCCAAGGTACATAACAGGGAAAACAAAAGGCAGTCCTCCAGGTAAGTCATCAACCTGCAGTTTCAGCCTGTCTGACGACAACAGCAGGCAGCACAGATATGAAGATAAGGCAGCATTTACTGTCTTCRGGGTTTCTCAAAGCTGGGAGAACTCTGGAGACAGCACTCCAAGAGCTACAAGGAAGAAAATGCTCTCTACCACTGTTGAAACTAAATAGTAAACAGAAAGCCCTTGTTACTTTTCTTGCCTTTCTGGGTCTGCACCTGTCATTCCGATGCCTCAAACACCTTCACAATGACAACAGTCCAGCAAYTGGAAAACTTAAAGGACCATTTTAGACACAAGGAGGAGACTCAAGGTGTCAACACCAAAATAGAAAAGAGATAAGCAAATAAAGGAAACACCACTGAAGTCACAGAAGGGGCTTTGCCAGGGACCAGCTGAAAGAAGGCTTCATGGGCCAAAATATCACCAGACACCTGATCCACCCTTATTATCTGAGTACTGCTCAAAGGAGCTCACAGAAAGGTAACTATGGGTAACTCTGAGRAAAAAAAAAAGTTACCTACAGTAGGTTCAAATTCAGTTTAAGCTGCAAGTTAACATTTGCTCTAGAAGTATTTTGAGGGCTCCATGTGCTGAAAAATGGCAAGAATTGCTGAGTGACATCGAGATGGCAGAGACCAAATACCAATGAAGAAGCACTCTCCATGCTGTGGATTTTCACTGGCTGTGAAAATCTGCAATGTTTTATTTCAGAAGCCTGGGCCAAACCAGTGGAGATGGCAACAGCCATAAAACACTTGGTCAACAAGTGCCTTGCATGGCTCTAGCATCACCAGCCAGCAAGCATCATCTGGACTAACAAAGGCTTAATGAATTCTCTAGGTATTAGACAGTGCCTTATGACTGGATTGTTCTCAGCAAAAACTGCTCCCTGGGTACATAGGAAAAGTCGATTCAGTGAAAAAAATTAAATAAAATCACATATTCAATTCCAATACCTCCATGAGTCTATTTCTGGAGCAACCTGCTCCACTTCAGAGCTCCTGCAGACTCTCATACTGCATAAATCAAGTCCGCAGAAGTTATCCCCATGCTAGTTTGCAATTTAAAGAAGCTACCTGCAGACCAGATTTTATACCTATTTTGTCCACAGCTGGTTCACATTACTTCTTTGGACACGCCAGCCTCCAGATTTGCACTTGCACTTTGTTTGGGGTGGAGGGAGTAACAGCACCTCTCTTCCTTAAGGAAAGCTTTACTATTCTACTCATTAACAGCTGAAGGAAACTGTCTCCAAGAAAAGTCAAAATTACAAAGGACACAGCCTGTGTGGCTGCGTATAGGAAGATTAAAGCACAGCCCGTTTCAAATTTCTTAAGCTTGAAAAAACGTATGGCAGAGGTTTCACAGGACTGGAGAACCCGCTCATTCTTTGAAGCCTAATTAAGCAGTATTATGAAATAAAAGCACACAGGGAAGGAAGACATTTAGCATCGTAATCTCTACAAACCCAGAAAAGACACCCCCAAAACAGAAGGAACACATACAGTTTTCTGCTAACCTGTGGTTTATTAGAATGCTCTAACTTGAAGTGCAGKAAGTAGATCCCAACTTTCAAGCCCTTTCCTCATAATACCAGCATAATGCCTCCCAGGCCGACTGTTATTCCAGACTGATTTCCTCACTGGCTGCATGACCCCTGTTCACATCTTCCTCTGTCCCATAGCTCTTGATGAGATCTTCAGCTATGCTGTTTCCTACTGAATCTGCATACTTGCAAATAAAGGCCTAAACAGATATCCCTCACTAAACTCCAGACTAGTACCAAGCATTCATGATGTAACTTTTCTGGTCCTGGAGTCATCTTCTGCTATCACCCTAGAGATGTAAAAAGGCACAACCAAACCCCTCACAACATTAGAATGAGCATAGAAGGATGCACAGACTTACACCAGCATTGCTAACAACAAACYTTTCAAGAGAAACAAACAGGAGCTCCTACGGCATTGGGGCTTTCTGTCCAATTAACATGGTTTAACCCGGCAGGCAGCTAAACACCACACAGCCGTGGTCACTCCCCCGCAGTGGGATGGGGGAGAGAATCGGAAAAAAATTTACGTAAAACTTGTGCGTCGAGATAAAGACAACTTAATAGCACAGAAAAGGAAGGGAAAATAATAATAATGATAAAAGAATATACAAAACAGGTGATGTACACTGCAATTGCTCACCACCCGCTGACCGATGCCCAGCCAGTTCCCAAGCAGCGGCCCCATCCCCCTGGCCAAACTCCCCAGTTTTTTGTTCAGCGTGACATCATATGGTATGGAATATCCCTTTGCCCAGTTTGGGTCAGATGTCCTGGCTGCGTCCCCTGCCAGCTTCTTTTACCTCCAGCCTCCTCGCTGGCAGGGCARTATGAGAAGCTGAAAAGTCCTTGACTTAATGTAAGCACTGCTCAGCAACAACTAAAACATCAGCATGTTATCAACATTATTCTCATYCTAAATCCAAAACACAGCACCATACCACCTACTAGGAAGAAAATTAACTCTATCCCAGCCAAAACCAGGACACTAATCTACCCTGATGTTAGTGAAGTTATTGCAGAAGTCATCCAGGCTTCAACACACAACAGAAAGAATTCTCTTACTGTACGCAGTGATGCCAGGATAAAAGGAAGAGCAAGAACCCAGAACTAACCTACTGCAACTGAGGAACACCATCCACACGATGTCTTCAATAAGCAATGAGGGTACCTTGTGGACACATACACCTCTAGCTGTCGTGGTTTAGCCCCACGATGTCTTCAATAAGCAATGAGGGTACCTTGTGGACACATACACCTCTAGCACAGTAGCCCCAATAGTAACTCGGCTAACACCAAACTGGTTAGATGCACCAGGCTAACAACAGTTTGGGATGGTGAGCTCTTGGGTAGTCATGGCCAYACATTGCTCCACAGAAGAAGGAACTGTCTGTCTCCACATCTGCGTCCAGCTTCGTATATCTCTTTGCGAAGGTGGTACTTCTTATTGCAAAGCCCTGCAGTCACTGCTATTTATCAGTTGTTGGAACAACAGTTCATAGTCAATTCAGTCATGCACATTCTGCAGACCCACCAGAAGATGGTTCAGAGCATCCCTCCTATTTAATTGCCTGCAACTTCATCTTCAGTCCCTTGGCTAGGTAATTTGATTCAGATCACACAGCTACTTAAAATTTTACAGAACCCAGTATCTGCACCATGAACACCTGATGTGGCTATGAGCTTTCACAGAAGCACATTCTCACCGAGACACACAAAATATAATGTTAAAGATCTACTGAAATCCCTTGGGCACCACTGTATAGATGTGGCATGATTTGTACGTGTTGTTATTCTATAATTACAAAATGCATTGCCCTTCTCTCCGCAACGCCCCCCAAACATTCCTCCCTTTAAAAAAAATGCAGAAAGCAGCATTAGACTCTGAAGCAGAGATTTAGATTCCTTTCCTGTACATGGAACATAGTGACAACCCCAGAACATTTAGCACTTGCCAGGAACCACAAAGGATGTACATGCTACAAAACCTGCGTGGAAGCAAATGGGTATGATTAAGCACATTTGCCCTGGGCAACAGTTTCCATGCTTTTGCCTCAAGGTCCTCATCTTGCAGGAAGGCCAGTAAGACAATTTCAACTTTTAGACCCCCTCTCCCAACGCCCAAGGTTGAGCAAATGTCAAACTAACCACAAGAACACTGATTAAAACCAGAGTTGTTCAAGCAGAAGTAGTGTAGTGATGCACACAACTGAATGACTGGCAGAAGCAGAACTGTTGTAACACAGCCTGTCTCACCCTGCTGTGACAAGCAGCAGTTCAGAATGCATATTTCAGGCACAGGAATAGAAGCAAGTGTCCTAATTACCTCTTCTCTAAATCTTTTCCTCTTGCTGCATGGAGGTCAGAAAGAACAGAGTATCAATTAGAAATGATACACAGATTGGAAAGTATCAAATGCACATGGTGCAACAGAGATACTACTGCATCTGCAAGGTCTGTGCAAATTTGTGAAGAGATCCATTGTCATATTCTACATATAATGGACAGTTACACAAGCTAAAACATTTTTGAATAATATTATTTATTCTGTCAGTCTTCAGAGATAAACACAGAACGGAAAACTTTATCAYTGAGGTGCTCTCCACACTTAAGTCTACTTTTCCAGACAAACTGTTTCCACACCGCTTAGAATAAATAAGCTGCATGCCAGCAGATCAGAACACACAGAATGGCAACTGAGTGGTCACCCAATATCAAACCTAATATCTAGTCCATTCATAATTTTCTCTCTCCTTATATCTTAAGCATATTAAACACAAAAGTCTTTTTTTTTTTTTTTTTTTTTTTGAAGAACAGGATTGATTGAAACAGAGTTCCAAGGATATTTATTTCAAGAATGCCTCAGAAACAAAACTAAACCACACATTCTTTACACTTATTGAACTGCTTTACACTTATTAAGAACTGCTATACTACCAAATGCTTAACAGCTAATAGTTTATCATTGGCCTACCCTATTGGTCTTCAAGTTGTCACAATGAATAATCCTTCCTGTAGTTTCAGCAAAACCCACCCCAAACAGCTCCCTGTTCAATTTTTAAGAATGAATGGAATAGAGGACCTCTCTACATTGCACAGAAAGCTTGCAAAAGACATTTGTAGCCTTTCAGGAAAATGTTTTTATTCAAATACCTGCCTGGCCTGTTTGTCAGTTCCTCTGTTTTAATAAGTTGATTTCAGTTTTCACTTATAGATGAAAGCAGAGACTTTTAACCATCTCTAGAATGTAGTACAAGAACAAATAATAAAAACAGATCTAGCGGATAAGCACTGCTATATAAGGAATTGACAAAACCCTAGAACAGAGTAATTCTAAACTCTTCCTTGCCTCACTTTCTTCAAAAATGCCAATAAAAACCCACTCTGTTGCGTATTCAAATGACCAGACAAGCTASTTCACAGCAGAGTTCCTGGAGAATCCAAGTAGCCAAATAGAACAGTTTTACCACCTGTAAAATAGTACCACCTGCCTTGACCCTTTTCCTCTCTGAGGAAGGAAGCTCTCTTCTAAAGCTGAAAACCTCTCTCCCTTGAATTCAGAGTCCAGCTTTACCAGCTTCACTGCTACTTCAACCACAAGCATTATACAGGAAAAACGCTAGTTTTAAGCAGGCAGATCACCAGACCATTCAGACCATATGAACATGGGATTAAACAAGCAGTCATCCTTTCTATAGGCATTCAGACTATTTTGTATACAGTTACAATTCAAAACATACTAATTACAAGAAAAAAAAGAAGTATGTCTGAGTACACATCCTCTGGGCTTAATGGGCCAATTAAGTTCCACTGATGGCCAGTCCCACTTTATGAAGTCAGCAGGCTAAATATACTTTATGATAAATACACTTTCACTGCTTAGGTACAATCAGACAAATAACCCACAGTAAATTCACCGATAACATGACAAACTCACCTCATCGTCACTGTCTGACGTCTCAGAGTCTGAAGATGCTGTAGGTTTGCTCACAGGTGGCTCCTTTTCTTCAGAGTCACTGCGTTTCCGTTTGGCCAATGACAAGAGCTCCTGGTGTGAAAAACCATACATTTATTTTAAAATGTCATAATTAGTTTTACCAATCCAAGTCAGTGCACATGCACTTCCTTGGTGATATTTGAGCACATCCCAGTAACATGATCATCCCCACTGACTAAGGAACAAAGTTTACTTATGTTTCATAAATACACACACACACACACACACACAATTTTAATACAACTGGATGCTACAAAAGGATTTTGAGGATAACAAGCTAGAAGTAGTAAATACCACTACCATTACTTTCTTGGTATGAATAACATAAGATAAATTACTTTCAGAGTCATGTCCAGGTTATTGAATTATCTAGGTAATAATTCAAAAACATCCTAACTACATTGTGTAACATTAACCCAAAAAGCCAAATGCCATTAGAGAGCAGCTCCTTCTTCCGAACAAAAGAGATGTTTGTAATTATACACTTTAAAAGGGAAATACTTTAGGCATCACCACAATGTCATGGCTGATAATATTTAGTCAGCCGTTCAATTCCTTTTCACTGTCCCTACGTACCACAGAATRCACTTAAAGCATTGGATAGACACAGAGCAGGCATCAAGCTCAAAGTTTGCGAAACTAAGTAGAGCTGTTCTCCTCCAAAGGAAGCACTGGCATAGGCAACGCACAGCAGCGCAAAGAACTAAATGGCTCTCAAATAATCTCATCATCTGCTATTCATAGCTTGTTCAGATGACAGAAGCAGTAGTATAAAACGAACATTTCTGAAGCTGCATTACTGTCTCTGTAGTCCATGACACATAATTTATTCTTAAAAACATTGCTCTGGGGCTGATGAACCTTAGCTGTGAGTAGAAATACAGTCATGTCAACTCCTGCAGTCTTGGGAAGTCMATACTAGATTGGTTTGTATTAGTTTTACAACTGGAAGATCACCTCCACATCAAACAGATTACAATTTAGTACCTCACATGAGAACATAAACACTGCAGAAACTGATGGCCTAGGCTACTTACCAACACAGAAACATTCCATTACTACTGGCATTTTACAAACCTTTCTCTGAAGAAGGCATGCAACATCAACAGAGCACRTTTGTACAATTAACAGTTCTCTTCAGGAAGCTCCTGACGTTTTCTACAATCTTTTCTAGAATTTCTCTCTCACAACTGTCTCTAAGTAGTCCTTCAACACAGGTTACMTTCCTGGATGCTATCTTGGCATATTTGCCACTACTTTTATTCCAAGCAATTTTCCTTCTTTATTTCTACCCTTGTTCTTTATTTCCATTAGAAAGGCTCCTACTCCTTTGATTCAACAAGCCTAGATTGCCAAGGGAAGCTGTCAAACATTTAACCTAGAGGGGCCCCATTCAGTATACTCTCATTCTTAAATCACAYCACAAAAACATTGCTTCCCTGCTATCTAATCTTCATCCTTGCACATACATATCCTTACTGTTATAGTTGCTACAAACAGCTCAGTGGAAGAGGAAGCACCTACTACTCAGGCAAAGATGCAGAGGCATGCTTCCAGGGAACGGTGGAACAGATACAGAACCATGTGGTTATTCCTACCACCATCACTCTGATCGCCTGATCTATGCTAGAGCTAGTCCAACTCCTTCTATTTTCAGGCTCTGAAGAAACTACCAAACYAATACACTAGTAGTGAGATGTTGGCAGCTCTAAAGACTCTAGAGGCATGCAAGATCAACAACATCAGGGCATGCTCTGCTCCAGTATATTTGTCTAACAGAGCCTCCGATTTGATTTTTCTGAAGCTCCAAGCTGCAAAAATATTTTTGAGTGTTTGGGAAGGCTTTTTATTGCAACATAGCAACAGCTTCTATATTAAAACCCCTGAAGGTCCAGCACATAAATTACATCAGACATGTAGGCTTCAGCATATTTAACTAGCCAAACTTCTCCCCAGAACAAGCACTGCCATACAAGCTGTAACACACTTCACCTATAATGTCTTTATGTACCATTTGAATCACATCATCAACATCTGCTACACTGAAAGATGAGTCTTTGAAAGCAGCCCCTCCAAAGAGGAAGACACCTCCTTTGCAGACCTGACACGATTAAAGTGATGCCAGACATCACAGTTCCAATCCCAAGAGATGCCCTGATGGTAAATAAACACTTCCCCTTGTTGTATCTGCAAGCTCCTAACTCCATGCAGTTTCYCATCAACAGAGATCCCCCGGCTCAGTGGCTAAGATTGAGAAGGGAGCATTAAACACGCATGAACAACCTCCCCTGGAGCCCACCTGCCCTGAGGGGCTCACCGGGCCGGCGGGAGGCAGGGACCTGACACGCTGCTCTCCCTCACAGCTCTCCCGGCGTGCGAAGGCAGCACAGAAAAGTTGCCCAACCCTCTGGGCCTCTTCCCCCACCACCCGAGGGGTGACGACCACCGGCAGCCGGGCCCCACTCCTCCCTCCTCAGGGGCAAACCGTCCGGGAGCATCGCCCCGGGAGTCCCGCCCAGCGCCGCCCTCCTGCAAGCACCGGGCCCGCTGCAAAGAGTCCCCGAAACCCGCCAACGCGGGCCGCCTGCCAGGGGCAGGCCAGGGACCCGCCGGAGGGGAGCGGGCTCTCCCCACGGAGGCCGCGGGGACCCCCATCGGGCTGAGGAGAGCGACGGTGGCGCGGAACCCCCGGGGCGGGAGTGAGGGAACGAGGGAAGGATGGCGGCGCCGAGCCCTGCGCGGGCCGGAGATCCCAGGCCCCGCGTCCGGGCTGGGCCTCCCCGCGCACCTGATCTAGGTTCTCCTCGCTACCGCTATCCTCAGTATCGGAGTCGATAAGGACGCGGCCTTTCCGCTTCTTCACCATGGCGGAGCCGGCTTCTTTTTTCCCCCCCCCCTCCCCGCCCCGGCGCCGACGGCGGCGGCGCGGCGCTCACAGCGGCCCGGCCTGCCCCGCGCCGCCCGCCCGACCGGGACACAAAGGGCACCGCGCATGCGCACCGCGCCGGGGCGGGAAGGAG
The DNA here is from genome assembly GCA_030449065.1 of Oceanodroma leucorhoa. Taxonomy (NCBI): domain Eukaryota; kingdom Metazoa; phylum Chordata; class Aves; order Procellariiformes; genus Oceanodroma; species Oceanodroma leucorhoa. Next base: position 1,921,712 of record JASVER010000065.1, read on the forward strand.
GGCGGGGCCGCCGCC